>SJXQ01003828.1:320826-358491 GCA_006408695.1 Aepyceros melampus | reverse complement strand
CCCGCCTCCTCCGCCCCCCCCACCGTGACTCAAACTTTCCCGGCCCCACTGCTCTGCCGTCCAGACCCGAGGTTAGAGGAGGACGCGGGGCGGACGGCAGAAGGGAGCTGGGCCCCGGCCAAGGCGGCGAGGGATGGGGACGCGCGGGACCCACTAGACACCTGCGCCTCCCGCCGACCGCGCACCCCGCTGAGGGGAGCAGGAACAGAGGGGGGACCGCGCATGCCCTGCCCTGGAGGTCTGCCCAAGGCCCTAGCTTTTGTGGCTCCCTGCGCCCAGTTCCCTAAAATCTCTCCGACAGGCGGACATGCACGCAAACACGCACAAAATGCAGCCCCTTTCCCTCCACAGGGCTCTGTGCTTGCCAGTCATTGTCTGTTACGACGGTTAGTACATCAGCCCGCAGAAGCTGGGCAGCGGCTACACTGCTAAGGCTTCTCACACAGTTACTATTTCCTCAGGGGCTGGCTGCAACCCTAGAGGGAGGCATTCAGTTCAGTCAGTTCAGTCGCTCAGTCATGTCCAACTCTTTGAGACCCCATGAATTGCAGCACTCCAGGCAATGGCACCCCACTCCAGTACTCTTGCCTGGAACATCCCATGGATAGAGGAGCCTGGTGGGGTCGGGAAGAGTCGGACACGACTGAGCAACTTCACTTTCACTTTTCACTTTCAAGCATTGAAGGAAATGGCAACCCACTCCAGTGTGTTCTTGCCTGGAGAATCCCAGGGATGGGGGAGCCTGGTGGGCTGCCATTTATGGAGTCGCACAGAGTGGGACATGACTGAAGTGACTTAGCAGCAGCAGCAGCAGGCCTCCCTGTCCATCACCAACTCCCGGAGTTCACTCAGACTCACGTCCATTGAGTCAGTGATGCCATCCAGCCATCTCTTCCTTTGTCGTCCCATTCTCCTCCTGCCCCCAATCCCTCCCAGCATCAGAGTCTTTCCAATGAGTCAATTCTTTACATAAGGTGACCAAAGTACTGGAGTTTCAGCCTTAGCATCATTCCTTCCAAAGACACTCAGGGCTGATCTCCTTTAGAGTGGACTGGCTGGATCTCCTTGCAGTCCAAGGGACTCTCAAAAGTCCTCTCCAACATCACAGTTCAAAGGCATCAATTCTTCGGTGCTCAGCTTTCTTCACAGTCCAACTCTCACATCCATACATTAACACAACTCAGTTTACAGATGAGTAAAGGGAAGAAGCCCAGTCGTTTGCCCCAAAATCACTCAGCTCTCAAATAGCAGAGACTCGACTAGAAGGATCCCAAACCCCCTGGGCTCTGCTGCCTCTGCTAAGAGTTATGACACTGTCCGTAGGTCATCTGATGACTCCAGGCGGTGGGGCTATCCCTCTGCCCACCAGTCTTGCTGGCTCCCACGTGAGGGTTCTGGGAAACAGGTGAGATCCTCGTGGTGCTGTCTGGGTCCCTGTGGCCATCCTTTCCCAGACAGGCTTCCTCCCACCACTTGGAGAGAATTGGGGCCCCACCACCACTAACCCCACGCTGTGCTCTCACGGCTTCTTTCTATACCTCTCTCCCGACTGGCTCATGAGTCCTTTGAGGGCAGGAATGCATCTTGGTTCTGCAGATCAGCCTCCCCCACCCCAGTTCCCAGCCTAGTCTCTGGCTCATGATGGGGACTCACTCAATATCGACTGAATAAATAAAGAGGAGGGACTTCCCAAGTGGCTCTGTGGTAGAGAATCTGTCTGCCAATGCAGGGGATGCGGGCTCCATCCCTGGGCCAGGAAGATCCCCTGGAGAAGGAAACGGCCGCCCGCTCCAGTATCCTTCCCTGGGAAATCCCATGGACAGAGGACCCCGACAGGCTATAGTCCATGGAGTCATAAAAGAGTCAAACACCACTGCTGCTGCTGAGTCACTTCAGTCGTGTCCGACTCTGTGCGACCCATAGACGGCAGCCCGCCAGGCTCCTCCATCCAAGGGATTCTCCAGGCAAGAACACTGGAGTGGGTTGCCATTTCCTTCTCCAGTGCATGAAAGTGAAAAGTGAAAGGGAAGTCGCTCAGTCATGTCGACTCTTAGTGACCCCATGGACTGCAGCCCACCAGGCTCCTCTGTCCAAGGGATTCTCCAGGCAAGAGTACTGGAGTGGGGTGCCATTGCCTTTTCCAACTTAGCAGCTAAACAATAAAATAAAGGAGGAACAGCTTTCGTGGGCCCGCCTGATTTGGAGTGCCATGGGGGGGAGCCATGGTCTCTCACTTTTCAGTGCCTCCCGTGAGAACATCATGCTCCCAGGACAGGCACAGGCAGCCCCACGGACCTGACGGAAGGTTCTGGTCTGTATGTGGGGCATGGTGGTTGATTTCTCCAGACCCTGTCCTTTTGGAGCCCTCAACCAGGAAGAAGCCCCCCTCCCCCGCTTCTCCTTGTAACATCTCCTTGCCCCTCCATCTCAGCTCAGACCCCAGCTCTGAGGTTACTTCAGCACCTTGTTCTGTGACCCCAAAGCCCCCGTCTGACCTCTTGTCCTAGCACTCCCACCAGTATCACCAGTGTCATCCCTGCTCCTCCCACCCCTACCGTGAGCTCCGTGGCAGCAGAGACCCTGTACCTGCACATGCTAGGCACCCAGGGAAGGTGTGCCACCTAAATGGGTCAGCGGGTATCAGAGAGGCCCCGTGGCTGGGCGCTGGCCATGGGGAGGGAAGCGACACATATCCTCAGGGACTCAGTTCCAGACCAGGGCTAGACCAGGGGGACTCAGTTCTAAACTAGGTTAGACCAGGAGGACTTCATTCTAGACTCTTTCATAAGAAGGACTGAAATCTGGGGGAAATGGTCCCTGGGGAACTACCTGTCTCATGGGATGTGGTGGGAACCAAGAATCTAGACCCAGGTGACAACAGAACTCGTGGTCAAACTCATGGGAGGTTGAGTCACCTGCACTTCTGAACACGGGCTCTTTAAATCTCCCTGGGCTACGCTGTGGCTGGCCCCCGAGTCTGGGCAGGGCTGGGCCAGCTGTTGGAAGGAGAAGAGAGGCCCCAGCTGTGGGAAGGCAAAGGGGGACAGGAGCCAGGAGCCAGGCACGCTCACAGGCGCTGACACAGGGGGACCTTTGGGGACACACACGTCCCATGGCCATTCACTGCACGTACACCGGCTGAGCCCAGGCTGGACTTCCGGCACTCTGCTAGGCACTGCTGGGGGAGGGAAGACATGCAGATGTGGAAGGCATGCCTCCGACCCTGGGGAGAAGAGCCGTGTAAACAAATCATTCTGTGTCAATGAGGTAAGTGCTAATAGAGAAATGATCAAGAGCTCTGGGAGCTCAGAGGAAGGAGTGGCTAAGCCTGGGGGGTCAGAGGAGGCCACAGGGAGAGCCTGAGAAACCCTCAAGAAGAGGAGGGAAGGGCATTCAAGGAGCAGGAACAGCATGTGCAAACGCAGGAGAACACAAGAGACCCACTGCCAGCCCGTGTGACTGGAGAGCAACGGCAGAGGAGAGGACAGAGGCCGGCTCTTGCAGGGCCTCACGTATCTTACAAAGGGCACACGTGGGGGTCTCTGCAGAGGCCCTGGGAGCTGTTGAACACAGCCCTTTGGGAAGCAACCTGCTCCAGTCTGCCTTTCAGAAAGGTCACAGCAGCCCAAGTTCAGAGCGTCTAGCTTGCAGATGCCAAGAAGCTGTAAGCCTTCTCCCCAGAGGAGCTGAGAGCAGACAGGACCCACAGAAAGCAAGATGCTTCTCAGGCAGATCGCCAGAACTGTGGGACATGGATCTGAGTCCCCAGATCGCCCGGTGACCTCGAGCAAGGAGGCCCTTGCCCTCTCTGGCTCTCATTTCCCCATTTGTAGGACTCTTGGAGGGGGAACGGGACCAACAAGATGCCCTCCAGTGGTTCTTGCAGCCCCCCAACATCTAGAACCACTTCCAGCGTCCCTTGGAGACCTAGGAAGGAGGCAAGGGAACTTGTCTGCAATCATCATAGCAAAGCCTCTCTCTCCCTCCCCCTTACCATGGAAAGGAGCCTTGGGCAGGCACCAAGCATCCAGGATGGCCCCACTGAGCCCCTCCGGGTGCTCAGTGCTCCCCAAGAATGTAACCATGGTACCCAAGTGGAAAGGCCTTACAGCACCGAGTGTGAGCATGGAAAGGCCAGAGAAAACATAACAAAACTCATCAATCAGCTTCTCTCCCACTACCTTGACGTTATTGGCCGCCTGGGAGCCCACATTTTTGAACTCAAGATAATCCACATTTTTCCCCTGTTTCCAGAAGGAGCGGTCTCAGTGGGGTTATTTGTTTCCTCGCATTCCACATGTTTGCTGCGGAGAGCATCGTGGGTCTGGCCCATCCACTCAAAGAAGGCCTGCACTCTGATGGTTCCTCCCACCACTCTCAGCCTTGGCTTGGGAACCCAGGCCTGTCTACTGTGTCTACACTGGGATCCAAGACCAGCTGAGGGGCTGGATCAAAACCTAGGGCTCTAGACACATGGCTGGCTCAAGAAAAGTGGCCCCTTCCCCACCCATGGGCCTTCCTTACCCTCCCTCACACCCCACTGCCTAAATGCACCCTAGTCTCAGCCATAATAGAGCCTCCCTCATTCTCTCTCTCTCTTTTAATGTGGGCCATTTTAAAAGTCTTTATTAAATTTGTTACAATATTGCTTCTGTTTTATGTTTTTGCTTTTTTTGGCCAGGAGGCATGTGGGATCTTATCTCTCCGACCCGGGATCGAACCCACAGGTTGGAAGGTGAAGTCTTAACCATTGGACTGCTAGGGAAGTCCCAAGTCTCTGTAATTCTAATGCCCACCTCTCACCTTGTCTCACTCCAGTCTTCTCCCTGAGGGAAATTGCTCTTTTCCTCTGAAAGAGTAAAAATACGAACGATGGAGAGTATTTGCCACATCCTTATTGAGAGCCAGGCAGTCTGCGTCATGCCTCCTAAGATCTCCTCTAACAACCACAGAGGTCAATATTTACCCTTCATGTGACAGATGGGGAAACTGAGGCTCCAAGAGGCAAAGTCACCTGTCCAGGCTGGACTTGGCATCCACGCCCACCTTTCTCTAAGACCTGTGACCAGCTGCTCCACTCCATGCTACGTCAGAAACGTGGGTGAATGACTGTAGAGGAGTCCCAACAAAGACCCTTCTAGAGCTACAGTGGACCCTGGTGGGCAGCCGTTGGGCTGGACTCAGACTTATCTTTCAGGCTCTCAGGGTCTTTGAAATGCTGCAAACTCATAGTCTACCATGTTTCACCAAACTGCCTGGGGAAAATGAGAGGAGAGAGAGGAGCAATCTCATAGATAAGTCTGCCCATCCTTGTGTGATCACACACCCAGGGCCAGAGAGGTAGGAACCATCTCAAAGCCTTGCTGCTTTCTTCTAGAAGGAATTGAAGAGTTGCGTGAGGGCCCTGGAGGACAGAACTAGCGAGGAGTTGAAGGAACTGACAAACAAGTCAGGAAGATGGAGCTACTGAGGATAAGAAGGAGGAGCCGGGGAGCCAGAATCATCACAGTGGTGTGTGGGCTCCAGGCAGCCAGGCACTTGAGTGATTTACTGCCAAATCCATCCCTCTGTGGGACCAGCCTCCAAGTCACATGTGCCCTAAGGAATGATTTGAGATGGTCCCAAGAAATACTGGAGCAGCTTAAGAGTTACAGGAACTGTTGCTCATCCCCATGCCTCCAAGACTGAGCAATGAAAGGAGCTAAAGCACAGCCAAGAGCTCCAAGACTTGCTCCCCACCACCCAGACCCAAACATCATCCCCCAGATGGAGCTCAAGTGCCAGCGAGCCCCGGGTGCTGTCATCAGGGAGGAAGGAGCCCGCCTCACTGGCAAGGGGTCATTGCTCACTGTGCTGTACGCTAAGCCTTGTTGTCACTTAGGGCCACGATGTCCCCTTTGTCATTGTCATCAGTGGCTGGGAAGAATATCCAGGATGAGCTGAGGTTTCCTGTCTGTCCCTTTTGTTCTTTTGTTTTCTCTCTCTCTCCCCCTAATTAAAAATTCCACTGAACCGCTTTGTGCATTTGGGCAGAAACTGTTGGCTTCTTACCCTAACGTTTCCCCCACTTCTTCCTGGAAAGCTTGGCTTTCACCTTTGACTTTTGGGTTCAAGTGTCTACTCTTCATTACCTCTCCAAGTGAAATTCTGATGGGCTAGCTCACTCATGTGGTCCCAGTCCCCTGGACAGTGGTTGAACTAGGAATGGGAGTTGATGCGATTCTGGCCAGGGGGATATGAAGGGTATCTCCTGCTAGGGTGTTTTCAGAAGACACACACAAAAGAACAAGGTCACTGTCTGATTTGAAGGCTTATTTGAAAGCAACAGTAGTTAAGACAGAGTGGTATGGGCAAAAAGAAAGATGATATCCTTCTGGCTGATTCACACCGTTCTATGACAGAAACCAACACAGCACTGTAAAGCGATTATCCTCCAAGTTATAAAAAAGAAAGAGGAATCACCCGATAGAGCAGAAAAGAGAGTCCTGCGATAGATCTGCACATCCATGAGCAACTGATTTTTTTTCAAACTGTAAACTTCTTGTTTTGTATTGGGGTGTAGCTGATTAACAATGCTGTGGTAGTTTCAGGTGAGCAGCAAAGGGACTCAGCCATACATACATATGTATCCATTCTCCCCCAGTGGAGAAGGCAGTGGCACCCCACTCCAGCACTCTTGCCTGGAAAATCCCATGGACGGAGGAGCCTGGTGGGCTGCAGTCCATGGGGTCGCTAAGAGTCGGACACGACTGAGCAACTTCACTTTCACTTTTCACTTTCATACTTTGGAGAAGGAAATGGCAACCCGCTCCAGTGTTCTTGCCTGGAGAATCCCAGGGACGGGGGAGTCTGGTGGGCTGCCATCCATGGGGTCGCACAGAGTCGGACACGACTGAAGCGACTTAGCAGCAGCAGCAGCATTCTCCCCCAAGCCCAGCAACTGATTTTTGACAGAGGTGCCAATGGGAAAGGGAAGTCTTTCTGAGCTAACGGTGTTGAAACAACTAGATATCCAATATCTGTATGGAAAAAAATTATGAACCTGGATCCCAACCTCACACCATACACAAAAATGAAGTTGAGATGATTAGTAGGTCAAAGTGTAAAAGTTAACATATAAAACTTCTAGAAAAAGACACAAGGAAGAAAGAGCCCTCTTCTTCCACTCAGTGATGTCGTGTCTGCTTAGGCCCCCTGTAACTTTGCAGCCTGAAACCATGAGGAAAGCCAGCCCGCAGGGAAGAAAAGAGCAAAGAGAAGGGCTCTTTGGAGCTGCCCTACTTGTGCCTCCCCATCATAGGCAATGATGCATTTTCCTTCAGTTAAGCCAGCCGCACTGCAGTCTCTGTGACTGGCAGCCAGAAGCCCCTCACTGAGACATGCCTGTCCTGCAGCATCATTCACACCAGTCCAGAGGAGAGAACAACCCAAATGTCCATCACAGACAAATGGATAAGCAAATACGGCATGTCCTGTGCTTAGTCACGTCTGACTCTGCGACCCATGGACTGTAGCCCACCAGGCTCCTCTGTCCACGGGGATTCTCCAGGCAAGAATACTGGAGTGGGTTGCCATTTCCTCTTCCAAGGGATCTTCCCAGCCCAGAAATAAAACCCAGGTCTCCCGCACTGCAGGCAGAGTCTTTACTGTCTGAGCCACCAGGGAAGCCCAAGAATACTGAAGTGGGTAGCCTATCCCTCCTCCAAGGGGAACTTCCCAACACAGAAATCAAACCCGGGTTTCCTGCACTGCAGCCAGATTCTTTAGCCCTTGAGCTACCAGGGGAGCCCAAAATATGGCATATTGTTCAACAATGAGAAGGAAACGAGTTCTGACACATGCTACAATGTGGATGAACCTCAAAAACATTGTGAAAGACGTCAGACACAAAAGGCCATATAATGGTATGATTCCGTTTATATGGAACACATCTGTGGAAACTGGAAACATCCAGAATGTAAACTAGGCAAATCCATGGGGACGGAAGGCAGACTGGTAGCCCAGGACTGGGGGTGGGGACCTGGGGAGGCCACTCCTTAGTGGCTAAGGGGGTTTCCTTCTGGGGTGATGAAAATGTTCTGCAACTGGACAGCAGCGATGGTTGTACAACACTATGAATATATGAACTGTCACTGAACTGTGCGCTTTCAAATAACTAACATGGTGAATTTTATGGATGTGTATTTCACCACAATAAAAAGATTTTTTTTTAAGGCAGCACATGGCTGTCTGAGGAGGGTGAGTGGAAAAACAGAGTAAGACATTCTCCAGTGGCTCAACTGGTAGAGATCCACCTGCCAATGCAGGAGACACAAGAGATGTAGGTTCGATCCCCGGGTCAGGAAGATCTCCTGGAGAAGGAAATGGCAATCCACTCCAATATTCTTGCCTGGAAAATTCCATGGACAGAGGAGCCTGGCAGGCTGCAGTCCATGAGGTTGTGAAGAGTCGGACACAATTGAGTGTGCACGCATGCACCCATGCACGCACACACGCACACATGCCCAAGGATTAGGGGATCTGGGGAGGGCAGCCGAGGCCTTTCTCTGCCTCTGGATAAAGCTGAGCTCAACCTCTGGGGGCGGATGATGGATTCACCCACCACCCAGGACCCCTGCCCCCCGAGTCTCCTTTCACTTCCTGCCGATTCAGTTTGCCCTCAAGACATCTCCAGCAAAAGATCCACAGTGTCGGGAAGACGCTGTCCATCAAGGAAACAGATTCATCCTAACAACTGAGCTGGGACAGCTGACCTTTGACTAAAGCAGGGAATTGCAAAATAAATCAGATTAAAGATGTTTAAATTAATGGCGCCTGGAACTGCCTCCTTAGAAACCCCACTTGGAAAATCTGAAAGAGAGAAATGATGCTTGCCAGCCCAGACATCAAGTCATGACCTTCTCAGCATGAAGAGGAGCCGCGTGCCAAGCACCAAGATTTATGGGGTGGACTCCACTACAGAAGGCAATCTGGTGACCTCTCATTTGACATTTAGTAGATACAGGTTTACGATGCAGGAGCAGAAGCTTTGGGAACAAAGTGATTAGTGGCTATTGCATGAATGCTCAATATGTACCCTGTGGTGGACATTTGTTTTGAGTTTCAGCCAGCCACAATATTAAAATACAGTTACCTGATCTCCTGCCCTCCCCTGCAGCTGAAACACAGGTGCTACAGGCTGTACCCATCAGATACCCTTGCTGGTCTTCAGGTTCAGAGCCAGACACAAAAAAGCTGCTGGCTCCTTGGTGGCAGTGGCAGCAAGATCAAGTTCCCATTGTGGCAGGGGCAGTGGTACTAGCCACAGCCTTTAGTCACTCGACTAGAACCAGAAGGGCTTGTTTCCACCTGGTTAGCACCAAGTATGATTCCCTGGCTCACGTGTGAGCGCCCAACTACACTGCTGAGATCAGCAAAAGTTCGCCTCTGTTGCCTGCAATTGACAACAGGGCTCCACTGCTTCAGGAAATGGGTTTCCGCAGACGTCACCCCGAGAAAGAAGGTCACATGACCCAGGCTGAACTAATCATATTGTCCCATCTCTCCAGCTAGAGCGATTGGTCTAGAGCTGGTCATGTGAGCCAAGCGAAGCCAATCAAAATACTTTTCTGGGTTGGTCTAGAGATGGGCGTGTGACCCAAGTGGAGCCAATCAACATCCTTCCCTGGGATGTTTCTACTGGGGAAGAGTCTTGCTTCTGGGCTGACCGGGCTCGAAGCTGTGAGTAGGAGGGACACCGGCAGTCATGTTCTGCACTTCCAGGTGGGGAGAGGCCACCTGTAGTAGGAGGGAGAAGCCAGGAGAGACAAGAAGCAGAAAGAGGAAGAGAAGGAAGCGTATCACCCTTTGAGTCCTTGCTCGCCACCGCCTACTTTCTGTGGTGTGATCATAGGAATTGACAAGTTCTCTTTTCTTGTTTAGGCTTGTTTGGGCTGGGCTTCCGCCATTTATAACAAAAGTCTGAAATACTGAAGGTGGAGAAATGTTGCTTTATTCAGGAGATGGCTTCATGGGCTTATCTTTCTCTCGAGATGGCAGCTGACTTATCGTTAAAAGGAGCGAAATACCTGAACACTGAAGCGTCCTTGGCAGACCTGGCTAGTGATAGTCAGCAAACAGGTTTTGAGCATCTTCCTAATGTCAGGTCCTGGCCTAGGTGCTTTCGCTCTATGTGAAATGATCTGGCATTCAGCAAGCACTCAGTAATTGTTGGGTACAGCAGCTATTATTATCATTGGTTCTAATTCTCGCCTTCCCATTTACAATTCAGAGAGCTGGCGGAGAGGGATGGGAGGAGGTTGGTTCAGGATTTGGGATGGGTAGTTTCCCCTCTTTTTCCCTCAAATATTTCTAATTAAAGCCCTCCCCCCCAACCAAGTGATTTCTCCTAGTTCTGTGAACTTGACAAAGGGGAAAATATATTTTTTGATGTTACCAGACAACTGTGCGCTGAGGGAGTTGATGACCTGCTTTTGGAGGAAGTGATCCACTTTAAATACAGTACTTTCAAAATTAAGGAGTTCTCTGAATTCCAACGTGTAACCTTCTTGCCAAGTCTCCCCTGCTGGCGTAGGGAGCATAGTTCTGTGCCTTCTGGGCCTGGAAAGAAAGAAACCCTACTCTCCCAAACTCCTGTAGGGTGTCCCCTAAATTAACGCCTTGAATGACAGCTTGGCCTCTGACTGACCTTCAGGTCCAGCTCAGCAAGGTGTCATAGCCCAAAGAAATACAAGTGTGACTCAAAGGCATCAAAGAGTCAAGTCAGCCTTTACTGAAGGCTCTTGGAGTATTGGCAGAAGGGGGATTACACCTCCTGACATCTTGCCTAACTCTGTAGAAGTCCGCTTTCAACACATCTCCCCTGAAGTCATTTCATCCTCACAGCTGCACCTCTAAATTTCTCCTCTCCACACCCTTCCACATCAAGTATTTTCTCCTTCATAGCAATAAACTCTTTTTAAAACACAACTTAATTTCGCCCCTTTGACATATCTCAACTTCTCTACCCATTACCTTTAATCAGCCTAGAGTCTCAGAGAAAACAGCAAAAATGTTCCTTTAGGAGGTCAGGGGGGAAAGGAAATGAAGACCCAGACTCTTGCAAGTTCCCCTTCTCAAAAATGTCGTGAGAGGAGTTCCTTGGTGGTCCGGTGGGTAAGAATGCACCTGCCAACGCAGGGGACAGAGGTTTGATCCCTGGTCTGGGGAGATTCCACATGCCATGGGGCAATTAGGCCTTTGTCCACAACTACTGAGTCCACACACCCTAGAGCCTGTGCTCTGCAACAGGAGAAGCCACCGCACCATAACGAGGGAGTAATCCCTGCTTCCTGTGCCTAGACCCAGCACGGCGATGAGTAAATAGATTGTTTAAATGTCAGGAGAGATGAAAAATAAGATTTTAGGCATATATGTGTTTGGATGTCCATGAGTGACATCTGAAACTCAGCTGTTAGCCATGAGCTCCCCTTTAGGAAGCAGAGGGGCTGAGGTGATTCAAACAAATATGTGTCTGCCTCCCAAGACAGAGCAATGAACAACACCAATGCAGCCGTGAGGACTCAGTCTCTTGATGCCAAGGCGCCTCGTCCCCCAACTTTGTCCCCTCTGAACAAATCCTCTATGTGGTCACTCAGCGTATCTCAGTAATTCATAGACCCAGCAAAGATACAGAAAAATTGAACATCACCAACAGCCACCTGGATCTAATTGACATTTACGGAACACTCCACCCAACAACATCAGAACACACTGTCTTTTTTATTGCAATTCAGACAGTCACCAAGAGAGGCCAAATCCTGGGTCACAACAAACCTGAAAATATATAAATAAATAAATATATAAATAAATATAAATAAAAGTATGTTCTCTGACCATAGTGGAATTAAACTAGAAATCAATAAGAAAAATGAAAAGACAATGTACCAGAATATTTTGGATGCAGGTAAAGAAGTGTTTAGGAGAAAGTTTATAGCATTAAATGCTCATATTGGGGAAAAGAATATCTCAGATCAATAATCTGGGCTTCCATTTTAAGAAACTAGAAAAAAGCTTAAGATAAATCTAAAGCATAAGGAAAGAAACAAAGATAAGAGCTGACATCAGTAAAGCTGAAATCAGAAAAATAGACATAATCAGTAAAACCAAAGGCTGTTTCTTGGAAAAGATCAATAAAACTGGTAAACTACAAGCAAAACTGACAAAGGAAAAAAAAAAGTTATCAATATCAGGAATGAGAGATAAGAGATCACTACAGGCACACAGTATTAAAAGAATAACAAATAATAGAACAATTCTGTACACTAAGCCAAATAATTTAGATGAGATGGACAAATTCCTCAAAAAAAAAAGTTTTTACAAAATCTCACTCCCAGGTTGAAATAGATAACCTGACTCATCCTATAACTAATAAAGAAATTAAATTTATAATTTAAAACCCTTCCAAAAAGGAAGCCTCCTTGTCCAGATAATTTACTGGTAAATCATACCAAATATTCAAAGGAATTCCACCCAATAAAAGAGAAAGGAACACTTTGTAACTCTTTTTATGACACCACATGATATCAAAACTGGATAAAGACATACAATCAAAGACCAGTGTTTCTCATGGGCAAAGATGCAAAACTCAACAAAATATCAGTAAGGTCAGTTCAGTCACTCAGTCATGTCTGACTCTTTGCCACCCCATGAATCCCAGCACGCCAGGCCTCCCTGTCCATCACCAACTCCCAGAGTTCACTCAGACTTACGTCCATCGAGTCCGTGATGCCATCCACCCATCTCATCCTCGGTCGTCCCCTTCTCCTCCTGCCCCCAATCTCTCCCAGCATCAGGGTCTTTTCCAATGAGTCAGCTCTTCGCATGAGGTGGCCAAACTACTGGAGTTTCAGCTTTAGCATCATTCCTTCCAAAGAAATCCCAGGGTTGATCTTCAGAATGGACTGGTTGGATCTCCTTGCAGTCCAAGGGACTCTCAAGAGTCTTCTCCAACACCACAGTTCAAAAGCATCAATTCTTCGGTGCTCAGCCTTCTTCACAGTCCAACTCTCACATCCATACATGACCACAGGAAAAACCATAGCCTTGACTAGACGGACCTTAGTCAGCAAAGTAATGTCTCTGCTTTTGAATATTCTATCTAGGTTGGTCATAAATTTTCTTCCAAGGAGTAAGCATCTTTTAATTTCATGGCTGCAGTCACCATCTGCAGTGATTTTGGAGCCCAAAAAAACAAAGTCTGACACTGTTTCTACTGTTTCCCCATCTATTTCCCATGAAGTGATGGGCCAGATGCCATGATCTTCGTTTTCTGAATGTTGAGCTTTAAGCCAACTTTTTCACTCTCCTCTTTCACTTTCAACAAGAGGCTTTTTAGCTCCTCCTCACTTTCTGCCATAAGGGTGGTGTCATCTGCATATCTGAGGTTATTGATATTTCTCCCAGCAATCTTGATTCCAGCTTGTGTTTCTTCCAGTCCAGCATTTCTCATGATGTACTCTGCATATAAGTTAAATAAGCAGGGTGACAATATACAGCCTTGACGTACTCCTTTTCCTATTTGGAACCAGTCTGTTGTTCCATGTCCAGTTCTAACTGTTGCTTCCTGACCTGCATACAGATTTCTCAAGAGGCAGGTCAGGTGGTCTGGTATTCCCATCTCTTTCAGAATTTTCCACAGTTTACTGTGATCCACACAGTCAAAGGCTTTGGCATAGTCAATAAAGCAGAAATAGATGTTTTTCTGGAACTCTCTTGCTTTTTCCATGATCCAGCGGATGTTGGCAATTTGATCTCTGGTTCCTCTGCCTTTTCTAAAACCAGCTTGAACATCAGGGAGTTCACGGTTCACATATTGCTGAAGTCTGGCTTGGAGAATTTTGAGCATTACTTTACTAGCATGTGAGATGAGTGCAATTGTGTGGTAGTTTGAGCATTCTTTTGCATTGCCTTTATCAGCAAACAAATTCAAAAATACATAAAAGGAATAATATTCCAAGATCAAGTTGGGTTTATTCCAGGAATGTAAGACTAGTTCAGTGTTCAAAAGCAATCACAGTAACCCACCATATGGTCAGCCTGAAAAAGAAAAGCCACATGATTGTATCAATTGATTCAGAGAAAGAATTTGAGAAAATGTGGTATCCATTCTTGAAAAAGCTCTCAGCAATAGAAATAGAAATAAATTGACCCACCCTGATAAAAGGAATCTACACACACACACACACACACACACACAAACAACCTACAGTTAACATCAGAGTTACTGCTGAAGTGAGTTTACCTAGGTGGCAGGGTCAAGATCAACACAAAAAATTCATCTTATTTATATATACTAGTAATGAACAATTGGAAATTAAACATTTTAAATGCTATTTTACAATAGTGCCTCAAAATGAGATAACTAGATATAAATCTGACAAAACAGCTATAGGATCCATACACTGAAAACTACAAAGTGTGGATGAAAGAAAGGAAAGTGAAAGTGAAGTCGCTCAGTCGTGTCTGACTCTTTGGGACCCCATGGACCATAGCCTACAATGCTCCTCCGTCCATGAGATTTTTCCAGGCAAGAGTACTGGAGTGGGTTGCCATTTCCTTCTGCAGAGGATCTTCCCAACCCAGGGATCGAACCCGGGTCTCCCGCATTGTAGGCGGCTGCTTTACCATCTGAGCCACCAGGGAAGTCCAGAAGCAAAGAAAATCTAAAGACATGAAAAGACGGGGGCTTCCCTGGGGGTCAAGTGATTTAAGATCTTCCCTGCTGGCTCAGAGGTTAAAGCGTCTGCCTGGAATACAGGAGACCCAGGTTCGATTCCCTGGGTCGGGAAGATCCCCTGGAGAAGGAAATGGCAACCCACTCCAGTAATCTTGCCTGGAAAATCCCATGGAGGGAGTAGCCCGGTAGGCTACAGAGTCAGACACGACTGAGCGACTTCACTTGCAATGCAAGGGATGCTAGTCTGATCCCTGGTCCAGGAAGATCCCACATGCTGCAGAGCAACTAAGCCCATGGCCACAACTACTAAGCCCATGGCCACAACTACTGAAGCCCGTGTGCCTAGAGCGGGTGCTCCACAACAGGGGAAGCCCCTGCAGTGAGAAGCCCACACACCACAAACCAGTAACCCCTGCTGTCTGCAACCAGAGAAAGCCCGTGCAGCAATGAAGACCCAGCATGGTCAAAAATAAAAAAATATTTAAAAACATAAAAGAAATGAAAAGACAGATTGTGACAAATAAATGTTTAAAAAAATAAAAGAAATGAAAAGACAGGTTGTGTTTCTGGATTAGAAGACTCAGTATAGACATGATGTCAATTCTGCACAAATTATCTGTAAACTCAATGCCATTCCAACACAAATCCTAGCAGTCTCTAAGATAGAAACAAACCAATTCTAAAATTTATACTGAAAAACAGGGAAGTAAGAGCCAAAACTGTTTTGAAAAAGACGGCTACCATGGAAAGACTCATGATAGTCCATTTTCAGACCTACTACACAGAAGTTATCAATCAAGTCAGCGTGGTACTGCTAAAGGAATAGCTACATACATCAGTGGAGCAGGATAGAAGGTCCAGATACAGGCACACATAATCATGGCCAGTTGGTTTTTGACAAGGGTGAAAAGGCAGTTCAGTGGACAGTCTTGGAACAATTGGATATCCATATGCAAAAACTCAACAAATCCTTGACCTAAACTTCACACTTTATACAGAAGTTAACTCAAATGAGTTGTAGATCTAAACATAAAAAAATAAATAAAACTATAAAACTTAAAGAAATATATAGAAGATGATATATTCATGATCTGGGGCTTCTTCTGTGTTGAAGAAAACACAAACAGATGGAAAGATACTCCATGTTCCTGGATTGGAAGAATCAATATTGTCAAAATGACTACACTACCCAAGACAATCAACAGATGATTCAATGCAATCCCTATCAAATTACCAGTGGCATTTTTTTTTACAGAACTAGAACAAAAAAATCTTAAAATTTGACAAAGCTATAGTCATCAAGACAGTATGATTGGTCCTGGCATAAAAACAGAAATATAGATTAAGGTAACAGGATAGAAGGAGAAGGCAATGGCACCCCACTCCAGTACTCTTGCCTGGAAAATCCCATGGACGAGGGAGTCTGGTAGGCTGCAGTCCATGGGGTCGTGAACAGTCGGACATGACTGAGCAACTTCACTTTCACTTTTCACTTTCATGTACTGGAGAAGGAAATGGAAACCCACTCCAGTGTTCTTGCCTGGAGAATCCCAGGGACAGGGGAGCCTGTTAGGCTGCCATCTCTGGGGTTGCACAGAGTCGGACATGACTGAAGCGACTTAGCAGCTGCAAGAGGTAGAAGGCCCAGAAATAAACCCAAGCACCTCTGGTCAATTAATCTGCAACAAAGGAAGTAAAATTATACAATGGTGAAAGACAGTCTCTTCAACAAATGGTGCTGGGAATACTAAACAGCTACATATAAAAAAAAATTAAATCAGATCATTTTTCAACACCACACACAAAAAAATAAGCTCAAAATGGATTAGAGACCTAAATAGAAGACCAGACACTATAGAACTTCTAGAGTAAAACATAGGCAGAGCACACTCTGACATAAACTGCAGCAGTATCTTTTTCGATCCGTCTCCCAGAGTAATGGAAATAAAAACAAAAATAAACAAATGGGGACCTAATTAAACTCAAAAGCTTTTGCACAGCAAAGGAGATCATAAATAAAATGAAAAGACAACCCACAGTCAGAAAGAAAATATTTATAGATGATGTGACTGACAAGGGATTAGTCTCCAAAATCTACAAACAGCTCATGAAGCTTAATATCATCAAAATAAACAATTCAATCAAAAACTGGGCAGAAAACCTAAATAGACATTTCTCCAAAGAAAACATACAGATGGCCAAGAGGCACATGAGAAGACATGCACCATCCCTGACTATGAGAGAAATGAAATCAAAGCTACAATGAGATACCACCTCACACCAGTCAGGGTGGCTTTGAACAGAATGGGGCTTCCTTATAAAACTAAAATGAGAGTTACTTAGGCTTCTATAAAGCATTCAACTGTGGTGCTCTTGAGAGTCCCTTGGACAAGAAGAAAATCAAACCAGTCATTCCTAAAGGAAATCAACCTTGAATATTCATTGGAAGGACTAATGTTGAAGCTGAAGAAAAGACCCTGATACTGGGAAGAGACATTGATGCTGGGAAAGATTGAAGGCAGGAAAAGGGGATGACAGAGGATGAGATGGTTGGATGGCATCATTGACACAACGGACATGAGTCTGAGCAAACTCTGGGAGATAGTGAAGGACAGGGAAGCCTGGCATGCTGCAGTCCATGGGGTCACAAGGAGTCAGCATGACTTAGCAACCGAAAAACAAATGCTCCTATAATCCCACTTCTGGACATATATCCAGAGGGGAAAAAAATGCCTGAAAGGATACATACACCCCCATGTTTATGCAGCACTGCTTACAATAGCCAAGACAGGGAAGCAACCTAAATGTCCATAGTCAGAAGAATGGATACAGAAGATATGTTGCCGGGGCCAGCACGAGAAGTCCCGCCTGTGGCAAAGGTCTCGAGGTTAAGGGGCCTGACAGGCAAAGGCGAGGGCCTTAAGGGAGCCTCACTGGGTCTGCTCGTGCATCTGCCCCAAAACCAGAGTCTGCCTGCCTTACTGGGTCATGCTTTCCACCTACTCTTCTGACATTACAGGGGGGCTGTCCCCCCACCACCTTTTTCTGGAAATAGTTAATTTAGAGCTTTTAGATAATAAATCTCCTGGGTATAATAAGAGTGTTTCAATCCCAAAAGCCCTCTGATGGCTTTCTAGCGTGCCTGCCGGACTCTTAAAGCTGCACATGTGATTGTCTGCGGCCTCCCGACCGCAAGACGCACAGGAAGCTTAAAACATCCTAGGAATGTAGGGGCTTCCGAGGAGTCAAAATCATTAGAATAGCACTGATTAAGGGTTTCATTTGTTGAGCCAATACTTGCTGCCAAGTTTTCATATCTTTTATTTGTAGATATAGTTGGTATATAGAAAAAAACATGTAGTAGCCCTGGCAATAGCAACATTAGATCTTTGAGTTAAGTACTTTCTTTGTTATAACCCACTGCACCTTTGTTCTACAGGAATGTAACTTTTTATTTAGTACTTTGAGGGTGATGCAGATTAAGAAAAAACACTTCAAGGAAAAATGGGTTTTCTGGTTGATAGAGATTTATCTAGGAAAAGAGCCAGAAAAATGTTAACAGGCCCCCTGGCCAGAAGATGATGTAAAACCACCTGAGACCTTTTGTATACAGGAAGGTATACAAAAAGAAAGCCTGGTCTCAATAAGGGTCAGGACTGCTGCCCCTGCACAACTCTACAATTCCATTATTTCTTTATGTACAACTTGGGGTATATAAGTTGCTTTTGAAAATAAAGTTGTGGGTTTGGCACCGATGCTTGGCTCCCCCATGTCTTTCTTTCCTCCCTTTTCTGGCTGAATTCCCATCTGGAGCGTGGAGGCTCACCATGTCTACTTATTTGCCCTGGCTTCTAAGACCCACGGGAGAGGGAGCCCAAGGCAGGGCACCTTCTGCTATTCAAGCGGGCGCCAGTGGCCTACGTAGACAACGCAAGTTCCTTGTCTTGGAACTTTATTGGTTCTCCACATAAACCAAGTTATTCAGCCTATTTTCTCCACTGATTTTCCTACTACACTATTCTTTTCTAATCTCTCTTTATATCTGAGTAAATAAGTCTTTCCTCGCCGACTCAGTCCCCGCTTCGAATTCCCTGAATTCACTGGGGCTGGACCTCGGCAATATGTTATAAATATATAATGAAATAATGCTCAGCCTTTAAAAAGAATGATCTAATGTCATTTGCAGCAGCATGGATGGGCCCAGAGATTGTCATCCTGAGTGAAGTAAGTCAGACAGAGAGAAATACCATATGATGTTGCTTACATGCAAAATCTAAAAAAGAAACTATACAAATGAACTTATTTACAAAATAGAAACAGACTTCCATACTTAGAGAATGAACTCACTGTTACTAGTGGGGAAATGTGGAGGGAAGGGATAGTTAGGGAGTTTGGGCTGGACATGTACACACTGCTATGTTTAAAACAGATAACCAGCAAGGACCTACTGCATAGCACAGGGAGCTCTGCTCAGTGTTATGTGGCAGTCTGGGTGGGAGAGGAGTTTGGGGGAGAATGGATACACGTGTATGAATGGCTGAGTCCCTTCGCTGTTCACCTGAAACCATCACAGCATTGTTAATCGGATATACTCCAATACAAAATAAGTGTTAGCAGCTCAGTCGTGTCTGACTGTGAAATCCCATGGACTGTAGCCCACCAGGCTCTTTTGTCCATGGAATTTTCCAGGCAAGAATACTGGGTGGGGTGCCATTCCCTTCTCCAGGGGATCTTCCCAACACAGGGATCGAACCTGGGTCTCCTACACTGCAGGCAGGTTCTTTACTGTCTGAGCTTCCAGGGAAGCCCCCTTTTTATACAAAATTAAAAGTTTCTAAGAAATCAAAAGTGTTCAGTCTGTGAAAGACAGTTAAGAGAATGAAAAGACAGGAACTTCCCTGGTGGTCTGGTGGATAAGAATCTGCCTTGCGATGCAGAGTATGCGAGTTTAATCCTCAGTCTGGGAGCTAAGATCCCACCTGTCACAGAGCAACTAAGCCCACATCAAGCTAGAGAGTCCACGTGCCTAATGAAAGGTCCCACATGATGCAATGACGATCCCACATGCTGCAACTAAGATCCAAGGCAGCCAAATGAATAAATTTGTTTTTGAATGAGAGAGGATGAAAAGACAAGCTACAGACTTGGGGAAAGCGTTGGCAAATTGCACACAAATCAAAGAACTGATATCCAGAATGTATAGAGTGCTATCAGGGGGTATAGCTCGGGGGTAGAGCATTTGACTGCAGAATGTATAAAGAACTCTCACAACTCAGCAGTAAAAAACAAACAACCCCAAGAGGGCATATGAAAGGCATATGTTCAATACGTTCAATATCATTAGACATCAGGGAAAGGCACATTAAAGCCATTCTGATATGAAATACACACCGACTAGAATAGTGTGTGCATGCTCGGTCCTGTCCAACTGCAACCCAACTGTACCCACCAGGCTCCTCCCTCCATGGGATTTCCCAGGCAAGAACACTGGAGTGGGTTGCTATTTCCTGCTCCAGAGGATCTTCCCAACCCAGGGATCGAACCTCTGTCTCTTGTGCATCCTGCATTGCAGGTGGATTCTTTACCAAGAGTGCCATCTGGGAAGTCCAGTAGAACAACAAGACTTAAAAAAAAAAACCAACAACACTAAATGCTAGTGAGAATGTGGAGGGACTGGAACTCTCATTCATTGCAGGAGGAAAAGCAAAATGGTGCAGGAAACAGTTTAACAGTTTTCATAAAAGTAAATATCCACTTGCTGTGTGACCCAGCTGTCCCACTCTGAGGTATTGACTCTAGAGAAATGAAAGTTTATCTTCATACAAAAACATACATGAATGCTTATAGCAGCTCTATTCATAAACACCAAATCTCAGAAATGACCCAAATATTCTTCAGTGGGTGAATGGATAAATAAGCCCCACACTTAGGTGAGGGGTCAGAAACCTATGTGCAGGTCAGGAAGCAACAGTTAGAACTGGACATGGAACAACAGACTGGTTCCAAATAGGAAAAGGAGTACATCAAGGCTGTATATTGTCACTCTGCTTATTTAACTTATATGCAGAGTACATCATGAGAAACGTTGGGCTGAAGGAAGCACAAGCTGGCCTCAAGATTGCCAGGAGAAATATCAGTAACCTCAGATACGCAGATGACACCACCCTAATGGCAGAAAGTGAAGAAGAACTAAAAAGCTTCTTGATGAAAGTGAAAGAGGAGCGTGAAAAAGTTGGCTTAAAGCTCAGCATTCAGAAAACTAAGATCATGGCATTTGGTCCCATCACTTCATGGGAAATAAATGGGGAAACAGTGGAAACAGTGTCAGACTTTCTTTATTTAGGCTCCAAAATCACTGCAGATGGTGACTGCAGCCATGAAATTAAAAGACGCTTACTCCTTGGAAGGAAAGTTATGACCAACCTAGATAGCATATTAAAAAGCAGAGACATTACTTTGCTAACCAAGGTCCATCTAGTCAAGGCTATGGTTTTTCCATTGGTCATGTATGGATGTGAGAGTTGGACTGTGAATAAAGCTGAGCGCCGAAGAATTGATGCTTTTGAACTGTGGTGTTGGAGAAGACTCTTGAGAGTCCCTTGGGCTGCAAGGAGATCCACCCAGTCCATTCTAAAGGAGATCAGTCCTGGGTGTTCATTGGAAGGACTGATGCTAAAGCTGAAACTCCAGTACTTTGGCCACCTCATGCGAAGAGTTGACTCATTGGAAAAGACACTGATGCTGGGGGGATTGGGGGCAGGAGGAGAAGGGGACGACCGAGGATGAGATGGGTGGATGGCATCACTGACTCGATGAACGTGAGTCTGAGTGAACTCCGGGAGATGGTGATGGACAGGGAGGCCTGGCGTGCTGCGATTCATGGGGTCGCAAAGAGTTGGACATGCCTAAGCAACTGAACTGATTCATCCATACCATTCTGCAACAAAGAGGAGTAAGTAAGTAAGTAAAGTCACTCAGTTGTGTCCAACTCTTTGTGACCCCTTGGACTGCAGCCCACCAGGCTCCTCAGTCCATGAGATTCTCCAAGCAAGAATACTGGAGTGGATTGCCATTTCCTTCTCCAGGGAATCTTCCCGACCCAGGGATCGAACCCGGGTCTCCCGCATTGGAGGCAGACGCTTTAACCTCTGAGCCACCAGGGGGAATGAACTATTAATACAAATATAAGCAGTAACTTGCCTGGATCTTGAAGGCATTAGGCTGAGAGAATGGAGGCAGCAAGGCTACATGCAGCATCTTGGTTCACACCCTCCAGAGCTTCCCAGGTGAAGTCGGAAACTGACCTCTACATGGAGGGCAGGAGAGACCTTAGAGGAAGGTCATTCTAAATTGGTAGGTGGCAGGGTTAATAATGGGCTTCTCTGGTGGTTCAGATGGTAAAGAATCCACCTGCAATGCAGGAGACCTGGCTTTGATACCTGGATTGGGAAGATCCTCTGGAAAAGGGAACAACTACCCACTCCATTTGGAGAAGGCAATGGCACCCCACTCCAGTACTCTTGCCTGGAAAATCCCATGGATGGAGGAGCCTGGTAGGCTGCAGTCCATGGGATCGCCAAGAGTCAGACACGACTGAGCAACTTCACTTTCACTTTTCACTTTCATACATTGGAGAAGGAAATAGAAGCCCACTGCAGTGTTCTTGCCTGGAGAATCCCAGGGACAGGGGAGCCTGGTGGGCTGCCGTCTATGGGGTCGCACAGAGTCAGACACGACTGAAGTGACTTAGCAGTAGTATCCACTCCGTATTCTGGACTGGAGAGTTCCATGCACAGAGGAGCTTGGCAGGCTACAGTCTGTGGTGTTTGAGAAGATTCTTGAGAGTCCCTGGGGCTGCAAGAAGATCAACCAGTCCATCCTAAAGGAAATCAGTACTCAATACTCATTGGAAGGACTAATGCTGAAGCTAAAGCTCCAATACTTTGGCCACCTGATGCGAAGAACTGACTCACTGGAAAAGACCTTGATGCTGGGAAAGACTGAAGGTGGGAAAAGAAGGGGATGACAGAGGATGCGATGGTTGGATGGCATCACTGACTCAATGGACATGAGTTTGAGTAAGCTCAGGGTGTTGGTGATGGACAGGGAAGCCTGGAGTGCTGCAGTCCATGGGGTCGTAAAGAGTCAGACATGGTGAGCGACTGAACTGAACTGAACTGAGGGTTAATAAGCAAGGGGTGGGACTTCCCTGGTGGTCCAGTGGCTAAGACTCTGAGTTCCCAATGCAGGGGGCCTGGGATCAATCTTTGGTCAGGGAACTAGATCCCATGTGCAAAACTAAGCCTCAGCACAGGCAAATAAATACCTAAATATTTCTTTTAAAAAATAAGGAAGGGGATGGGCTTCCCAGGTGGCTCAGTTAGTAAAGAATCCATCTGCCAATACAGGAGATACGGGTTCAATCTCTGGGCCTGGAGGATTCCCTGGAGAAGGAAATGGCAACCCACCCTAGCATCGTTGCCTGGAAAATCCCATGGACAGAGGAGCCTGGTGGGCTATAGTCCTAGGGGTGGCAAGGAGTCAGACGCTGCTTAGCAACTAAACCACAACGAGAAAACAAGCAAGAGGACTGACTCAGCGGGCTAGTCTTGGGCCGCAGGACGAGTAGGTCTCCCCACCCCCCTGCCAGACGCGTGAAGTTTATATAGAGACCCTCCCTGGGTTCAGCCACTTTGATAGTCCAGGTGGTCACAACCACACCTTACTCCAGGTCATGTCCTGGAGAACGGCTTCCACTGTGGGAAAGGCGGACAGAAATACACTCCAAGACAGGGAGCGGACAAGGCGCCTCTGATGGCCTGGATCCAGCTCTTGGGAGGACCAGCCATCACGTCCTCTCGATGATTCGCTCCAACCCTTTGTTTGTTTCCATTTATGTGACATTCACAATAAGATAAAACTATTAGTGATGCGAACAGATCGATGGTTGCCGTGGGTTAGGGGAGGTGGCGGTGTGATTCCAAGGGGTTCGCAGAAAGGAATGCGCCTGTTTTCGTTTGTTGTTTGTTTGGTCACACCGCGCAGCTTGCGGGAGTCTTAGTTCCCTGACCAGGTATTGAACCTGCGCCTCTGGCAGTGGAAGTGTGGAGTCCTAACCACTGGACTGTCAGGAAATTTGCATAAAGGAGTTTTTTCAGTGATGGAACTGTTTTGGATCCTGGTGGTGGCCGTGGTTACACAAATTTGTACGTGTGCTCTGGGAAAGACTGAAGGCAGGAGGAGAAGGGGGTAACAGAACAAGATGGTTGAATGGCATCACCGATTCAATAGACAGGAGTTTGAGCAAGCTCCAGGAGTTGGTGAAGGACAGGGAAGTCTGGCGTGCTGCAATCTGTGGGGTCACAGAGTCGGACATGACTGAGAAACCAAACAACAACAAAGCAATGAACAGAAATATACACCAAAAAAAATAATGCCAATTTTACTGCATTTCAATCCAAAAAATTAAATTTAAAAATACAGAAGCCTCAAAAAGTTAATGTAGATTAGTAAGGGCTATCAATATATAGTTACAAATAGAACTTTAAATGGTGTTTTAAACAAAAATATGATTCAAAAAAGACATGCTCATTACAGAAAATTAGAAAAATGGAAGACACAATGAAGTTTTAAATACACCCTAAACCAGTTTCCCAGGAATAAGCAGTGTCATTATCTTGATAAATACAACCGCAGACCCCTGTCGATGCCTGTGTCTCAGTCCGTTTGGGCTGCTGTAACAAAAACACCGTAAACTTACAGCTCTGGACTCTGGGAAGCCCAGGATCATGGCATCTGTGGATTTCGGTGTCAGTGAGGGCCACTTTCCAGTTCAAGGACAGCCTTCTTCTCTCTATGTCTTCACGTGGCTGAAGGGGCAAGGGAGCCCTCTGGGTCACTTCAGTCGTGTCCGACTCTGTGTGACCCCATAGACAGCAGCCCACCAGGCTTCCCCGTCCCTGGGATTCTCCAGGCAAGAACACTGGAGTGGGCTGCCATTTCCTTCTCCAATGCATGAAAGTGAAAAGCGAAAGTGAAGTCGCTAAGTCGTGCCTGACTCTAGCGACCCCATGGACTGCAGCCCACCAGGCTCCTCCGTCCATGGGATTTTCCAGGCAAGAGGGCTGGAGTGGGGTGCCATTGACACAGGCGCAAATCCCAATCATGAGGGCTCCACCCTCACGGCCGAATCCCCTCCCAGAGGCCCCACCTCCTAAAGGGGCCTAACCCTTGAGGGTTAGCATTTCAACATACGAAGTGTGGGGGACACAGACTTTCATTCGATAGCACACTGGGTTTTTGGGGGGGTTAAATATTTGCTTTATTTCTTATTTATTTATCTGGCTGCTCTGGGTCTTAAGTGCAACACGAGGGATCTAGTTCCCTGGCCAGGAATCAAACCTGGGCCCCTGCACCGGGAGCTCACTGTCTTAGCTGCTGGACCACCAGGGAAGTCTCCACATTGTTTTACCAACAATTACATCATTCTGTATCTATAGTTTTGGTTGTGTGTTTTTTGTTTGTTTGTTTTTACTGACAATATGTCATTAAAGGGTCTTCTACCATCTGATTTTTAGTGGCTGCTTAGGAATCCATTGGACCATGAGTACACCACAACCTATTTAGCCAGTGCCCTATAGTCAGACATGTGTGTTGTATCCTGCCTTTAATACTCCATATGTGAAGGCCAATTTTTCAAAATGATGAAAATTCTCGTTTCATGGGCAACTTCATTAGCAAGGGAATTGGCAGGATGAAAAAATTGGAGTTGTATATAGCTGCTGGAAGAAAGAATGTGGATATAGATTCCTAAATTAGATACAGCCATATCCCAAGACACAGGGATCATCTCTGAGGTTATTTTCTAAATGACAGAAAAGAAAACCTATGTATTTTGTCAGCTGTCTACAAATTAGCCTCTAACTTCATAGAACTGTAAAATGTCTGATCCTTGATTGAAGTCAAAGGAAATTACAACTCCTGAGAGAATTAGTTGACCCTCTGGTGGGCTTGTTAGAAAACACCCTTCCATGACATTAAAAGGATGCCCCACCCTCTTTTTGCCTTAAATTGTTTTTCTCAACACAAGGCAACTGTAATAATTTCTATTATTTTTATTCACATTCAGTGAGCACATTGTAGCTGAATTTTTACAAAATTTTCAACAGTTTTCCACAAGCAGGTTTCTGAGTCGAAGGAGTATGTACTTATGGCTTCTGATACATATTGTAAATTGTCTGATATAGCCTTCCATCTGCAGTGGGAGGAATTCTTTACTCTCCGCCCTCCCCAATATTGAAAGTTATTCTTAAAATCTGTACCAATATGGTAGATGAAAATGTATCAGACTTATTTTTATCTATCCTTCTTGACTTACTAATAAAGTTGAACATTTTCAATATGTGTATTGGCCAGGAAAATAGTGTTTTTAAGAAAATATAACTTTAGACTTCCCTGGTGGTTCAGCGGTTAAGACCCTGTGATCTCAGTGCAGAGGGCCAGGGTTCAATCCCTGGTCAGGGAACTACATCTTCCGTGCTGCAACTAAGACTTGGTGCAGTTAAATAAATACTTTTTTAAAAGAAAATGCAACTTAAAAATCCAATTATAATGTTAATATCCTTTTACTCAGCCTCTCTACACCTCTATTTTCTCATCTGTAAAAGGGTGATAGTAATGCTGACCTCCAAGTCTGCTGCCCTCAGTTGCCTAGAACCATCTCCCCCCAAAAATCCTTGCCCTCAAATTCTTAACTCACAATTTTTTTCTGGGGCGTTTGAAATTAAGACAGAGACTAAAGCGCAAGTGAGCTGTGACACCCAGCACAGTGCAGAGAGAAATTTTCACCTTTAGCTCTTAGAATTCCAAGGCCCTGAAGGTAAAGTCCCTTGGACAGGACTTTCACCTCTGGCTTTTAGAGTTTATCTTAACAAAGGCCCTTCTGACCACAGTGAAGCTTCCTATGGAGGTCTGCCTGGAGGAGGAATGGCAATGAAGATATTTGTTGAGTGTCTTCTTTCTTTTTTTCTTCCAGTTTTATTGAGGTGTAATTGACATACAGCACTGTGCAAGTTTAAGGTGACAGCTTCATGATTTGACTTACAGGCATCCTGAAATGATGACCACAGTAAGTTCAGCGAACATCCATCATCTCATATAGATACAAAAGAAAAGAGTGCTGGGAGAATTTCCTCGTTGCCCAGTGGTTAAGGCTCTGCCTCTCACTGTAAGGGATGCAGGTTCGATCCCTGGTAGAGGAACTAAGATCCCATGCCACAGGGCAATAAGCCCTTGCGCCACAACTAGAGAAAGCCCACGTGTCCCAGCTACTGAGCCCGCATGCTCTAGAGCCCATACGCCCCGAGAGAAGCCCGTGTGCACCCCTATTAGAGAAAGCCCACAGGTTGCAAGGAAGACCCAGGGCAGCCAAAACAAAATATAATAATAAGAAAGAATGTTGGGGGTTTTCCACGTGCAAAGTCTCTGCACATCATCCTTGTAGGTCTCACACTGACAGACCCCAGGAGCCACTTGGAGGCTCTGTCCTTCATCAAACCCATGCTGGAGCGGAGTTTCCTTCCCTCTCAGGGATCTCTGTGGGCTTGAAGTGAAGTGAAGTCACTCAGTCGTGTCCCACTCTTTGCGACCCCCATAGACTGCAGCCCACCAGGATCCTCCATCCATGGCATTTTCCAGGCAAGAGTACTGGAGTGGGGTTGCCATTTCCATCTTCAGGGGATCTCCCCGACCCAGGGATCAAACCCGGGTCTCCCGCATTGTAGGCAGACGCTTTACCGTCTGAGCCACCAGGGAAGCCCTCTAGGGGCTTGGCGAACCCCATCTCAAAGCTTAGGGAGCACTTAAAAAGGGAAGACTCCTGATACCTGCTACAGCATGGATGAACCTCAGGAACAGCATGCTGAGTGGAAGGAGCCAGACACAAAGGAACCACTCTTGCATGATTCCGTTTATGTGAGACATCCAGAAGAGGCAAATCCATGGAGCCAGAAGGCAGACTGGTGGCTGCCAAGGACTGGGGACAGGGGACAAGGAGAGTGACTTCGTAACAGGAACAGGGCTTCTTAGGGTGATGAAAGCATCTTGGAACTAGACAAGAGATGATGGCTACACGACCTCGTGAAGGTACTAAATGCCACCTGATCGTATGCATTAAAATGGTGCATGGCCAACGTTATGTGATAGGAAATTTACCTCCATAAAAGAAGGTGACTCAGGGGACTTCCCCGGTGGTCCAGCGGTTAAGACTCCATGCTCCCATGCGGGGGCCCAAGTTCCATCCCCCGTCAGCGAACTAAACTCCACCTACAGCAACTAAGACTCTGCACAGCCAGATAAATAAATAGTATTTTAATGGCTCGGGAGAGGAACAACTTTGCTGCCTAATGTCTCTCGGAGTTTATATTCTCAGTTAACGGCTGTGGATGGGCAGTCAGTAATACATAGTATCAGGAGGTAAAGCTCAGACGTCACGGGAATAAAATGATCTTTTGTCCTGAATTTTTGGTATGGATCTGTAAGATCTCTGAAGCCCATCCATTCCATCGATATCACTTAGTTTGGTCTTCCACCTTTGTAGCGCCTTCACTGCAGCACAGTGTTAAATATATGATTTTTTTAGATTGTAAAACACACACAACACACACACAAAGATGAGGGACGGAAGCTGCTCAGAGTCACCAGCTGGTGCTCCTGCTACATCTGAACCTCATCTAGTTGACATGAGGCCAGGGTGTGGTTACGAGGATACCCCGCTTGTGGTGGACCGCAGGAACCAGGGCTCTGGAAGTAAGAGGCTGTGTGTCCTCCTGGCTGGCGTTCCCTGGAGAAGCTCCTTCCACTTGTAAAGAAATAGAGACATGTTACAAACCATTTCATTTCATTTCTGGAAAGCATTCTATCATCCTTCTTCCACCCCCGGTAGTCTTTCGAAGCTCTCAGGCTTCCCTCTGGTCCGAGTGATGCTCAGCCCTCTTTGCAGCAGGCATTGATCTGGGGAATTTCCAAGAATTGATTCTCTTAACAGAGGCTGCCAGACAGCAGGGCTGAATCTGAGGCAAACTCAACACAGGCCCCGGGGCCAGCTTCCCCGCTGAATCCTTCCAGCTCCAGAAAAGTGGGGGTGGGGGTGCAGGAAGCCTCAAGGGCAAGGTCAGGTCTAAATCCCTCCTTAGATGCACAGGGCAGCTTTGCCTGCAAGGCAGAGATTGTGGGCACCTGGGCTCCACCTGGGTGGGAAGCAGGGGCTTCCTCCCTGCTGTTTGCACAAAGCACCCCTTTTGCACATCAAGGATTTTCAGGTTCTGGGATGCTCCCTGGGCAGGTGTGGGGACACCTGGAAGCAAGGCAGATGTTAGCACAGTGGGAGCCTGCCTCTGCTACTGCTTAGCTCAGCTGGTACTCCTGACTCAAGGCATTTTCCTCTCGGACTCAGACTTGGTTAGAGATCTGGACTGCAGTTTCTCCAGGGGTTGGGGCAGCCAGAAACACAAGCTAGGAGCCATATTTCTGGACCAAATCTGGACTAAACGAAAGGGCAGCAACTTTGGGGCAGGGAGAACTGGATAATAACAACAATATTAACTGCTTCTATTCACAAAGGAGTTCAGACACACCATTTTTATCAATTCTCACCCATGGCCCTGTGAGAAATGGACTTCTAGCTTCTATCAACCCCACTTGACAGATGAGGAAACTAAGGCTCGGCTAGGTTCATGATTCCATATTAGCCCAGATCCCACAGCTGGTAGGGGTGTAGCCAGGACTGGAACCCAGGGAAAGAAATATAGCTATATTATGAGACTGGAAACTTTGGGAGAAGAGAGTAATCATCCCTCACCCTTCGCCTCCCCGCAGTGTTTAATTTATAGCCAGATGGCACAGCAAGTGGGGTGGCTCAAAAATTCTTGAGACTAGCCCCAAAATGCTGAAGACAGCGGGCTTTCCCAGGCCCCACCCTGCCCCTGGAACCCCAGGCCTCCCTGAGCCACGCGATGGTCCATCTGACCCCTTGTGGCAGAAACACTTCGCCTGCCTTGTCCCAAGACCAGCCAGGAAGCTGAGGGTAAGGGTCATGGGAGTGGCTGGCTCGTCGCCTCTTTTTCTTCCTAGAGCGTCCAGGGCAAGGAGTGGCCAGCCAAGGACGCCCAGTTGGGCGCCGGCAGCTCCAGGGAGCCCAGGGTCAGATTTGCCTTTGTGTTAAGAAAGTGAGATCTCTCCACGTTCAGACTTAGCCCGTTGCCTGGTGGAAAATTCCAGACTCTGGGAAGTGCTGGTTCCAGGCACCCTGAGAGAGAGGGCACCCGGCCAAAACCAATGGACCACAGTGGTGGCTTTGGCTTTGTGTTCGGAAGGCCTGGCCTCAAATCTCTGCTCTCCCACGTATTTGCTGTGTGACTCTAGGGAAGTCACTGACCCTCTCTGAGTCTCGGTTCCCTCCTCTGAAAACGGGGATGAGAACAGTAGCTGCGGAGCGGCTGGAGTGGGGGAGGGGGCAGCAGCTGTATGTGGGCACTTGCTGATTGCCCAGCCCCACCTAAGCTCTCCCTGCTCTGGTCACATGACGCTCACAACAGCAGCCTGCAAGCTGAGTCCCGTGATCAACCCCATTGGACAGCTCCAGGCCTGTCCAGGTGGCACCCTGGGACCCTATCTGGCTGACCCCATCATTCCTGCAGCCTGTCCCAACCCCTTCCGCCTGCTCCTGCAGTTCGTGCCCGACTGGCTTCCCTGAGCAGGAATGGGCTCTCAAGCTCGGATGTTCTCAGGGTCCTCTGTCCCCAGCACCCAGCAGGCTGTGAGCGGGACCTTCCTCCCTGGGTCCAGCCCCTGCCTCCCTCCCCTTGTCCCCCCCACCTCAGTCTGCCTCTGAGCTGCTTCTCCCTCCAGGCAAGAGGTCCTCACCCCACCTCCACGGACCCCAGCTGGCAAGCCCCCTTCCCTCGCACACCTCACCTCCCAAGCAGCAGCATCTGGGAGAGACCAGAGATGGCCATCCACTGCCCAGATCTGGACCTGACAGAAGCTACCTCCCCCAACACCTGGTGTCTGGCCAAAGGCAGTTTTCTTGGAGCCTGGAAGCCCTGTATAGACTGTGAGACGGGGACCTGCCGCTTGTCTCTGGGCCTCCATTTGTTGTTCAGTTGCTACGTTGTGTCCGACTCTGCAGTCTCATGGACTGTAGCACGCCAGGCTTCCCTGTCTTTCACCATCTCCCAGAGGCTGTGGAAACTCATTGTCCATTGAGTTGGTAACGCAATCTGACCATCTCATCCTCTGTCACCCCTTTCTCCTCCTGCATCAGGGCCTTTTCCAATGAGCTGGCCCTTCAAATCAGGTGGCCAAAGTATTGGAGCTTCAGCATCAGTCCTTCCAGTGAATATTCAGGGTTGATGTCCTTTAATATTGACTGGTTTGATCTCCTTGCCAGTATTCTTGCCTGGAGAATCAGATGGACAGAGGAGCCCGGCAGGCTACAGTTCATGGGATCGCAAGAGTCGGACACAACTTAGCGGTATCTTTCTTTCCTTTCTTTCCTTTGATATTGACTGGTTTGATCTCCTTGCAGTCCAAGGTACTCTTTAAGAGTCTTCAACACCCAAGTTTGAAAGCATCAATTGGGTTGTAATGCTACAATTGGCCTCAAGGGGGCACTGCTGTAAGGCCTAAACAAGATGATGCCGAGAGCCTAGCACACAGCTCAGGGTGGTATTAGCTTTACCAAGATCTATGGTGTTAGGATCGCTTTGCTGATAGAATGGGTGAGTCACAGAGAAGAGCCACGAGGCCAGGCTTCCCAAGAAGCACAGAAAGCGGGCTATAAGCTCAGACTGCCCAGGTCTGGGCTGGTACCGACTCCTGGAAGGGGGCCTGTGTCCCTTCTTTCTGTAGATTCATATCCTGGAAAAATCTGACGCTTCACTGACACGGAAGCAGCGGCCACTAGGCCACGTGCATCCTTCCCTCCGTGTGGCTGTCTCCTATAATCCTACCTCTGCATCTTTGCACCTGCTGTTTCTTGCCTGGGACACCCCTCCCTCACCTCCTCCCCACCTCAGTTCAGCCGCTCAGTCTTTGCCACCCCGTGGACGGCAGCGCGCCAGGCCTCCCTGTCCATCACCAACTCCCAGAGCTTGCTCAGACTCGTGTCCATCAAGTTGGTGATGCCACCTAACCGTCTCATCCTCTGCTGTCCCCTTCTCCTGCCTTCAATCTTTCCCAGCATCAGGGTCTTTTCCAGTGAGTCAGTTCTTCGTGTCAGATGGTGAAAGTATCTGAGCTTCAGCTTCAGCATCAGTCCTTCCAATGAATATTCAGAACTGATTTCCTTTAGGATGGACTGGTTTGATCTTGTAGTTTCCCCATCTAGATCCTGCCATTCCTGAAGGCCAGCCCTGCCCCTCCTCCTGCAGGAGGCCCCCGGGTGTCTGCAAGTGGGGAGAAGGGCTCAACCCCACCCCATGGTGAGGTCCTTGGTTGACATCACCCATCTGCAGCTGAAGTTCATGACCCTCTGGGGTGTGTCCTGCTTTTGAGGCCTGACCTTGTGGCTGGACAGTATACACATATGAGTCTCTGTTCATCCCTGCAGAAGCCGGATAAGGACTTCAGTCAGCCTGAGGCTGCTGCCTGGAAATCTCTCAGAAAACAGCCAGCACTGGGTGAGTTGGTTTGAGGCATGCATTTTGGTGTAGAATTCAGATCTCAGAGTGGACTGGAGGTTTCCCTGACAAGGAAGATGATTCCTGCCTGGTGATGGAGAGCCTCTCCCTTCTCCTCCCAGGCCAGTCCATTGCCCCTTCACCTCAGGTCCCGGCTCTGGCCTCTGACGTTGCACAAATCTCCTCCTAAAGCAAGAAGGTTTTTGGATGTTTAACATATTAACTGAGTCCTCAGGATCCTCAAAAATCGAAGCATTCCTTCCACAATATGGCAGAGACCTCCCCTCACCTCTAGGGCAACCAACATTCCAAGATTAAAAGGAGACACCCTCGGCCAGATGGCAATTCTCCACTATTCCCCCCTGGTCTCTAAACAAAGCTGTTTTAGTCTTTTTGGCTGCGCCTCACTGGCTTTCGGGATCTTAGTTCCCTGACAGGGTATTAAACCCAGGCCCCAGCTTTGAAACGACAGAATCCTAACCACTGGACTGCCAGGGAATTCCCTAAAGCTCTTTTCATCACATCTGTTACCTCAGAGACCTGCTTATGTGATGGCTTTATTCCAGGTCTCTAGGGAAAGGGAGGTGGGGGGTTAAGTGGACTGTGAGGAGCTCTGGTGCCCCCCCACCTTGAAGCCCCTGGCAAGGTCCTTCCAGTGTCCGGTGTGAGGCCAGCCTGCATAGTACCCACCCTCACTGAGGTTTCCCAGGGAAATCCCCACTAACAAAGTCTTACAGGGCCTCCTGGCCCAGGCAGGGCTCTGCCCCACCCTCTAACTCCCTAGTCCTTCAGCAAAAGAAGGCCCTTCCCCCAAGAGTCCTTTCCACTGGGACCCCCCCACCTCCCGAACTTGTGGAGGGAGGCACAGCCGGAAAGGAAGAAGAAAAAGGAAGAGGGGACTGGGAAGGCATGAGTCAGAAAAGGCAGCGTGGGGAACGTGTCGCACTGTTGGTTTTTCACTAAATCACTTTGGCAAACATTGAGAGTTTAGATGCAAACATTTGTAGGTGGCATCAGCTCATTTAAAATGACCCAGAGAATCACTCAGTGTATGAAGGTTGAATTAAAATGTTAAAATGTGGCTGTTGACACAAAGACCCCGGATGGCTTAATCACGTTGGAAGTGTGTTTATTTCCCTGCTAACAATCCCAGTGTAAATGATCCAGGGCTGGTGCAGCCCCTCCATGGGATCAGGGGCCCAGGCACCAGGAAATCTGTTTTGGAATTCAAGGTCCAGCCAGAGGTAAGGGGGGGGAAGGAAGGGAGGTTGTGTTCATTGCTTTCTTTCCATTGGTCAGAACTGAGTCACATGGTCATATTCAGCTCCAAGGATGCTGGGAAATGTAGTTCTTTTGTCCATGCAGCCCAGGGCACAGCTAAACGTAGGTGGGGAGGTGGGGTGTGGGCAGGGGTAAAGGCTACAGGAATAAGCAGAAGTCTCTACTGTACCTATGCGAGCTCACTTTTCCTAAACTCAGGAGGCCTTCAAAGCCTTTTTCCATGCCACTTCCCTGACCAGGCTCCCCTAGATCAGGGGACTAGAGGATATACGATTTCTATTCCTGGATGTGAGACTCTCCTGGGCAAGCCTGGCTCAGTCTCCTGTGGAGTCGCTGCTCCTCTCTCCTGAGTCCTGGTGCGCACAAGGTTTTGTCTGTGCCCTCCAAGAGTCTGTTTCCCCCGTCCTGGGGACGTGCCTATCTGGGCCACCTGGTTTGCCAGAATGGCTCACACGCCAGGCCAGAATACTGGAGTGGGCTGCATGCTCTTCTCCAGGGGATCTTCCCAACCCGAGGATCGAACCCAGGTCTCCCACATTGCAGATGGAATCTTTACCAGCTGAGCCACCAGGGAAGCCCAAGAATACTAGACTGGGTTGCCATGCCCTCCTTCAGGGAAACTTCCCGACCCAGGGATCGAACCCAGGTCTCCCACATTGTAGGAGGACTCTGTCCTGGCTGAGCCACCAGGGAAGCCTGGATGTGAGGCAGGCACTGTCATGGTGGGACGTGTACCAGTGACAGGCAGACTGCAGGAGGCACCACCCTCCCAAGGAGGGTGGCAGGGAGGAGACGGCCACATCAGGGCAGGGGTCTGCATTGCATTCCCCACCCTCCATCCCACCGGCCGCTCTTTTTCTCTCCTCTTCATGCCTAGTGATACCCGAGCTCGGCTCTGGGAAGTAAGATTTAGGGACATGACTCATTTCTGTCATGCAGACATGAGTTTGAGGTTTGGGGAGGGCATGGGGGAGGGGGTGGGAAAAATCAGCCCATCTTGGGGGGTTCACCTATGCTAGTCTGAGCCAGCAGCTAGTCTGAGCCATCCTGGTAAACCAGGTGGCCCCGATAGAAGGAACTGGCCAGATCTGGACCTCTTTGGGGCCTCAACCCACAGGAAGTTGCCCAAGTAGGCGGGGCCAGGGGGAGGTCAGTGCAGACTTCAATCTGACCCAGAACATGAGATTATGGCCCACCATGTGTCTTCAGAAGCAGAGGCTCTGAACCTTGTCCCTGTAGACACTTCCTAAGGTTACCTGGAAAAGACCAGAGCCCCCTCCAGCGACACTTACCCTCACTGAGAGCTCACGTACTCTGGCATCATTGCCCCAGCTGCTTTCACACCCGGCCTTTGAACCGGACCCTGGGCTTCCCCGAGAGAGGTGCTCCCGTGCACACCCTTGCTTTCAGGGCTTCGGTGGAATCGTGGAACCAGAGCACGTGCATTGGTCTCAATCACCTCCAGTCCCCACCTCAGACAGTCCCTTAGGATTTGAAACACCCCGCTTAGGAACCTGCTCTCCAGAAGGGGTCATATTAGCATTTTAAATATGTATTACTATTAAAACCTACACTCCAGAGTTGATTCATTAACAAAAGGATGCTAAAAATCATTTTTCATAGACGAGTGAGGTGATAGAAATTAATGATCAATAGAAAGATCCCCAGAACTCAGCATCTCTGTACCAACTGGGAAGAGAACCCAAATCCAGAGACTGCTCTGGGGTCACTGGGGTCCTGAGTCCCTCAACTCCCTGGACAGACAAATGTTTTAACCTGTCGCACCTGCTTGCTAGTGCATATTTGGACATTTGGCAGAATTTGACCTAAAACTTGTTTTTGTTGTAACATTTCATCTGGTGGGAAGGTTGCTGGGAAAGGGCTGTGGGGTCATCACCTACCTCTAACTAGAGCCCACATTTTTACCAGAAAACCCTGTCAGTTACAACTCATGCCCAGTGTCAAGCGATGGCTGAGAACCAGGTCTAATTTTAGAACCTGCACCCCTAACCACCATCTCACACTGCCTTCCCATGTTGCCTTTGATTCACTTCCCTTGGTCTGAAGAAGGGCTTCCTAGGTGGCGCTAGTGGTAAGAACCCACCTGCCAATGCAGGAGACATAAGTGATGGAGGTTCAATCCCTGTGTTGGGAAAGATGCCCTGCAGGAGGGCACGGCAACCCACTCCAGGATTCTTCCCTGGAGAATCCCGTGGACAGAGGAGCCTGGCGGGCTACAGTCCATGGGTTCGCAAAGAGTCGGACACGACTGAAGTGACTGAGTATGTGTCTGAAGGAGTTCTAGTGTCTTGAGCAAGGCTGGATGCTGGGTGCTGGGTGCTTGGTGTGGCCATGGAGAGTGCCATCTTTGTACCCTCTTCTCTGTGGCTGCTTCAGCCTCGAAGTGGGAGTTATGTTGGGCTGTCCTCCAGCTTTGTCTCCCAGGTGGTGTTGGTCTGACGATTCCTTTCACAAAACCAACTCTGAACCACAGCCTGTTTTTGGAGATGGCGGCTCATTCTAATGCTAGCAGCTTTATCTCATCAGCCTACACATGAGCATGTCTTTCAGGAGCCTAGCGCCCAGAGCGCTAACATACTTCTAACCAGCAGGTATGCTCTTAACAGGACATTGCCTTTTACTGTCCTCCTAATTAATGCTTCCGCAGCAAACTCCAGAAGGCAAAGACTGTCCCCTCCTCTGATCCCTCCTCCCTCAAACACCCAGCACATGAAGGGACCACGCCATGCGTGTCCAGCAAACATTCGGTCGCTTAACTAGAGAGGAAAGAGGGGGTCCCTCCAAGATCCCAGGTTCCGGGCAGAGGGCAGCCATGCTGACTGCCAAACCCCGGGGTGCCTTTCTGAGAGCCCCATCAGGGCTACTTAGCTACACTTCCCCTCCCAGAACACTCCTCCGCTCAATAAGCGACAAGTTTCTGGGCCCCTGTGCCTGACACATGGCAGGTGCGAAAACTACGTGTAGGCGAATATTTAGCCTGAACCCCGGGAAACGGAGGCTGAACCCAGCTGGGGAATTCCCTGGTGGTCCAGTGGTTAGGACTCAGCACTTTCACTGTCAAGAGCCTGGGTTCAATCCCTGGTCGGAGAACTAGGACCCACGAGCCTCATGACGTGGCCAAAAAAATAAACTGAGAACTCAGCTGGTTGCCCCCCAGTGGCAACAGCTCCCCAGGGGTTCCAGCGTGTGATCCCAGACCAGCAGCATCAGCAGGGCCTGGGAACTTGTTAGAGATGTACATTCCTAAGCCCCAACTCAAACTCAGTTAATCAGAAACTCTGGCAGTGAGGCTGGAATCCTGGGTTTCCACAAGCTTCCCGGTGATTCTGACAACACTCAGTCCTCAGCACCACTTGTCCGGGCCCACGTTTTCAAACATTGTTAAACCCTGTCGAGACCCGCAAGAGATGAAACAGGCGGGAACGGAAACACTAGGAGTGACTCCTGGGGTGGGCTCGAGGTTCACGCTGCTGAACCCATGGCTTCCACAGAAACTCTCCTGGGAACGCTCTGGTTTGCTCACTACACCCAAGGTTCTCACTCTGCACATTCTCTCTCTCGGGGCAACTGGGCAGACAACACCCAAAGCAAGAGAAAGGGTGTCACAGGAGGAAGAAGGAACCTACAATGAAATGAAAAAGAAACAGACAAAGCAACAGGCCCACACAAGGGAAGCAAAGACAAGTCAGGAAGCGAGTTTAATTGGCGTGACACGGACGACATACAAGGGAGCAGGGGAGGAGGCGTGGGCATGCCACGGGGCTCCTGTCCACCCCGGGGTCCCACCCCACCCCCCAGGCCCACCACCAGGGCAAGGGCCTGCCCCTCCCCCAGAGACACCCACCAGCAGATTCCGACAGGACAGCACCCTGAAAGAAGAGGGACTGGGGAGGCAAACAAAGGAAATCACCACCCAGGAAACATTGCTTTTCTTTTTTCTTTTTTGGTGAGAGTTGCCCAAATTCCTTT
>SJXQ01003828.1:297682-316354 GCA_006408695.1 Aepyceros melampus | reverse complement strand
CCGTCCCCAGCCCTGCTGGCACCAGGAACCGGTTTCGTGGAAAACAGCTGCTCACAACATGCTGTGCAGCCCGGTTCCTAACAGGCCACCGACCAGTGCCGGTCCATGGCCCGGCGACCAGGGGCCCTGGAACTAGAGGACGAGGTGACGAGTCCTAAAAATGTGCACGCCCTCTGATCCACACATGTGGTGCTTCAGTATGTATGCTTCAGAAATAAATGCGATGCTTATGACAGTATCATCTGTAACAGCAAAATTAAACAGGAGAGAACAAACAGTGTCCACGAGACAGGGATGGGTCAGATCAATAAAGAGAACCATGCGATAGAAGAATGTGCAACCGTTAAGAACAAAGTGAGCAGGGGCCAGTAAGCACAGGAAAAGACGCTCGACAGAATCAGTCATCAGGGAAAAGCAAGCCCAAACCACAAGGAGGACCTGCCCTGGTGGCCCAGTGGTTAGGACTTTGTGTTTCCAAAGCAGGGGGCCACAGGTTTGATCCCTGATCAGGGAACTAAGAGCCCCACGCCTTGAGGCGAGGCAAAAAAAAGAGACAGAGAGAGAAAGAAACACCACTTCACAAATACTAGGATAAAACCTAAAACCAACAAGCGTTGGTGAGGGTGTGGAAAAATTGGAACCCTTGATCATCGCTGGCAGGAACATAAAATGATGCAGATACTGTGGAAAAGTTTGGCAGTCCCCCCCCCAACCCCAAAATAAACTCATCAAATGCATTTAAATCTCTAAACTCATAATTACACATATTGTTTTTATAAAACATCACTGGTCACTTCTAAAGGATGTGGGAAATCCAACTTGTTTTGAAAACTGATGAAGAATCGAGTATCCATCCTGCCCTCCCTGTGAACACTATACCCTGGGGATAACCCACGAGTGGATGAGGGAATGCCTCCCTTTATAACAGTGACGTACTCAGCCATGAAGGAAAGACAGCTGCAGGACGTCACCCTTTTGCATGACCTGATGAATGGATGGAGATGGCAGTCAGCAAGAGCTGCGATGTCACCAACATCACGTGTGCCTGCCAGACATACACAACCCCAGCCACGAGACGGTCTCACCAAAAGTGGACCAAATTCAGTGGCAAGATCAACTGCCATTTCCAGGAAGAACAGGAAACAGGAGTCTGTAAACAGCACACCGGGGCACCGTTAGCAAATCCCAGACTGTGGGGAACCCTACAGAATGCACTTCTCAACGAACAGTGAGATGGAAAGGGACGGGGGGAAACTCAGAGATGAAAATAAACTTAAGAGGGGACTTCCCTGGTAGTCCAGTGGTTAAGACTTTGCCTTCCAATGCAGGGGGTGCAGGTTCGATCCCTGGTCAGGAAGCTAAGATCCCACATGCCTCTCAGCGAAAAAAAACCCCAAAAACAAAACCCATGAAACAGAAGCGATATTGTAACAAATTCAATAAAGAATTTTAAAATGGTCCACATTAAAAAATCTTTAATAAAAAAGATAAATAAAAGAGACCTACCAACCAATTGCCATCTGTGGCTTTTATTCCAATTCTGATTCCAATAATCAAAGTAAGAAAAAAACTGTGAAATAATGGGAAATTGGAATTTAAATGCTGATGGGAGCATATCAAGGAATTACTTTTTTCTTGGTATTATGGATTTTTTAAAAAATCATTATATTTTAGAAACACATTTTGAAATATTTATGCATGAAATGATATGATGTCTTGAATTTTCTTCAAAACAACCCAGCTTGAGTGGTATGTGGGGGGAGAAATAGATGGTCAAGATTGCTATGAATTGGTGATTCTGAAGCTGGATCAGTCCAGGGTATTCACTGGAGGGACTGAGGCTGAAGCTGAAACTCCAATACTTTGGCCACCTGGTGAGAAAAGCTGACTCATTTGAAAAGACCCTGATGCTGGGAAAGACTGAGGGCAGGAGGAGAAGGGGAGGACAGAGGATGAGATGGTTGGATGGTATCACTGACTCAATGGACATGCTTTCGGGTGGACTCCGGGAGTTGGTGATGGACAGGGGGGCCTGGCGTGCTGCGTTCATGGAGTCAGAAAGAGTCAGACATGACTGAGCGATTGAACTGACTGATAGGTACATGGAGTTACATATTCTCCACTATTGGCTGAGAATGTTTCCATAATTAAAATGGTTTTAATCCATCCTCAAATTTCCAACAACTTAAGTGTCCCATACCACAACACTGGTTAAAGTATGGTCCAGCCATAAATGGAATACTATGCAACTATTAAAAAGGATGGTCTCAAGCAAGATTTAGTGATGCAGAAAATATGCATGATCTCAGTTCCTGAATAATTCAATGAATTATATAACAGTAATTTATCTAAGAATTATGATACCTCAGGAATCTCAGAAGGCAAATAAATCACAACAACGACGGAACACAAGTTGGATGTAATTACAATCAGACAGGATCTGGGAAAGCCTGAGGAAAAATGGGAAGGGCAATTTTCGGGAAGAGCTTCAGAAAAGTGAATCTTGTCACCCTGGAAAGCTTGTCACGGAAATAAAATTACACCGTCTTGGCCGACGCATGAGGGTGAGGGTAAGATATACGGCCACATAAATTGTGTTAAGGAAAGCCAGTGCAGACACAAAGAATGTGAAGCCAAGCTGGATGAAACACGTTACAAACTTCTTAGTGTTGAGTCTCCAAAAGAAAAAAATAAGTGTTTCCTACAAGTTGTTCTTTGAAAACAGAAAACAAAAAGAGAAAGATAGCCAACAGCATATGGTTATGAACTCATTGTTGTTGAGGAAACATGTATACGTATATATTCATAGAAAACTGTGAGGCAAAAACAAATAAGGTAATTCGAAAATAATCACACGCTTTAGAGAAATGAATTACCCTGTACAACTTTCCCTCGGCGGGGAGCACATCAGCATCCATGTTTCCAGGCTTTCCCATGGCCTGGAGGAAACGAAGCAGTCGTTAGGCGACAGCTGCCAAGGCGGCCGCTGGTGGTAATTCACAAACAGGGGACCGTGGAAATTAGACAGCAGACCAGGATGTGCTCCAGGACCCGGAGCTGCATACTAGCATCTCTAAGATTACAGAAATATCTGTCACAGTTCCTTTACAAATTGGTTTGATTATTATGTTCCTATATGGCCTAGTTACTGAGCATTAAGTTTCTGTAAGTGTTCGACTCTTTCTGAATCATTCTAGACACAAGATGTTCACAGCGGTTATTTCTGGGCTATGTGTGTGTGTTCAGTCACTCAGTCGTGTCCAGCTCTTTGCGACCCTTTGGACTGTGACCCGCCAGGCTCCTCCCTCCATGGGAGTCTCCAGGCAAGAACACTGGAGTGGGCTGCCATTTCCTCCTCCAGGGGGTCTTCCCGACCCAGGGGTCAAACCTGCATGTCCTATGTCTTCTGCACTGCAGGTGGAGCCCCCACCCACTGAGCCATCAGGGTCATATATGAAGGGTTTTGTTTTTTTTAAATAATAATTTTTAATGGAGGTTTTCTTTTTAAACATATTCCCTTCAATGAAAAAGGATTTAGTATGCAAAATAACATTAGAAGCTTCAATACAGGCCTCCTAAACAAAATATCAGCAAATCAAATCTGATGATACATAAAAGTTTATCATGAGTGGCTTAGCATTAAAAAATCGATTGGTGTAAGCCAGAAGGGCCATCGTCACAAAATCCACAAGCAATGAATGCTGGAGAGGGCATGGAGAGAAGGGAACCCTCCTACACTGTTGGTGGGAAAGTAAATTGGTACAGCTGCTATGGAGGACAGTATGGAGGTTCCTTAAAAAACTAAAAATACAGCTACCGTGTGATCCTACAATCCCACTCCTAGGCATATATCCAGAGAAAGACATGGTTCAGAGGGATATGTGCACGCCGGTGTTCGCTGCACAACGCCCATCGACAAATGAATGGATAAAGAAGCTGTGGTCCCTACACACAATGGAACATGACTCAGCCATCAAAAAGAGTGAAATAAGGCCATCTGCAGCCACATGGATGAACCTGGAGATTGACTGAGTGAAGAAAGTCAGACAGAGAGAGACAGTATCATGTGGCATCACTTATATGTAAAATGAAAAAAATTATGCAAATGAATTTTTTTACAAAACAGAAACAGACTCAGAGACTTGGAGAATGAACTTTTGGTTACCTGGGGGTAAGGCTGGAAGGGAGGGACAGTTAGGGAGTTTGGGGTTGACATGCACACGTTGCTATATTTAAAACAGGTAACCAAAAAGACCTACTGTATAGCACAGGGAACTCTGCTCAATATTATATAGCGACCTAAGCGGGCAAAGAATTTGAAAAAGAACAAAAAAAAGAAAAAAAGAATATCTAAAAAACATAGAATATTTAAATGGGCAGGACTCCATGGATGAGCCATACAATATATTCACACACACACAAATCACCTGGTGTAATTCATTGTCTTAACAAAGAAAGAGAAAAGTCATATAAAGTGAAAGTGAAGTCTCTCAGTAGTGTCTGACTCTTTGCGACCTGTGGAGTGTAGCCCACCAAGCTCCTCCGTCCATGAGATTCTCCAGGAAAGAATACTGGAGTGGGTTGCCATTTCCTTCTGCATATAAGAATATTGATAAATGCATATAAGAATATTGATAAATGCAGAAAATTTTGATAAAATTCAACACCACTAATGATTAAAAAAAATAACTCTTAGAAAACTAGAAAAGAAGAAAACTTCCTAACTCTGATCAAATCTATCTAACAACCTAATAACAAATAACCTAACTAACGGGAAACTATTGAAAGCTTTCCCCCGAGAGTTAGACCTTCATCACTCCTGTGTGACTGGAGGGCCAAACCAGCAAGGAAGCAGGAGAAAGGAACAAAGGCAGAGAGATGGGAAAGGAAGAAAGAGAATATAGACAATCCAAAAGAATCTAAAGCAGAATCTAAGATTTCATAAATGAAGTTAGCAGGACCACGGTTATAGGATCAGTTTTAAAAAAAATCACCTGCATTTCTGTAAACCAGAAACAAATGGAAAATACAATTAAAATTACTACTTAAAACACCATCAAAAACATCAAATACCTAGGAATAAATCTATTACAAGATGTCAAAGACCTTTAGCTAAAAATAGCAAAATGTTACCAAGACAAAAATTCAAAGGATGGCATCACCAACTCAATGGACATGAGTCTGAGTGAACTCCGGGAGTTGGTGATGGACAGGGAGGCCTCGCGTGCTGCAGTCCATGGGGCCGCAAAGAGTCAGACACGACTGAGCAACTGAACTGAACAGCACTGGAACAGAGAGATATACCATCGTCATGGACTGGAACACCCATCATTATGAGGCTGTCAATTTTCCCCCAAGTTAAACAGTAGATTCAACTCTTGTATGCATGCTAAGTCACTTCAGTTGTGTCCAGCTCTTTGCGACCTTATGGATATAGCCCACCAGGCTCCTCTGTCCCTGGGATTCTCCAGGCAAGAATATTGGAGTTGGGTTGCCATGCCCTCCTCCAGAGGATCTTCCCAACCCAGGGACTGAACCCAAGTCTCTTACATTACCTGTACTGGCAGGCAGGTTCTTTACCACTAGCACCACCTGGGAAGCTGAGATTCAACTCAATCCCAGTCAAAATCCAAGTATGTGTGTGTGTGTGTACAGGCATTTATAAGCTGATTCTAAAATGTATATAGAAATAAGAATAGCTTAAAGTAGTGAAGGCATTCTTGAGGAAGAAGCAGTGGATCTTGCTTCTCAAGATCAGGTTATAAAAAGACTGTGTTTTCACCTTGGGTTCTCTGCCTCCCAGAAATCTCACCCTCAGGGAAGCCGGTCACCATGCTGTTAGGCAGCCTTGTGCAGAGGGGCACATGGTGAGGCTGCCAAGCCAAATGAGTGAGCTTAGAAGTGGGTCACCCCCAGCCACACCTTCAGATGAGACCACAGCCCTGGCCAACAGTGAGTGATCACCATGGTTTACCTAACACAGAGGGGGTTCCCAGGACACAGGACTTTCAGTGCTAAATCCAGGATACTCCTGGGTCAACTGAGATGGTTTATCATCCTCCTGACAGCTCAGCTGCATCGTCATGACACACTTTGAGCCGAAGACACCAAAAAAAGCTGTATCCAAATTCCGATATGTATTCTTTCCGGCTGCTGTTTTGCAAGATCTCAGTATGCAGCAACAGACGACTAAGATAGCACTGCACGTAAGGTGATGGTGAAATGGAGTGTGCACACGCGAGCTTCCCGGGGGGCTTGGCTGCTAAAGAACCCGCCTGCAATTGAGTGTGCACATGCGAGCTTCCCGGGTGGCTCGGCTGCTAAAGAACCCGCCTGCAATTGAGTGTGCGCACGCGAGCTTCCCAGGTGGCTCGGCTGCTAAAGAACCCGCCTGCAACTGAGTGTGCGCACGCGAGCTTCCCGGGTGGCTCGGCTGCTAAAGAACCCGCGTGCAATTGAGTGTGCGCACGCGAGCTTCCCGGGTGGCTCGGCTGCTAAAGAACCCGCGTGCAATTGAGTGTGCGCACGTGAGCTTCCTGGGTGGCTCAGCTGCTAAAGAACCCGCGTGCAATTGAGTGTGCACACGTGAGCTTCCCGGGTGGCTCGGCTGCTAAAGAACCCGCGTGCAATTGAGTGTGCACACGTGAGCTTCCCAGGTGGCTCGGCTGCTAAAGAACCCACGTGCAATTGGGTGTGCGCACATGAGCTTCCCAGGTGGCTCAGCTGGTAGAGAATCTCCCTGCAATGCAGGAGACGCTGGGTCGATTTCTGGGTCAGGAAGATCCCCTGGAGAAGGGATAAGCTACCCACTCCAGTATTCTTGGGCTTCCCTGCTCAGGTGGTAAAGAAGCCGCCTGCAATGCGGGAGACCTGGGTTCGATCCCTGAGTTGGGAAGACTCCTTGGAGAAGGGAACGGCAATCCACTCCAGTACTCTTGCCTGGAGAATTCCATGGACAGGGGAGCCTGGCAGTCTAGTCCATGGGATCACAAGGAGTCTGACATGACTGAACAATTTTCACTTTCACTTTCACGTATGCCAATGTGCCCAACTTCAGCACTCGTCAGAGACATGCAGATAAAGATTACAACAAGCTATCAATCACTACGGGCTCACCAAAACGGCTGAAATTTAAGAAGACAGAAGATCCACCATGGCCAGGAAGTGGAGCTCCGGGAGCTCCCATTCAGCACGAGTGGGAGCAGGGGATGGCACAACCACGCTGGAAAACTGGCAGTACCAACTAAAGCTAAATGTATACCCACAGTCTATGTCCCAGCAGTTCAACTCTTAAGTCTGTACCGACAGAATGCATCACCCAGGAGACACGGACAAGAGTGCTAACAGCTGGACGAGACCGTGGGGGCCAGTCCTCTGCCAGCAACAGAAGCCTCTGTAGGCTATCATTCTGCACTAAGAGAAACAAACCAAAAGCTTATGGGTTAAAAAAAAAAAAAACACATTTGAGCTATGGATCAAGAGAGTCAGAAGCTGAGGTCTTCAGCCACCCTGACCGAGAAGGGATGAGAAACTTCTATTCTCCTAGGCCCCTGGCCCTGACTGAGAACTAGGACATTCTTTCAAAGTGTTTTCAACCCAAGGAAACTTCTATTTAAGTCAAGTCTCTGGCTGAATCTAGGTATATAAAAACGACAAAAACAGAGGTGCCCTGGCTGATCTAAAGGCCCTGCCTTCTGGGCCTCCCCCAACTAGCTGTGTTTCACCTGGTCAGAACAGTCCTTGGACTATACCAGCCCATCATAGAGGGACAGTGCCTGCACGATGGACGGGTCCGCCTTGGATCCTTCCTGGAACTCCTGCAGCGTCAGTTTCCCATCGGCGTTCTGTAAGCAGAGAGGTGGGTAGAGGGGAGGGGGTGGCCAGCCTCCTAGGACAGGGGCCTCTGGCCGGGACTCGGAACACGCCCTTCCCAAGCCCAGCCCAGGGCTGGTCCCCAGAGTGCTTCCAAAGTTAGGTCAGGAGGGAGGCAACGCCGCTCATTAGGTGGGAGGAGCTGGGCACAGATAGACCTGGGCACTTCCTGGCTGGCTCACCTTGGGTGGGCGACCCACCTCTCGGGGCTCCTGTTTTCGCATCTGGGGAGTGGAGAGAACTGCCCAGCTTCTTCAGTGCACTGGGTGAGCCATCCTTGAGCTCAAGCTGTTGTAAAGGGCTTGGCTGACTGGCAGCGCCCCTTAGGGCCATAGTTATCATCCTCGCTGCTGTTTGTCCCCACAAAGGGTGTTAATCCCACAAGGCTGAGGGCCTGATGCGTGTCTCTGGGGTCACCTTTGGAAGGGTGTTTAAGCCGTTCCTGGAGCAGCATACATCGGACCCCAGAAATCGGCAAGGAGGTTGGGTGGAACCCACGTAAGAGGGCTTTGGTGGATCCCTTGTGGGAGAAAATGATTCGGGCCAGAATTCCTTCCTCTGGAGCATCTTTCAAGGAAACACGTGAGAGCAAAAGAAAAAGGCCTTGGAGGCTACCCACCCCCCACCCCGCACCACCACGTCCCACACCTGGAGAGGGACAGTGTGATGAGGGTTCCACAAACTCAGCAGGCAGTCCTCGAGAGGTGCCCACTGTGGGTCCCACTCAACCTACACGGGTGCTTGGTCTAGGACGAGGGGCTGGTCTTATCACCATTTTACTGGTGAGGATGCTAAAGCTCAGTCACCTGCCCAGGGTCCCCTGGCTGCTAACTGGGGAAGCCGGGTTTGCATCCAATCTGACCCCAGTGTGCGCTTTGCTTCCCAAATAAGGGAGGTCTGATTGGGGGCGGGGGAGGGGGATTTAACACCTTGCTATTCAACCTTGCTGTTGAATAGCACTGAACCTCTCTGCAAGAAACTGGGATTCTCAGCCCACACTCTGTGGACGCGTCTTTTGATTGTCACCAGGAGCCCAGCGCCGACTGAGCCTCCGTGTCTGAGCCTCTCTGACACGAGCTGATCTCACTTTTTTAATTAAGGAAGTCAGGCCTCAGGCTCAAAGCTTTCAGGACAAGCACCTGCACCCAACCAGGATGTAATAAGTCCAAGGTCACTCTCATTCGCATTCTTTTTTGAAGGTGAGCAATACTGGGTTTCTGAACCATCCTGCTATCCAATTACAATTTAAAAACAATGCTATTTCCACTTTTAAAACTTTGGTATAAAGAAGGGTTTCTTATACGATATTGTTTATATGCAGAAGCTTTCAAAATTGATACAGATGAACTTATTTACGAAACAGAAACAGACTCACAGACTTAGAGAAGGAATTTATGTTTACCAGCAGGGGAAGGGTCCGGGGAGCGATAGATTGGGAGTTTGGAACTGACAGATATACACTGCTGCACTTAAAATGGATAACCAACAAGGACCTGCTGTACAGCTCAGGGGACTCTGCTCAATGTCGTGTGGCAGCCTGGGTGGGAGGGGAGTTTGGGGGAATCTGGACATGTTATCTGTATGGCTGAGTCCTTTTGCTGTCTACCTGAAACCATCACAACATTGTTTGTCAATGGGCTATACCCCAACACAAAATAAAAAGTTAAAAAAAATTGATAAGAATGAACTTATTTACAAAACAGGCTCACAGACTGAGAGAATGAATTTATTCCCCCGGTTACCAGTGAGGGGGTAGGGGGAGGGCTAGACTGGGAGTTTGAGATTGCCAAGGACACACTGTTATATTTAAAATAGATAACCAGCAAGGGCCTACTGTAAAAAATAATAATAAAAATAACAAACTCATTTGAAAAAGAAGGGTTTCTTAAACTGGGGTCTGTGGACAAATCCAGCAGCTCTGTGAACTAAAATGGGGAAAAATGAGGTCATCCTTCTTGCTTACTTCTAACTGAAACTGAGCTCTTCCTTCCATCAGGAATCTAGGTGACGATCCCCCACGGGACAGGAAGTACCTGTGACTTTGTCAACCGAGGGGATCTCGGCATTTTCATGACACATCACAGCTGCTGTAGGACCACCGGTACCTATCGCCCCACTTTGGTATTATGGGATGCTTAAACCCACCTCTATATCTTATTATCCAATGGATTCATAAAGAAGCTCACATCACAAATTCTTTTTTTAAAAAGGTCTTGCCAGCTGTATTCCAAATAGCTCCCTTCTTAAAACCCTGTGGATTTTATCTAATGCATTTAAAAATCATTATTCTGAGGAGTCCACAGCCAACTTGTCCAGAATGCCAGCATCTCTGGTCCATGGCAAAAAATTTACAAGGTTGAGAATCTTAGTGGATCAAAGAGAAAGAGCTGGACAAATTTATTTAAAACCCTTGATGTTCAAAGGGGATGGCTGCCAGCCAGACCAGTGGACATCACAGCAGTCATGATGCCTACCTGGAGCCAGACCCCTAGGTGGTCAGTGGAGCCTATGCGAGGGATCTCACCTTGTCCATCATGGCGAAGATCCGATCCACCCTCTTCTCTGGGGTGTTTTCCTCCTCAGGGAGCTCCACAGTGTTCCCCTGCCAGGGACAGATGAGGTAGGGACAGGCCCCTGCCACACCTGACTTGGGGCCCTTGGCTCAAAAATATGCCCTCTCCCCAACCCCAGGACTTCCCACATGGTCCAGTGGTTGACTCCACACTTCCAATGCAGAGGGTGAGGGTTCGATCCCTAGTCAGGGAACTAAGATCCCACATGACCTGGGGCACACCCTCCGACTCCCTACAATGCCCCCAGCATCTCTAATTCTGCTCCAGAGCATCCCATCCACCCCAGCCCCCATCTGCACAGAGCAACCCCGGGCAGTGAGCCTCATCTGGCCATCTCTTACCCCTGGCAGGAGAGTGCCCCAGGGGGTGCTTCCTCTGGGCCAGGACCAGCCACTAAACGTCATGTCCCTACGGCCTCCCCCACCCCACATGACCCAAATTTCTCACCACCATCTGGTAAATGGCGTCCACAATGTCCAGCATCTCGTTCCTGGTGATGTAGCCGTCGTTGTCCAAGTCGTAGAGCTTGAAGGCCCCTGCAATCAGCCAGCCAGGACGGAATCACCCCTGGCCCGGGGCAGGGGAGCCGGCCCACCCTGCACCTCAGCATGCAGTCTGGCCAAGAGCCCCATCACTCATCCAGTCAATGAATATCTGTTGTCATCTATTCGCTCAGCCGTCTCTGACTCTGTGCGACCCCACGGACTGTAGCCCACCAGGCTCCTCCGCCCATGCGATTCCCCAGACAAGAATACTGGAATGGGTTGCCATCTCCTACTCCAGGGGCTCTTCCCCACCCAGGGATCAATCTCACATCTCCTGCATTAACAGGCGGATGCTTTACTGCTGCACCACCTGGGAAGCCCAATGAATATTTACATCAACACAGATGGGAGGAGACAGACAGACACACACTCATAAAAGGGACACAGGCACCATTTCAACTAGAGTTACTGAAGATATATGAATATACATGCAAAGGAGACACCAGGTCTGCAAGAGCCGAGGCCCCAGAAGGATCTCCCAAGCCGCTGCTCTCCCTCCCCACCCACCAGCCTCTGCCTGCTCTCAGTCACTCCCTCTCCACACTGATGCTGTATCCTGCTAGGGTCACCTTAGAAAATAAAATCACATGCCTGGGAAAGGGGGAGGAGCTTCTACATAAATAAAATCCTCTTTTATTCCTACAAGAAACCGCTGCATTTTCTTGGTGTCGATGCAAAGCGGTGAAGATGTCTCAGCGAGAAGTGGTGTTCAGTGGCTCAGTTGTGTCCGACTCTTTGTGACCTCATGGACTGCAGCAGGCCAGGCTTCTCTGTCCTTTACCATCTCCTGGAGCTTGCTCAAGCTCATGTCCACTGAGTCAGTGATGCCATCAGCCATCTCATCTTCTGTCATCCCCTTCCCCTCCTGCCCTCAATCTTTCCCAGCATCAGGGTCTTTTCTAATGAGTCGACTCTTCGCATCAGGTGGCCGAAGTATTGGAGCTTCAGCTTCAGCATCAGTCTTTCCAGTGAATACTCAGGACTGATTTCCTTTAGGATGGACTGGCTGATCTCCTTGCAGTCCCAGGGACTCTCAAGAGTCTTATCCAACACCACAGTTCAAAAGCATCAGTTCTCCAATGCTCAGCCTTCTTTATGATCTAACTCTTACATCCATACATGACTACTGGAAAAACCATAGCTTTGACTAGACAGACCTTTGTTGGTAAAGTAATGCCTCTACTTTTTAATATGCTAAGTTTGTCATAGTTTTTCTTCCAAAGAGCAAGTGTCTTTTAGTTTCATGGCTGTAGTCATCATCTGCAGTGATTTTGGAGCCCAAGAAAATAAAGTCTGATGCTGTTTCATTGTTTCCCCATCTATTTGCCATGAAGTGATGGGAGCTGATGCCATGATCTTAGTTTTTTGAATGCTGAGTTTTAAGCCAGCTTTTTCACTTTCATCAAGAGGTTCTTTAGTTCCTCTTCATCAGGGTGGTACCATAAGGATGGTGTCATCTGCATATCTGAGGTTATTGATATTTCTCCCAGCAATCTTGGTTCCAGCACGTGCTTCATCCAGCCCAGCATTTCTCATGATGTACTCTGCATAAAAGTTAAATAAGCAGGGTGACAATAGACAGCCTTAACATACTCCTTTCCCAATTTGGAACCAGTCTGTTGTTCCATGTCCAGTTCTAATTGTTGCTTCTTGACCTGCATACAGGTTTCTCAGGAGGCAGGCAAGGTGGTCTGGTATTTCCATCTCTTTAAGAATTTTCCACAGTTTGTTGTGATCCACACAGTCAAAGGCTTTCGTGTAGTCAATGAAGCAGAAGTGGATGTTTTTCTGGAATTCTCTTGCTTTTTTCTATGATCCAGAGGATGTTGACAATTTGATCTCTGGTTCCTCTGCTTTTCTAAATCCAGCTTGACCATCTGGAAGTTCTTGGTTCACGTACTGTTGAAGCCTGGCTTGGAGAAAGCGTGTGAGATGAGTACAATTGTGCGGTAGTTTGAACATTCTTTGGCATTGCCTTTCTTTGGGATTGGAATGAACACTGACCTTTTCCAGTCCTGTGGCCACTGCTGAGTTTTCCAAATGTGCTGGGATATTGAGTGCAGCACTTTCACAACATCATCTTTTAGGATTTGAAACAACTCAGCCGGAATTCCATCACCTCTACTAGCTTTGTTCATAGTGATGCTTCCTAAGGCCCACTTGACTTCACATTCCAGGATGTCTGGTTCTAGGTGAGTGATCACACCATCGTGGTTATCTGGGTCATGAAGACCTTTTCTGTGTAGTTCTTCTGTGTATTCTTGCCATCTCTTCTTAATATCTTCTGCTTTCGTTAGGTCCAAACCATCTCTGTCCTTTATTGAGCCCATCTTTGTAGGAAATGTTCCCTTGGTATCTCTAATTTTCTTGAAGAGCTCTCTAGTCTTTCCCATTCTATTGTTTTCCTCTATTTCTTTGCATCGATCACTGAGGAAGGCTTTCTTATCTCTCCTTGCTATTCTTTGGATCTCTGCATTCAGGGAGAAGCGAGTTCTCGCCCAGGGTCTTCGTCTTCTCTCCAGATTCCCTCACTCTCCCTTCTGAATCCTTCTCTTGACCCTCTTCAGGGCCTCGCACATGCTGTTATCCTGCCACGAGCCCTCTTCCCTCCTCCCTCTCCCAGCCAGCTTCCCTCTTCCCAGCTCAGCTCCCAACACACAACAGGGTCAGTCCCTGTCCAGTCAGCTCACATCTCGTGCTTCCTGCCTTGGCTGCAGTTTTCTGGGACCTTATGGACAATGCCTCCGTGCTAGACTGACAGCCACGAAGGCAGGTGCCTGTCTATCTGATGCTCCAGTGGGTCCCAGTCTCTGTCCAGTACTGACACGTGGCCATGTTTGGTCAGTATCTGTTGGCTGAACAAGTACATAAGTGAAGAATTAGATCAGTCATCACAACAGCCTCCGAAGCGGTGGGTCCAGCCCTGGAAGCGGAACTCTTAGCTCCACGCTGTCTTGCCTGAGGTCCCATGTCTGTGTGTGTTAACCGCTCAGTCGTGTCCGTCTCTTTGTGACCCCATGGACTACAGCCTGCCAGGCTCCTCTGTCCATGGAATTCTCCAGGCAAGAACACTGGAGTGAGTTGCCATTTCCTCCTCCAGGGGGCCTTCCCAACCCAGGGATCAAACCCGGGTCAGGTTGCAGGCAGATGCCTTTACCAGTGAACCTCGTATGTCTGCACCTGCTCAAATGTCCCTCTGCTCCTGCCCCATCTGTCCACCCGCCTAAAGAAGCCATGTTCCTCCTGCCTGGGCACCCCTGGGAAACTGCCTCTGACCTGGAAGGACAGGATATCTGTGCCACTGTCAGCCCCGGGCAGACGGCCTGGGCCCGGGTGTTTGGCCTCCCTCCAGCCTGAGACCTCCAGGGAGCCGGACTTACACCGCAGCTTCTCATCCAGGGTTCCCCTCGAGGTCACCGACAGCGCCTGGATGAACTCGGAGAACTCGATCCGCCCGTCCTGCAGGAGAGAGAGAGGTGGGTGTGGCCTTAGTTAGTGCTGGTCAGGCCCCTCCTCCGACGGGTGGTGATGGACGGACGGCTGGCAGCAGGTACCAGACACCCAAGTGCAGAGCATGGGAGGGAAGGGATGAGGTTCGGAGAAGATGGGGAGGGGGAGGGGAGGACTAGAAATGGGACAGGCCAGTAGGAGGGACAGCGATAGGGCGAGCCAGGGAGAGAGCCTGACTCCGCAACTGGTGGAAGGAACAGCCAGCGGCTCCATCAGCACAGCGCAGGGGCCGCCAGAACCCCCTTCTCCTCGGCCTAGAACCACAGGCTCAGAGGCTTGAGAAGAAGGAGGGGCTCTGGACTGTTCGATCTTATTTGGTTTGCAGCTGAGGACACTGAGACCCCGGAGAGGCCACCGGAGCTCTTCCCAGGGCCAGGCAGCCTGCGGAAAAGCCAGGGCACGAAAGAGCAGAAACAAGCCTGCGTGCCCAACAGCGTGGAGCGTGGAAACAAGTGACAGGACATCCACCACGAACACGGGGGAAGCCAGGAAATATGCCGGCGTGGGATGGAGTCCGGAGGACTGCAGATGCCCCGACGGTAGGTATACGCAGACTGTCCCGGTGGCCATCGCCTGGGGCTCAGGGGTGGACCGCTACAACGCGGATGAGCCTTGAAAACGTCACGCTCAGTGAAAGAAGCCAGGCACAAAGGATCTCATAGCGTATGACTGTCAGTTTCCTCATCTGCTAAACGGGGTAATTAACAGGCATCCTTTACTGGTAGTCGGTTGTAAGGTCTCGGTAAAAACAATGCTCGTAAAGGTTCAGTAAGTGTCTGTTACGATTACAAATCCTATTATTATCCCTGAAGGCATTTGCATTTTGTCCTTGTAAGAAAAGGGTCAAAGCAGATGTATATGCGTGCATGTGTGTATACACGCATGTCTGTGTGGATGGTATGTGTGTGCGTACGTGGATCTCTGCGGGTGCCTCGTGCACACTGGAGCTCATGCAGCGTATACACGTGCCTGCATTTGTGTGCAATATGAGTGCACGTGTTCGTGTGTGTGCATGCAGTGTGCGCATCTGTGTGTATGTGTATGTGTTTCTTCTCCGAAGGGAACATCAGCGGGTGAGCGTGGATATGGAGACGCCTCACAAAGGAGGGGACTGTGGGCTGGTTTTGATGGGGGTGGGAGAGGACTCCAGCCTGGTGCAGGACTCATCAATCCCCAGCTCACCTTGTTCTCATCAAAGACATTGAAAACAAACGTGGCGAACTTGGTGGGGTCCCCAAATGGGAAGAACTGCTTGTAGATCTTCTGGAAGCCTGCCGCGTCCAGCTGCCCACTGGGGCAGTCCTTGATGAAGCCCTTGTACCTGGAGGCAGAGACCAAGCGAGAGACTATGAAGGAGACTCCAGCATCACCACCTGCTGGGAGCTCCTGCCCAGCGCCCCGGAAGCCGGAGCCCTGTCCCAGGAAACTGTGTCACATGGGGTCGTGAGCACAGACCTGGACATCACAGGCCTGGGCTTCTCCCACCCCTGCCTCTCATTAGCTGTGTGACCGGCAAAAGGTGGCCACACCTCTCTGAGCCTCATCTCTCCCAGTGGGTAAGTCATGTGGCCACTCAGCCCCCCGCTCTATACAGGTGCCTAACACAAAACTCACACAAACAACCTCCTAGAAGCCTCACTCTTGCGCAAGGCACTCCCGCCTCCCCCACCTTCTCCACTGAGCCCCTCCTAAAGCAGGGCAGGCTGGTGGCGCTGGTGGGCAGAGACACCATCTGGGGCCTAGCAGCTGGCTCCTCCCACATGCCTGCACCCCCTCCAGTGTGCACACACCCGCTCCCCTGCCTCTGTTCCCAGGGAACTGGGTAAACAACGCAGGAGGAGCCCAGCAATCTCCCAGGGGACCTCGAGGGGTTCCAACTGGACCTGTCCACCCTGCATTCCCAGGGCCTAGCACGGAACCCTCCAGACAGCCGGCCAGCTGATGGCAACATGGCTTCGCAGCCCTCATCCTGGGTCTGCCATTTGCGGGCTGTGCATCCTCGGGCAAGCGGCTTCACCTCTCTGAGCCTAACTCGTCTCCTCTACGAACAGGGACCGCTGTCACATCCATCATGCAGGGACTGTGCGAGATGCTGTCAGCATCCTTGGCACAGGGCTGGACATGGAAAATAATCGATGGCAGGATCTTTAGTACCATGACCTCAGTGCTCTTTTAAATCAGTTCACCAGCTGGCTCCTACATGGAGCTTGGCAACTCCAGCCAGGACATACCTTCCTCTGAGGAGGATTCCCAGCACAAATGGGGGTAGAGAGACGAATCAGCTTTTATCGGCTGCCAGCTGTTACCTCCGCTCAGCCAGTGTCTGCTGGGAGCTTTGCAAACCCGATTCTCTTGGGATACCCAAACAGGCCCATGAGCAAGGTATTGGGAGGATGGCCCTCCCACCATTTCTTTTTTATGGTGTGGCATGTGGATTTGAGTTCCCGACCAGGGATTGAATCCCAGCCCTTGACAGCGAAAGTGCCGAGTCCTAACCCCTGGGGTGCCAAGAAATTCCCAAGGCCATTTTAAAGATGAGGAAACTGAGGCTCCGTCATGGAGAGATTTGCAAGTCCTCGCAGCCTAGGCTGGAGCTGAGGCAGGGTATGAAGCATCCACTGAGAGGGTCAGATGCTCAGAGACACCAGCCCTGAAGACGTCCCCAGGTGCCCCACCCTTCTCCAGTCTACCGGGGCCACTCTCTGATCAGGTCCTGGGAAAGTTACTGGAGACACGTGACTGGGGGCCAACCCGGAGCCTGGGGAAGCCACAGAGCCCCCATCCTTGGAGAACAATCTGAGGGGCTTGAGGGGGAAGGGACGTGCAAGGCACAGGAAGGAGGGGGCCTTGGCAACCGTGAAAGTGCTAGTCGTTCAGGTGTGTCTGACTCTTTGGGACCCCATGGACTGTAGCCCGCCAGGCTCCTCTGTCCATGGGGTTCTCCAGGCAAGAGTACTGGAGTGGGTAGCCATTCCCTTCTTCAGGGGATCTTCCCCACCCAGTGACCGAACCTGGGTCTCCTGCATTGCAGGCAGATTCCTTACCATCTGAGCCACTAGGGAAGCCTGAGACCTAAGTGACTGAGGTCAGACATCAGAAAGAAAGCAAGACAAGACTCTTGCTAACATGTCAGTGTTCCTTCAAGGGTGAAGGAGAGGCCGGGAGGAAGCCAGGAGATGGAGCAGGGCTTGGGGTCCAGCTAGTGTGAGTTCTCACATAGGCAGTGCCCATCACAAGCAAGGAGTCATAAAGGGGGCTGGGCCTCCATGTGCCCTCCCACCCCCCCCCACCCCCGGGGCACCTCGAGGGGCCAGAGGCCCAGGGAGGTGGCACAGGCTCAGTTGCTCTGTCTCATTATCTTTGACAACAGCCCCATGCTGGGCGCTGGCCTAAGCCTTCGTGTACAGTTCCTCCTGCAATCGCCACTCAGCCCCGCTCAGTGGGTTCAGTGACCCACTTCACAGATGAAGGCACTGAGGCCAGGGCCTCTCCCATAGCAGGGACCAGGAAAGGGCCGGTCCCCCCCACAAAGCATCTGTCCCAGGTACGTGTTCCAGGCACAAATCTCCAGGCCTGGGCCAGGATGAAGAGCCAGGGAGGAGCATTTCAGAGCCGAGACCTGGTCTGTGACCCTCAGCTCTGGGTTCAGGATGGGTCCCTGGGCAAGAGGAGGGGGCAGGCCTGGCGCCAGGACGTGATGACCCACATGGGGGCACAGCAGGCCCTGGAGACCCAGATGGGGGCCACACTTCCCCTGGTGTCCCCCAGCGCTTCCCATTTCCCCCCAGGGGCCTGTGTGTTACTCGAGTGATTCTAAACAATTATTGAAAACAATAGAGGGAGACCCGAAGGTGCCCAAAGCCTTCTCCTGGCTGGGTCCCTGGGGCCGCCTGGCCCCTGGGAGGGGAAGGAGGGGCAGTGAGCGGAAGCTGGCAGTGCTGTGTGAGCCTGCAGGGGGCGCTGGCAGTGAGGGCCCTGCAGCTTTCCTGGGGGGTGCAGGGAGGCTGGCCTCAGTGGGAAACCTTGGGCTTGGGGGCGGGTGTCTAGTTTCCCTGGCAGAGATTGTCCCTGTCCCTGTGGGGCCCAGCCCCCTTGGTGCCATCAGCAGCAGCTCCACCCCGGCCCGATGGCCCAGCCTCCCCTGCCCACTGTCCCCCCCCCCCAGGCCCATA
>SJXQ01003828.1:281190-297511 GCA_006408695.1 Aepyceros melampus | reverse complement strand
GCACTTTCCAGAGTTGGCCATGCCAGCCACCCTCCCAGCCTCTGGACCTGCGGGTCCCTGGGCCTGCAAAACACCTCCTCCTCCTCTTCGCCTGGCTGAAGCACTCCCCCACCAGGTTCCAGCTTCCTTCCAGGAAGTCTGCCCAGGCACCCCCAGGGGCTGCACTGCGCATCTGCTCCCCCAGCGCTGGAAAGACCCCGCGGCAGCAGGAACCACACTGTTCCACGCACACCTTCAGGCTGCGTCCCCATCCGACTGTGACGGCCCTGACGCCATGGAGCCCCTGGGCCTGGCCCAGGGCTCAGGAAATGTCCCTGAGCTCAGTGAATGAGCTGGATGAACGAATGAATGAATGAACACAAATAAAAGAAATAAAAAGAGCCGAAGTGTCACGGGCGCTCTTCCGGAGCCCCGGAGACCCTGGTCGGAATCTGAGAACTCCAGGCAGATGGTTAGAGAACTACGGGTACACTCCCACCCTGCCATGGATCGATGGGAAACTGGGCGCCCAGAGAAGGAGAGAGACTGGCCCAAAGTCCCACAACAGACACAGGGCTCGGTCCCGGCACTCCCGCCTCCCAGGCTCGCTCTTCATCCGCCTCTCCTGTGAGCCAAGCTGCACGTAAAGGCAAGTACCTGCTCTCCAAACCATGGAACCCCATCATCAGAAGAGGGGGCACCCCATCTCGCTAAAGAAGAGAGGAGTCGGGGCCCAGATGCTCCAGTGGCCCCCAGGCCCCTGACTTTGCTCTTCAAGCCCTCACGGCTCTGAGACCAGGACTTCCTGCCAAGGTCCGGTTCCGAGGTGCAGCTCAGCACCCCTGGCTGGCAGAGCCGGGACACACACCCCAGGCACACATCCCCTCCCCACCGCAACGGAGCTGCTGCTTAATAACTGAGTTCCTGCCCAGGAATTCCATCCCAGGATAACAAGAGACCTACGTGACTGCGCCCCCATCCTTGGCCCTGGCTCAGGTTCCAACAGGCCCAGGGCCTCCTCCCTCTCCCCACATCACCCTCTTTCTCTGCTTCAGACACACAGCTGCCTGGAAACCTGCTCCAGAGCCCACCCTGTGCTCCAGTCCTGGCTCATCGTGTCTCACTGTAAGAGGGGCCCAAGGAAAGCCCTTTCCCGCAATCTCCCACACTTTCTCTGCTGGTAAAATAAATGGCTTAGACTAGATCAGGGTTTTCCACCAACACTACTGACATCTGGAGTCAGATGATTCTTGGTCGTGGGGGCCTGTCCAAAGAGATGGAATATTTGATGGCCTCCCTGGCCTCCCCCTGCTAGAGGCCAGAAGCATCCCCACTCCAAGTTATGACAACCCAAGTTGTCTCCAGACAATGCCAACATCTCCCCTGGGGCAGAGCCACTCCAGTGGAGGACCAGAGGACTAGAAGGTCTCCGGGGAGCCCACAGAGCAGAGAGAAGGTCTTTCCCAGTGTCTGCCTTCCAGTGGTCCAGGATTCCTAACTACAGGGACCTGGGCTTCCCAGGTGGTTCAGCAGTAAAAGAATCCACCTGCAATGCAGGGACCACAGGAGATGCAGGTTTGATCCCTGAGTCGGGAAGATCTCCTGGAGGAGGGCATGAGAACCCACTCCAGTACTCTTGTGTGGGGAGTCCCATGGACAGAGAAGCCTGGCGGGTTACAGTCCATAGAGTGGCAAAGAGTTGGACGTGACTGAAGTGACTTAGCACGCATGCACAGACATGAGGCAATGTGATTTCCAGGAACCATTTCACCAAATCGTCCCAACAAACCCAGGAAGTGGGGATTATTACACCCATTGTACAGATGGGGAAACTGAGGCTGGGAGCTGTTATATTTCCTCTTGGCTCAGGGCCTCCACATGGCATTTCTTCAGCCCAGCACACTCCTTCCCTCCTCCTTCCCCCTTTTGTTCTTAGCTTCAGTGCACCTCCCCTAGAGAAGCCCTCTCTGCCCACTCCAGACAGAGCCAGGCTCCAGCACACACACTCACAGCACCCTGTCCCTGGCCTGGGCCTCGCAGTGGTGCCTGAGGCCTCTGTGATGACAGGCCAGTGAGTGCATCGCAGAGTCTATTGAGGCAGGAACCCCACATCTTCTAGTTCACCCTGAATCTGCAGGGTATTCTGACACACAGCAAAAAAAATAAATATAGCGCTGTCATGTCCGACTCTTGCGATCCCACAAACTGCAGCCCGTTAGGGTCCATGGGATTCTCCAGGCAAGAATACTGGAGTGGGTTGCCATTTCCTTCTCCAGGGGATCTTTCCAAATGGCCTGGGCCTCGCAGTGGTGCCTGAGGCCTCTGTGATGACAGGCCAGTGAGTGCATCGCAGAGTCTATTGAGGCAGGAACCCCACATCTTCTAGTTCACCCTGAATCTGCAGGGTATTCTGACACACAGCAAAAAAAATAAATATAGCGCTGTCATGTCCGACTCTTGCGATCCCACAAACTGCAGCCCGTTAGGGTCCATGGGATTCTCCAGGCAAGAATACTGGAGTGGGTTGCCATTTCCTTCTCCAGGGGATCTTTCCAACCCAGGAACTGAACCCAGGTCTTCCGTATTGCAGGCAGACACTTTACCAACTCAGCTACACAGGAAGCCCAAGACACACAGCAGGGGCTCAGTAAATGCCTAGCAAGTCACACAGTGGGCAAACGGGGCTCAGTAAATGCCTAGCAAGTCACACAGTGGGCAAACGGGGCTCAGTAAATGCCTAGCAAGTCACACAGTGGGCAAACGGGGCTCAGTAAATGCCTAGCAAGTCACACAGTGGGCAAACGGGGCTCAGTAAATGCCTAGCAAGTCACACAGTGGGCAAACGGGGCTCAGTAAATGCCTAGCAAGTCACACAGTGGGCAAACGGGGCTCAGTAAATGCCTAGCAAGTCACACAGTGGGCAAACGGGCTCAGTAAATGCCTAGCAAGTCACACAGTGGGCAAACGGGGCTCAGTAAATGCCTAGCAAGTCACACAGTGGGCAAACGGGGCTCAGTAAATGCCTAGCAAGTCACACAGTGGGCAAACGGGGGCCCAAGGCGGAGCCCCACCACCACCTCTGTGTGCGGCCAGTCACCAGCCATGGCCCAAAACCTCCACGGCCTATTTTCCTGGGCGCCTTCTGCCTGGTTCCAGCCCAATGGTGGAAACAACAGAAGTCCTAGCATTGATGCTGATGAAGGTCAGGCCGGGGGAGGGGAGAGGCACGAAGCGTCCTCACACAATCTTGTCTCAGAGCAGGGGTCTTAACTCTCTTTAGGAATCGGAGGAGAGGCCATGGAACCGAATCCGGGACACAGCCCTGCCCCGGAGCTCCACACATGTGGTTTCCAGCTACCAGAGCACAGGCGTCTGACGAGGCTGACTGTACCTGAGAGTCAGCTCTCCACGACAGGGTGGAGATGAGCGAAGAAAAGCCTAGATTCGACAACTGCCTTCTGACGCCTCTTTAAGAGGGAAAGGGAAGGAAGAGAAATCTGTCATTTCATAAAAACACTGCAGGCTGAATGCCACTTACAAAACACTCCTTCCTATGCGCCTCCCACCATGGCACCAGCCTGTGTCCCCTGGGAGACTCCAGCGCCCGCCTCCCACCATAGCACCAGCCTGTGTCTGCCCCCCACTGCGCCCGCATCCCACCATGGCACCAGCCTGTGTCTGCCCCCCACTGTGCCCGCCTCCCACCATGGCACCAGCCCGTGTCTACCCCCCACCACGCCAGCCTGGGTCCCCTGGGAGACTCCAGCGCCTCGTCTCCCCCAGTCCCTACTGCCTCCGGTGCTGGGAAGGTGCTTGGCACAGAGCAGGTGCTCAGTAAAGATTTATTGAATGAGTGGCCCAACAAATGAATGAATGAATGAAGGAGTGAAGGAAAGGGGGAGTGGGTGAATGAATGAAGGAACACGGGAGTGAGTGAATGAAAGTGGGCCATAAATGCGAGCAGGGCATGAATGAGTGAATGAGGAAGTGAGCAAATGAACAAAGGTATAAGGGAGTGAACGAGGGCATGAATGAATAAGTGAGTGAAGGAATGAGCGAGTGAGTGAGTGACAGTGAATGAATGAGTGAATGAGAGCATGAACAGATGAATGAATGAATGGGTGAATGAAGGAGTGAAGGAGCAATGAGTGAATTAATGAATGAATGAGTGGGTGAAGGAATGAGGGAGAGAGTGAATGAATGAGTGAATAAAGGAGTGAGTGAATGAATGAGTGAATGAGGGTGTGAACTAATGAATGAATGAGTGATGAGTGAATGAATGAACACCGTCCATGACCCGCGGGTCCGATTCCAGCTTAGCTTCCCATTCTCTGCAGGCCCCGCGGCCCCAAGGCCACCAGGGCCTCATTCCCCAAGGCCCCGGCCTTCCAGGCCTTCCTGGGATCCGCTGCTCTCAGATCCCACAGAGCCTTGTCCTCTGGGACCCAGCTTGAAGTGAGCCCGGCCATACCCACCCACCTCCCTGCCAAGGGTTAAGTGTGGCGGACGCTGCCTTCTGCAGCGTGAAAAGTGGGAAATAAATAGGTGGATGAAAAAGAAAGCATAACCCCCAGCTGCAATCAGCCAAACGCAGCTGGGACTGCCTGCCGCAGCATCCCTGGCAAGCTGTCCCCATTATCTTTTCAAACACCTCCTTTCCCATGGCATTCCCCGCCCAGCTCCCTGGAGACCAGCCTTCAGACGATCCGGAGGAGGGGCTCACAGACATCCCTGCGGCTGGGACCTCTTCCCTGCACCTCTCCCCTCCCCCTTCTAAGTCCTCTCACCCTCCCACCCTCCGCAGCCCCCAGCTTTGTAGGCTTTCCCCAAGCCAGAGCGGGCAGGGCTGAGCTCCTGTACCCCTGGCCACGGAGGCCAGTAAGCTGGACTCAGACTCCACACACACACACACACAGAGCTGGGTGACCCAGGCAAGTGTCTCAGAGCCTCAGTTTCTCCATCTGTAAAATGGACTCCCACCATGGCACCAGCCCGTGTCTACCCCCCACCACGCCAGCCTGGGTCCCCTGGGAGACTCCAGCGCCTCGTCTCCCCCAGTCCCTACTGCCTCCGGTGCTGGGAAGGTGCTTGGCACAGAGCGGTGCTCAGTAAAGATTTATTGAATGAGTGGCCCAACAAATGAATGAATGAATGAAGGAGTGAAGGAAAGGGGGAGTGGGTGAATGAATGAAGGAACACGGGAGTGAGTGAATGAAAGTGGGCCAATAAATGCGAGCAGGGCATGAATGAGTGAATGAGGAAGTGAGCAAATGAACAAAGGTATAAGGGAGTGAACGAGGGCATGAATGAATAAGTGAGTGAAGGAATGAGCGAGTGAGTGAGTGACAGTGAATGAATGAGTGAATGAGAGCATGAACAGATGAATGAATGAATGGGTGAATGAAGGAGTGAAGGAGCAATGAGTGAATTAATGAATGAATGAGTGGGTGAAGGAATGAGGGAGAGAGTGAATGAATGAGTGAATAAAGGAGTGAGTGAATGAATGAGTGAATGAGGGTGTGAACTAATGAATGAATGAGTGATGAGTGAATGAATGAACACCGTCCATGACCCGCGGGTCCGATTCCAGCTTAGCTTCCCATTCTCTGCAGGCCCCGCGGCCCCAAGGCCACCAGGGCCTCATTCCCCAAGGCCCCGGCCTTCCAGGCCTTCCTGGGATCCGCTGCTCTCAGATCCCACAGAGCCTTGTCCTCTGGGACCCAGCTTGAAGTGAGCCCGGCCATACCCACCCACCTCCCTGCCAAGGGTTAAGTGTGGCGGACGCTGCCTTCTGCAGCGTGAAAAGTGGGAAATAAATAGGTGGATGAAAAAGAAAGCATAACCCCCAGCTGCAATCAGCCAAACGCAGCTGGGACTGCCTGCCGCAGCATCCCTGGCAAGCTGTCCCCATTATCTTTTCAAACACCTCCTTTCCCATGGCATTCCCCGCCCAGCTCCCTGGAGACCAGCCTTCAGACGATCCGGAGGAGGGGCTCACAGACATCCCTGCGGCTGGGACCTCTTCCCTGCACCTCTCCCCTCCCCCTTCTAAGTCCTCTCACCCTCCCACCCTCCGCAGCCCCCAGCTTTGTAGGCTTTCCCCAAGCCAGAGCGGGCAGGGCGAGCTCCTGTACCCCTGGCCACGGAGGCCAGTAAGCTGGACTCAGACTCCACACACACACACACACAGAGCTGGGTGACCCAGGCAAGTGTCTCAGAGCCTCAGTTTCTCCATCTGTAAAATGGGCTGCTCCTAGCCTGACCTCACGGCATTGTTCTAAGCACCTGGCCCACAGGAGGCGCCCACAGATGTTAAGGAGAGGCAGCCTCCTGACCCAGGGCTGCAACTGCGGACAAGGATCCAGGATTGACAGCTGGCCCTGTCGAGGCGGCTGCAGAATTCTTCCTGCCTCGCCCACTGTCTCTGTTACAATGCCATCGGGCTATTTGGTTATTAAAAACATAATAAAAAGCATTACAGAAAACTTAGAAAATGTGAGAGAAAGAAAATACCCATAATCCGTGAGGCCACCACCCCCAACACGCCCACTACCAGCCTCTGGCCAGTTTCCTCCACATCTGCTGTTCCCTCCTCACATTCTTCATCACAAAACTATGTTGGGGCCACTATTTACGCTCTGTTGCTCCCATTCGGGATCATGTTCCCTTCACTCTCCAGGTGACCACGATGTCACAATCGATTGTAAGGGCCTGGGGCCTGCTATGGCAGGGGTCCCCAACCTCTGGGCTTCAGACCGGTACCTCTGGTCTGGTCAGCAGCAGCATCAGATTAGAAATAAAGCACATGATAAACGGAATGTGCTTGAATCACCCCCAAACCATCCCCTTGCTTCCTGGTCCATGGGAAAACTGTCTCCTGTGAAATGAGTCCCGGGGGCTAAAAAGGTTGGGGACCACTGTCTGCGGTTTCCTACTCAGCCCGCATCGAGGTCTTCAATCTTCCGTTGTGGTGAATGGAGCTCAGGGCAGGAAATCAGATGGCCAAGATGGTCAAGGGGATGGCTGTGGACCCAGACCTCACACCAGCCCCACCTCCCTGAGCCCCCAGCCTCCTCCCTCTGTGAATACAGAGCTGGGGGCAGCCGAGGGGGCGACCAGCATGAAGCCAGGTGGACGGCGAGAGCCACGTGGCCCGGCCCGGCCTCGCACCACAGTGGCCTGCTTTGCACTCCTGACCACCTGGGAGCCGGGCCTGCCCGGGGGCACCTGGCACCTGCCCAGCTCTGCTTCTGCTCACTGCGTGGCCCAGGACCAGTCACAGAGTCACAGAAGACCCCGGGCCCGGCCCCTCTTCTGCGGAGCAGCTAGTGACAGTCAGCCCCAGACAAGACCGCCCTGAGCCGGGCTGGAGAGACAGGGAAGGCGGTCAGTGTGACCTCTCCCGCGAGGTGACGCTGCAGCAAAGATGCCAAGATCTGGGGCTGAGGGAATAGCAGGAACGGAGGCCCTGAGGCAGGAAAGAGCCCGGTATGGCTGGTGCCTGGTGACCCGCAAGTGAGGCCAGAGCCTTCGGGGAGCCTTGAGGGCCAGGCAAGGGGCTGAGCCTTTACGTTAAGCGCCGTAGGAAGCCACGAGGGGCTTGTATACACACGCATTTGTTCGTTTTGTTTGGCTGCGCGGGGTCTTCGTTGAGGCACGCAGGATCTTTGCTCTTCACTGTCGCATGTGGGATCTAGTTCTTTGACCAAGGGTGGAACCCCCTGCCTTGGGAGCTTGGAGTCTCAGCCACTGGACCACCAGGGAAGTCCCCACAAAGGGGCTTTAAGCAAGAGAAACACAGCGGGAAGGCGGGGTGAGACGATCCAGGAGGGTGAGCCTGGGGGATGAAGACCTAGAAGCAGGAGCATTTCCGGAACGCCCACCTGGGGGAGTGGCGAAGCGGAAAATGTGGTCAGAGGTGGGTCAGGCCAACCTGTCAGGGCCGAGGACGTGGGGAAGGAAGGAGGAGGCGGCCTTGTTCCCGCCCACCCTCCATCCCTGCAGTCAGCTCACCATCCAGGGGCTGCCCACCTGGCCGGGGTCTCTGGCAAGGGGTCAGCCGAGCTGGGCAGGGCAGCCACAGCTCTCCCCCTCTGCCGCCCGGACTCAGGGTCAGGGAGGTATGGGCAGGGCTCCCCCAGGAGTCTCGTGGCCTGCGACCTTCCCGGTGTGGCCTCCACAGCCTGCTGAGATGGAGTGCATGTCTGAACAGTGGACGGAAGCCAACTGTCAACAGCTGTCAGCCCTTGGGTCCTGCGCCGTGACCTTTACAGGGACTACCACTTCAATCCCTCATTATTCCTACATGGGGAAATGGAGGCTCAGAGGCCAAAGAGATGGGAAGAGGCAAGGCTGGGACTCGAAGCCACCAAACTTTCTAGAAGGTCTCCAAGCTCCCCTCCTTGCTCACCTATCCACCCCCAACTCAGGTTCACCTAACAGTGAGCCTCCCCTGGGGGCTCCACATTCCGCAATGACAGACAGTACACCACTCTCCTCTCCTTGCCCCAGGGCAGGCATCGCTAATCCATCACAGACCTCACTGATGCTTCACTGCTATACTTTCCGTTTGCTCCATTATGGCCTCAGAATCCTCCTTAACACAGCACTCCAGGCAGCTACTGTGGACTGATCAGAGCTGGGATCCAAGAAGAAAACTATCTACCATCCTTGATCTAATCTATTCAATCGCTTTATTAGAGAGAGTGGCTGAACCCCAGAGAGGAGAAGGGACTTCTCAAGACCATGTGATAATCCAGTGACAAAGCTGGGCCTGGGATCCAGTCTCCTGACTTGCTTCTGGTTCAAACCCCTCCCTCGGGTGAGCAGGGTCTGAAATTAACACTGGTGGTCCTCAGAAATGCCATCCGAGGCATGGGGTCACCACCAACCCACCACCACCCCCAACCACAGTTCAACTGGATCTAAGTCAGTTCCTTGTGAACAAAGGAATCTGAACCCAAGCTGCCTGGACCTATTTGTGGATAAGCCACCCTCAGAGGGCCCTCCACGTGCCGCTGTCCTGGGCAGCTGGGCCGCTGGCCCATCAGCACGAAGCCAACACTCCCAACCTACCCAACAGTTTTGGGAAAACGCAGCTACTCACCACTGCTGGACTTCCTTCTCGGTAACTGCAAGAGAAAAGAGAAAAGTGGCCTTTTAGCTCAGAGAGGTGTCCTAGGGGACAGCAGACATAGAGAAGCCTCCTTCCTGCCCTTCCTGCCCCCACCCATGGCCATTCTGTCCATGTCTGGACATTTCTGGACACCAGCCAGCTCTGAACAAGAAGATGCCTGCAGTCCCCTACCCCCAGCTGGTGAGCAGTCTCAGTCTGACCATCCTGACCCCAGGGGGCGACCATGGCCCATCCCCTCCAGACATCCACTGAGCTGCTGGGAGGACTGTCAAGATCAGCCTCTTGCAGGCAGGGACTGCCCTCTCCTTGCTGTCCTGGGCAGGGCAGGCAGGACTGTGTGCCCAGGCCAACACGGAGGATCAGTCATCCCCATCCGGCGCCCCTGGGGACAGGATGGTCAGAGAAGTCACTGGTGTCCCCAGGCACTCAGCTGCCCTGCCAGCACATGGAGGGCCAGGGCAGAAAGGCTGAACCCCCTCCTCTGCCCTGGAAGCACCCAGCACCCTCCCCTCCTCCACCCAGCCCTCCAGCCCCTCAAAGCATTCAGCCCCAGGTTCTTTTTACAGGCAAGGCAAGAACGGAGCCATGAACGAAAAGCTAGAACGAGCCATATAAAGTAGCAGAACCTCCAGCCAAGCCCAAATAGTCATTCTTTATTGAACCACGAAATGAACAACAAAAAAAATTTTTTTTCTGAAAAGTACTGAATCAGTTCAGGTTGGAACAAAACCAGTAATTTCTCTAAAGTCACTGAACAAGAACATCTAACCACCTCTAAGGCCTCACTCATTCCCAGGGTGGGGGTTGATCTTGGGAGAGCACCTCCAGCACTCCACGCCTCAGTTTTCCTATTTGTAAAATGGAAATAACAATTACAGTGCCTGTCACACTAGCTGTCCTGGGAATTCAGTCAGAACAGCTGTGAATACTCCTGAGTCCCCAGCATAGGGCCTGGCACTCGGATGTGCTCAGTACAGACTTGGAGAATGAATGGATGAGTGCACAGGGAGGAAGGTGGGTGTTGGGTGCAGGTCAGGTGAGTAAAAGAACTGAAATCCCTTCCCAGCGCAGTGGAAGGGAGGCCCAAGGGAGTCCACCTCACCACGTGTGCCTGATCACACTCGATCGAGGTCACTTTTCAGGAAACCCTTCAGAGCAAGCTCGTAACAGCTGCCAAGTCCCAAACACCCACCACGAGCCTCGATATAGCAGGGCAGGCTTCTGTGCTTCAGTTCAGCTGCCCTGATGATGCTCCCAGGGAAGCCGCCACTCTGCCTTGGTTGCAGATGGGGAAACTGAGGCACAAAGGGCGGCAGGACGTGCAGTGGGAGGGCGAGGGTCTGTATTCGAGTCTGTGGCTCAGCCACTGGCCCACAGCCGGACCCTGGTGGTTAGGCTCCTGGGGCAGGTGGCAAGACTCCGCCAAGCCCCCCTTGTCAGCACTCTCCTCCCACAAGAGGCTGGAGGAGATACCCTGTTCATGGGCACAAGGCTGAGTCTGTCATATAGAGTCAGGAAAACAAATGTCATATATTAACACACACATGCGGAATCCAGAGAAATGGTGCTGGGGAACCTATTTACAGGGCAGGAATAGAGACGCAGACAATAGAGCACGGACTTGACACGGGGAAGGAAAGGGAGGGACGAACTGAGAGAGCAGCGTTAACACATATCCACGACCGTGTGTAAAACAGACAGCTAGTGGGAAGCTGCCGTATACATAACACAGGGAGCTCAGCTCAAGGCTCTGTGACGACCTAGAGGGATGGGATGGGGTCGGGGAGGGAGGTTCAAGGAGGAGGGGATATATGGACACAAATAGCTAATTCTCGATGCTGTGTAGCAGAAACCAACATAGCATTGTAAAGCAATTACATTCCAATTTAAAAAGAGATAGAGACAGCAAGGCAACAGTGAGAAGTGTAGGTTACCAGGAACAGCCAGACCTGGTGTAAAAGAATGCAATTTTCCAAGAGACTTTTGGCAGAGGGTAGAGAGTCCCTTGGACAGCAAGGAGATCAAATCAGTCCATCCTAGAGGAAATCAACCTTGAATATTACTGGAAGGACTGACGCTGAAGCTGAAGGCCCAATCTTTGGCCACCTGATGCAAAGAGCCAGCTCATTAGAAAAGACTCTGATGCTGGGAAAGATTGAGGGCAGGAGGAGAAGGGGATGACAGAGGATGAGATGGTTGGATGACATCCTCGACTCAGTGGACATGAGGCTGAGCAAACTCCAGGAGACAGTGAAGGACAAGGGAGCCTGGAGTGCTGCAGTTCACGGGGTTGCAAAGGGTCTGACATGACCGAGTGACTGAACAAGAGAGTGAGAAGGGAATCAGGCAGGAGGGTGGCGAGGGAAATCTCCCTGATCTAACAGAGGCTGGGCAGCCCTACACTTACCACCCAAACTTGGTAGAGAAGGGCAGCAGAAGCCAAGGGACTGATCCTTAAATATTCATCCTAGAGACACAGGAGATCCATCATAGTGTAGCCAGGAGCTTAAGGGCTCATACTCTGGAGCCAGAATGCACAGCCCAAGTTTAAACCTAGCTCCACAGCTTGCTAGCTGTGTGTCCCCGGGTGAAGTACTTCCCCGCCCTGAGTTTCAGTTTCCTCATCTGTCAAATGGGCTAGTTGTGAAGATTAAAGTGCTTGGTGCTCTTCATAGGCATACAATCCCATAGATAGATGTGATCCCGTTTGCCCAATGAGGAGACTGAGGCTCAGGCAGACCTGCTTACTTGGCTGAGTTACCTGAGGTGGCTGGGTGGGGCCAGGGGCCAGGACTGTGCCTTCAGAGCCCAGGACGGATACCTAAGTGGACACCCCCCCCCACTTCGAGTCATCCAATGAGCTGTGTGACCTTGGCATCATATGATATAAACAGGAGGTACAGGGTAGCAAGCGCTGAGGTGCTGGTCCACTGCTGACCTTAGGCAAGGCCCCCCCTCAAGGTCAAAGGAGGAGACTTCCCTGGAATCTCCCAGCTCAGAAGTCCTGACCCTCTCCTGACCATGCTCCCTGCCCCATCCCCCAGCAGCACCCCCACCCAGGGCCTCTCAGCCTCCACCTCCTCCCTGGTGCCCTTCACCAGCCCCCGTACCCAATAAGCCTCAAGACACAGACACAGTTGGCTACCCCTTCCCCATTACAAAGGCCCCAAAAGCAGAGCACAGCATGGTCAGCAGGTACCCAAGTTCTGCGGGCTGTGAGCTGGGAAGGGGGAGACAGGCCCTGCCCCTGCTGTACGCAGCTAATTAGCCAGGAAGCAGGCATCCCCTGGCCCCAGGCCAGGCCCAGCAGCTGCCACTGCTTCACTGCCTAAAGTCCTGGGGTCTGCTGGAGGTGGGGCGAGCAGCAGGCAGATCTCAGAGGGGCTTGGCCACCTGCCCCCGCCCCACAAAGGTCAGGCAGGCCTGCCTCCAAATTCCAGCTCCCAGTCTAATCATGAAGACACAACCAGACAAACGCAGAACGTGGGACATTCGACAAGACAACTGTCCAGGATACCTAAATGTCGGAGCAAAAAGGTAGAAAACGAGGCAGGGGATTGTTCCAGATTAAAAAAAAAAAAAAGACTAAAGAGACAAGGCCATCAAATACAACTCGAAATGCCTGGCTTGGGTCCTGAATCTGGAGTCAAAGGCCAGCTACTCTGGGTGCAGATGACACCACCCTCACAGCAGAAAGCAAAGAGGAACTAAAGAGCCTCTTGACGAAGGTGAAAGAGGAGAGTGAAAAAGCTGGCTTAAACTGCAACATTCAAAAAATGAAGATCATGGCATCCGGTCCTATCACTTCATGGCAAATAGAAGGGGGAAAAGTGGAAACTGGCAGATTTTCTTTTCTTGGGCTCCAAAATCACTGCATACGGTGACTGCAGCCTTGAAATTAAAAGACGCTTGCTCCTTGGAAGAAAAGCTATGACTAACCTAGACAGTATGTTAAAAAGTGGAGACATCACTTTGCCAACAAAGGTCCATCTAGTCAAAGCTATGGTTTTTCCAGTAGTCATGTACAGATGTGAGAGTTGGACTATAAAGACAGCTGAGCACCAAAGAGTTGATGCTTTTGAACTGTGGTGTTGGGGAAGGCTCTTGAGAGTCCCTTGGACTGCAAGGAGATCCAACCAGCCATCCTAAAGGAAACCAGTCTTGAATATTCATTGGAAGGACTGATGCTGAAGCTGAAGCTCCAATACTTTGGCCACCTGATGCAGAGTCGACTCATTAGAAAAGACCCTGATGCTGGGAAAGACTGAGGGCAGGAAGAGGAGGGGATGACAGAGGATGAGATGGCTGGATGGTATCACCGACTCCAAGAACCTGAGCTTGAGCAAACTCCAGGAGATAGTGAAGGACAAGGAACCTTGGCATGCTGAAGTCCCTAGGGTCACAAAGAGTAGTCGGACATGACTGAGCAACTGAACCACAACAACTGTGGGTGTGAGAGATATGATGGGGATGGTGGGGGAAGCTGCCCACAGGCAGGCACTCAGATGCCCGGATGGACTCACTGCTCATTTCATGAGGAACAGCTACGGTACGGAGGTGGCGTGGGACCATGTCCTCTTTCCTTGGGATGTGCCCTGAGGTATTTAGGGGTGACAATCAGGATGCCTGCAGCCTCCCTCAAGAGGTTCAGAAATACACACGCACATATTTAGAAAGAGACAGGAAGCAAATGTGGCAAAATGCTGACAGCTGGCTCATCGAGACGACGGACACACAGGTGCTTACGGCCCCAGAGCTGCTCTTGAGCTTTCAAGATAAAATGTTGGGGGGAAGCTCTGGCCTCATCAGCCCACCGCCTGTGTGTACCCCCTCACAGCGCCAGAAGAGCTGAAGGTCCGGCTGGAGGAACACGCCCCCAGCAGCTCCAAGGACCACAGGCACTAGGAGGGAGGAGGGGGCGAGGGGACAGTTATGGGGTCCCTCCGTCTTCGCCCTCTGCCCAGACACTAGAGTGACATTCCCAGGCTCAGGCTCCCTGCTTGGTCCCATCCCCCTGTCCCTCCGAGTCTCCATTCAAGTGTGAAATTAACACGCGTCTACCATGGACTAGGCAGGCCCCAGGTCCGTGCTCAGGGCTCAGGGCCCAGGATGCATGAAGGTCATTTTCAGGGTGACCAACCCCCGGCCCCTGCCCGCTCCAACCTGTGATGCCCTCAAGCTTTTCTAATTGGCCCCACCTCCAGGCCTTTGCACCAGCTGCTCCTTCTGCCCAGAACCCTTGCCCTTGCCTCTGTCACCTGGGTAACCCCTACAACACTTTTCAAGTCCCAGCTGGGATGTCCCTTTTCTAGGAAGCCCCCTCTTTGGGAACCCCCTTCGTGGGTGGGAAGCGCAATTTAAATGGAGTCTTATCTTCCCATCAACTATAAAGCTATAAGAGGGTCAGACAAGGCACTGCCTACAGAGCCAAGCCCGGGGGAAGGGTTACAGGACACTGGAAAATAGGGCAGACCGCAGAGAAGGCTGGCGTGTACCCTGTGCAAATGGACTCACATTTCTGAGCCTTGGTTTGCTCATCTGCGAATGTTAAAGTGTTAGTTGCTTACTCGTGTCTGATTCTTTGCAACCCCATAGACTGTAGCCTGCCAGGCTCCTGTCCTTGAAATTTTCTAAGCAAGAATACGGGAGTGGGTAGCCATTCCCTTCTCCCAGGGATCAAACCCGGGTCTCCTGCATTGCAGGTGGCAGTCTGAGCCACCGATGGGACAAATAACAGTCTCTCTCTGAGAGAAGGGGGATGAAGTTAGAGTGTTCGGTGCGATGTCTGGCACCCAGCGAGGGCTCATTAGAAGCCCTTTTCCCCCCTCACTTTCCCAGATGGATGCTAAGTCCCCAGTGGTCAAACGCTTCTCCTAGCATCACCTTCCAAGCCCAGCCCCAGTGTCCCGACGTGGGAGGCAGAGAATAGACCCTGTTGATTCCCACATCGTCACCAAACCACTTGGCTGGGTTGGAAACACATCCTAAAACATGTTTCTCACACCGTGTTTACCTTCACCACTACGACTGGCTTCGGCCAGTTTTGAAAACAAGCTGCCTTTCCCCAGCTCACTCCCGCCTCCAGGCACCCAGGCTTATTAGGGAAACTGGTATTTAAGACCACGAGGCCCAAACTTGGAGAGGCTCTGGGTCAGCAGCCTGTCTCAACTGCTGGTATACTGGCGGCTCCAAAACAAGTGACTTATCCTCTCTGAGCCTCAGGGTCCTCATCTGAAGGATGGATACAGACGCCTAGCAGGCAGAGCCATCTGGAAGGTTCCTTGAGGGCTGGATAGAAAATTCCCAACTTAGAGGACAGCTGGGACTCCCTCCCACTGATCTGCCCTGAGCACCAGGGCAGCGGCAGAGGAGCTAGAGTGGGCCTGCTGGGGGCTCAGCGTGGAAGGTGGGGCCTAGCCCCTGCCCCCCAACCCAGTCTTCACCCTGGCTGTGGTGGGGGTCTGCTCCCCTCCCATGCCCAGAGCCATGTTCCCAGGCACTCCTCCTCCCTTGCCCACAGCTCTGTCTGCTGGGAAAGAACACGAGAGCCAGTCCCTGGAGCCCAGGATAAATGTTGAGTCTGATTTTGATTTCACTTAAGCAAAATACCTCTCTCCTGATGGAAGCTCAGCTCAAACACGGTGGGAACAGACAGCAGGGGCTGCAGCTCCCACAGAGGCACTTGGAGGACCCCCTGCGGGCAGCCTCCCTTGTGGGGGCCGTTCTGCGGGGGTCCCTTTCCTCTGCAGGGACAAAGGCTGCAAGAATGTCAATCATGCCTCCCCCTGCCCCCACAGCAGCTGAAGGAAAACCCATCAGCAAAGGGGCCTCCGTTTTGATTCACACAAAAAGAGAACCTCCAGTTTGATTCACACAAAAAGAGAACCTCCAGTTTGATTCACACAAAAAGAGAATGTGGGGGCCGTTTGGACCTGGCCACCCACAACCCCTCATCACAGAATCCCACCTTCTGACATCACGGATCCTGCTCCTTCCAGAAGTGCACCCCGCCCCAAAGCTCCCCCCAAGGCCCCAGGGCTCTCCTTCTTTGCTCAGCCTCCAAATATTGGGGTTCTCCAAGTCCCCACCCAGAGCCCTCCTCTGTGCTCTCCGAGGGGCCAGCACATGCACCCTGCACCCCTCCCTCCAGACTTCTAACTCCTCTTGATAGCCCAGGGACCCCTCACAGACCACATGGCCCAAATG
>SJXQ01003828.1:261572-280982 GCA_006408695.1 Aepyceros melampus | reverse complement strand
CACCCCATCCCAGACCAGACATCCCCTCCTGGGTCCCCACCCTGTGAGCACCCCTTCTTCTCCCCTTGCCAGGCAGTCCCACCCATCCTGGCTCTCTGAAGAACCCAAGAACACCGCCACCATCCAGGGCTGGCCCGGAGCCCCCCAACCCCAGCCCAGGGCTGTGCCAACCTCTTCCCATCCTCCCATCTGGGCCCCATCTGGCAGCAGCCAGCAGCCCTAATTTGGTCACATCCCTCCCCTCCCAGCAAAGCTTCTTCAGAGAAGGGAGGGAATGTGCTAGTGGGCCAGGATGCAGCCCCCTGCACTGCCGCAGCCTGGCCCCCCCAGCCCAGGGCCAGGGACCCCCGCCCTCCCTCAAGGGGCAGTCACCCATAGGGAGGATGGTGGTCTTGGGACACTGTGGATTTCAGGGCTCCACAGCTCCCTTCCTGCGTGACCTGTCACTTCCCAGGTCTGGGCCTCAGTTTTCCTGCCCTCCTGCTGCTCACGGCAGCATCACCTGCTCTGCTGAGTGTGAAGGTGGCACCAGGGGTATGGGAAGACAAGAAAGAGTGTTCAATAAGGCCTCGGAGGTTTCCCACCGGTAGGGGCCGGCTGTCCGAGGGCCGTGTAAGCGGGGCTCTCTCTGATCCCCCAGGAGCCACAGGCTCCCCGAGCCCTGATCACTCCCAACTCGAGCTGTCCCAGACCCATGGGTCACATACAGGCCCTGGGGTGAGCCCGCATAGACCCCGTGGGCACACACCGGTGCTCCCGGGAGAAGCAGACAAATTCTGGCTGCCCCCACCTGGGGCCACCTGGGGCTTCCCCCCTGGGGGGGGAGGGGCCGAGGAGGGGGGGGGGGGCTCCTGAGACCTCCACGCCTCCACGAGTCAATGACCATGGAGGCTCACAGGCCCCCAGGCAGGAGGCCCCGAGGGGGAACACCAAGAGGCGGCTGAGAGGAGACTGCAGGGTAGGCACTCGCCCTGGAGCAGACGACCTGGTGACCTTGGCCAGGGGCGGCAGGCAGGCTCATCCGCGACACGGACCCTCCAGCAGAGCCGCCGCTAGGGCAGAGGTAAGGCGCGCCTCCCAGTGCCACTGCCCTGCGATGAGATCTGCCGGGCTGGGCACAGAGCAGACCCGGCACCGTCCAGCCCGCCCCGCGCCTATTTTCCATAAATGCCCAGCTGCGGGGGAGCTGGGCTCCAGGGCTGGCCTGAGTTTCATCAGGAAGGAGGCCTGGCTTCCCGCCCAGCACTCCCGGGCGCTCCAGGAGACCCTCGCCCTCACCCTGAAGGAGCCAGTCTCCCAGAGCCCACCCGTTCAGGCCTCCCCCTGGTGGGGGACAGCAGCCCAGCCCTCATGGCTATTTCCACCCTCATTGGCTGAGCTCAGGCTGGTGGGGGCCCACGGCCCCCCGCGGGCACCCTCCGCCTGCCTCGCCACCCTGCACCCTCTGTGCAGGCTCGCCGAGGGGGAGGACCCAGGGCCTCAGGCTGCCAGCCCTGGGGAGATAAAGACCAGAGCCGTGAGCCACTGTTACAGCGACCAGCCCTGCACCCTGCCCTCCTCGCGGGACTCTGGAGACCCTCACAGAGCCCCAGGCTCCTGGGGTGTGCAGGGAGTCACGTTCATAGTCACCCATGAGCTGACCCAGCTCTGATCGCTCCGGGCCCCTGCTCCTTAACCGCTCACGGCGCCCCCATCCTCCACCCTAAGAGGGATCAGGGTGCCAGGTGGCAGGATGACGGAGCAGTCCTGGGGCTGCTTCGTCTGCCAAAGGGCCCACTGTGGGTGTGGGGAGCGCGCCGGGGCCCCCTGACTTCAGGAACCCGGAGTAGGTGTCAGTTCTCTGGCCATAGAAGGTGGGTTCGGGTAGGGAGGGGCCCAGCCAGGCCCCAGACTCCCAGACCTGCTCTTCGCTACCCTGAACTCAGGCCTGGAGGACCCTGACCGTGGCCCCAAAGGAGCTGGGCTCTCTCCCACTGCGAGGACGGGTCCACCCACTATGTGTGACCCCGGTCAGTGCAGTCCCCTCTCTGAGCCGTGGTTTCTTCCTCCATCACAGGGCTGCTGCTGCAGCCAGCAAGAAGTTGAAGGCGCTGAGCCCGGCAAGTGATGAGTGCGCCACAGGGAGCCACGGACTCGCAAGCCAACAGTCACGGTATCGGCAGAGAACGTCAGGGGTCTCACTGCGGCTGTGACAGGACAGGACAAGTGGCTAGCGGAGCCAGGTGGTGGGGCCCAGGCTGAGACTGGACACAGAGGGGAGACGCCCTCAAGGGAACCCAGGCCTGAGAGGCTGCTCAGGCCACTCAGATCCCAGTTCAGAGGCCCCTGATCCCACGTGGCCCCACAGGTTCCTCCCTGAGCTCCAGACCACCCCACTGGCTGAGTTCCGGGGCTGCACCAGCCCTTATGCTGAGAGGTAAAGGGTCCCCAAAGCCCACTTCACTGGTTAAGACACCGAGGTTTCACAAGAGGCAAAGGCCCTGGTCCCAGGTCACGTTCATGGTCAGTAGTGGAGGAGTGGAGGTGGGAGGTCAGGTCAACATGATTCCAGAGCCCAAAGTTAAGAAGGCTTTAGCCTGGAGGCGGTCATCCTCGAGAAGAGGGTCACCCACCCCGTGCCCCCAGGCCATAGCAAGCCCCCGCCCAGCACCTATCGAGGGCCAGGGACTGGGGTGCGTGAGACTTGGGGAGCAGTGGCTCCTGTCCATCAACGCGCCCCTTGGTGGCACCTCTCCTGGAGACTAAGGCCCCCAGGACCCCATCTTTCTCCTGGATGCTGTGACCTTTCTGGCTTTCAGATTTCCCAAATAGAGCTTGAATCTTGGTGATTCATTTCCCACTCCAAGCCTCAGTTTTCTCCTCTGACAAATGGAATAGGAATGTTCATTCTGACCCACTCACAGGTAGGTGAAAGTGCTTTGTCCCTGGAGGAGGAGTCCAAGGTCTCCCCAAAGGTGCCCTCCCCAGATCCCCTGAGGGAACAGGGCCAGGACCCCCCACCCCAGGAGAGAGGGGCAGAGTCCAGGAAATCACTGAAAAAAAGGTGTGTTTCAAGTCATGTGTTTTAGTTCAAATTTTTCTTAGTTCAAACAGATTTTGCAGTCTATTTCACCATTTACAGATGCTTGGTTTGCTTTAAAATTAAAGTTTCAAAATGCATTGATTTTAATTTCTATGTAAGTTGAATAACTTCCCAAAATGTTCTCAAGTCAAACTGCAGGAAGATGTCATTCGTCTCGTGGCTTCCAGGAATAGCAGGACGAAAGAGCTGCCATATATTAGGCATGACTGTGTGTGTGTCCTAGACAAGGCACGTCTCATGCCTGAAGCTCAGTCAGTGCCCAGATGATGCTGTGAGGCAAGGATTTTGATTATCCCCATTATCCTGATCAGGAAACTGAGACCCCAGGGGAAAAGCCATTTGCCCAAGGACCAAAGTTAGCCTGCAGTGGACTGGAGCCAGAACCAGGGTCTGAGTGACAGCAGAGCTTGTCCAGAAGTGGGGTGTCTGAAACAGCACACAAACGTATTCTGAGAATAACCTTGCTTAACACTCTGCCTGATTCCTGCACTTCACCATCTGTCCCCCTGAATCTTTGGTTTCTCTGAATACCCAGAAAAGGGCCATCAGGGCTAGGAAGCAGAAGTCCATAGTATCTGCTGATCTGTTAATGACTTGCTTTGATGAGGGAACCAGACCAAGGCACACTGACACAGGTTCAAATCCCAGCTCTCCCACGTCCCAGCTGTGCATCCTTGAATGAGTCGGTTAACCTCTCTGAACCTCATCTGAAAACTGAGCATGCTAAAACCTATATACATCGCAAAGAGACTAGAAGGAACTGGCAAAAATGTTCACAACAGTGACATCAGAGAAACGGTACAAGGAATGCCTGTATCTTCCAATTCTGTCCTTCCCCAGTGGCTGATCTGTGGGCAGGATCTGGGCCCGCCTACACCACAGCACCCAGCACACAGGAGGCGCTCTGCGCGCATTCGTTCCTGTGGAAGGCGCGTGTCATGCTCGATTTGGGTGGGTAAATTGGAAGGTAGATATGCCCACCTTTATCGTCTGAAACGCAGTCACTTCTGGCTGATAAATGGACTGGCCTTGGTGACTACACGTGTGTTCTTCACTCTCTCACACACGCACACACACACCAAGGTAAGACTCCAGTGACTCCCTGGTTCAAGTCCTCTCTACCGACAGACTCTGAATCTTCCAGAGGAGTGGTTGGTCCTGAAGGATGTGAACCACACCCTCTGCTTCCTTTGAGACCTTGGGGAAAGGCTGACATTCGAGATTTTCTCAGGACTCCTGGGGGAGAACCTCTCAAACATTTCAGAGCAGAGTGGAGTGCTCAGGGATTTGGTGCAGCCCAATTTCATGAATATTTTCCAAGCACCTGCCAAGGTCAGGGGCTTCCCTTGTGGCTCAGCTGGTAAAGAATTTGCCTGCAATGCGGGAGACCTGGTTCCAGGTCAGAGGCTGCAGGAGGGACTGAAGCACCTGGCCAACAGGAAGGGTCTATTTCTGAGTCGAGTAATTCATTCTTTAGCTCCTATGTGACCTTAAGAAACTGAGTTCACCTCTCTGAGCCTCAGTCTCCTCACCTGTAAAATGGGGATTGTGGTGGTGGTGCCAAAACCTTCCTTCCAGGGTGGTTAGAAGGAACAAACAGGATTTTTCACCCCTTTATTCATCCAGCAATTAATTTCTGAGCACTCACATGGGCCAGGGAACGCGACAGTGACCTAGACACCAGTCCTTGTCCTCCAAGGCCCTGATGGAACTGCAGATACTCACCTACAGCAGGGGACCACAGGGCTGTCTAATTCTCTGTCATGTAAAGCAGGAAACCGACCCAAGTAGGGGTCAAGGCGTGCTCCTCGAGGACGGGGCACTTACACTGACCTGTACAGGCGATCAGACCTCAGCAGGCAAAGAGAAAGGGCTTGCCAGCACTGGGGCTGCTGATGTCCAAAGTTCAGAGCATGGTGAGATCTGCGGACCACCAGAAGGGGCCAGGGAACATTCAAGAGGAACAAAGCATTAGGCCAGAAGAAGCGCCACGGGACATACCTGGTGGTCCAGTGGCGAACACTCTGCGCTCCCAATGCAGAGGGCCCAGGTTCGATCCCTGGTCAGGGAACTAGATCCCACATGCCTTAACAAACTGAATATCCCATGTGCCGCAAGTAAGACTCAGTGCAGGCAAGTAAATATTTAAAAGAAGAAGCCTATGATCCAGGCAGATGGAGCACAGCAAAGACTCCAAAATGTTAACAGTTGCTACTATCATTAATAAAGGTGTCACAGCACGCAAAGGCAGGGCAGGACAACCAGGGCCGATAACATGAATGCCTGGGAGGGGCGGGGGCAACAAGAGCCACGGATAGTCGCCCTCCGCCTATCTACCCTGTCCTGGGGCACAGGGCCTCTGCCTCCTCTGACCCATAGCTCCCACTTGCTTGCTTTGTCCCTAGTCCTGGGAAGGGAGGGACATGCCGGGCTGGCCTTCATCACAGTGGCCCCCAGGGTTCCAGGGCATACATCCCAGGGCCTGCGAGGGTAGAACCCCAGAAGCCCAGGATTCGCGGCCCTGAGGGTTCCGACCCCAGCTCTGGCCCTTTAAGAGCTATGAGTTGGGTCATTCATTGTCCTGGCTCCAGCACTAGGACTCTGAGAAAGTCATACCCGCACACCCGCCAGCCTGATCAGAACCCACCAGAGGCAGGACCGTGACCCTGAGCAAATGCTGCTGTCTCCTCCGGCCAAGGGGGGCCCTTCTCCCCCCTGCACCCCGTGTCCTCACCTGTTCCCAAGGCTGGCCCACCAGTGTGGCCCCTGGGTGGAGCCCTGCCCCGCTGGTCAGCTGCTTCCCGGAAGGGCTCCCCGATCGGCCTCTGGCTCCGGGGGCACCCCCTCCAGGGCCTCAGAGTTGCCACAGCTTGAGGCCCGGACCCAGAACGCACTGTTCCTTCTCTGTGAAGCACTCTCAGCATCTCCCATACACCACCCCTCCCCCCAGGTCTCCCCGTGGCCTCTCAGCTCCTAGGTCTCCCTCAGGTCGTGCTGTCAAAGTGAGCAAATAAAAATTCAGATTTCACATAAACAACGAATAACTGTTTAGCGTATCTGGCAACCCTACCCTTGTTGCTCAGTTGCTGAGCCCTGTCCGACTCTTTGCGACCCCACGGACTGCAGCACGCCAGGCTTCTCTGACTTTCAGCATTTCCCGGAGCTTGCTTAGATTCATGTCCATTGAGTCGGTGATGCCATCCAACCATCTTATCCTCTGTTGCCCCTTCTCCTTGGCCCTCAATCTTTCTCAGCATCAGGGTCTTTTCCAGTGAGTCAGCTCTTCACATCAGGTGGCCAAAGTATTGGAGCTTCACCATCCGTCCTTCCAATGAATATACAGGGTTGATTTCCTTTAGGATGGACTGGTTTGATCTTGCTGTCCAAGGGATTCTCAAGTGTCTTCTCCAGCACCACAGTTCGAAAGCATCAGTTCTTGGTGCTCAGCCTTCTTTATGGTTCAGCTCACATCCGTACATGATAACCGTCTCTCCTAAAACACTGCCTCCTCCAGGAAGCCCTCCCAGGTGCACCCCAGACCTGGTGGACTCGCATTGCATTGTACAGCACTCTATCTTGTTTCCCTGCCAGACTGAATACCAGGAGGGCCAGAGATCCATCCATCCAATCTACCCTGTGTCTTGGCACTCCCATGACTTTCTGGATTGGGGAGTGAGGGGTAGCATAGTGGTCCAGGGATGCCCTTGGCCAGACTCGCCCACAGGGGCACCCAGGGCCTCCACCCGTTCTCGCACAGCGGGCTGGCCCTCCTGCCCAGTGATGTGCCCAGAATGCTTCTCATGACCACCCAGCCCCCTCCATGGAGCCAGGGCGGAGGAAACACACATCAAGGTGGGAGCAGCTGGCAGGCTCCTCTCCTTTGACAACTACTGTTGGTTTTAATTAAGACCCCACTCCGCTCAGGCCTAGCAAGGAAACCATAGCTGCCCAACGTGGCTGTGTGGGCTAGTGAGCCATGGAGAGTGGCAGGGCCACGGGGGCCCAGGGCAGGACCCCCTCCCCACCAGCAGAGGCTTTGAGACCCACCAAGCTCTCCGCCTGCCCAGCACACACACCATATATTTTTGAACAGAAGGGAAGCATTCTTTTTTTTTCCCCCACAGTGCCAAAAATAGCCCCGTCTCCTGCCTTTGAACAAGAATCTTGTGGTTCCTACAAAGAGACAGCGGCAGGAGGGGCCTCAAGGGAGGGGCTGAGCTGACTGATGGGCCCCCTCCTCGTCTCCCCAGCCCCAGCAGGACAGAGGGGCTGGGGTCCTCGCTAGGCCTGACCTGCTGAGGCCCAGCCTCCCAGCACCTGCCTTCTGAGGCCCACCTCTCCCCCAGATGTGGCAAGCCCCCCATCACCCAGGCCAGGAGGTGGGAGGAGGCCAGACAAAGGAACAGCAAAGACCCAAGATGGATGAGAAGAAACGTCCTTCATCCATTAGCGTGTGCGTGATGGGTTTGTTTCCTTCCTTCCGACAAACATGTTCCGGGCTCTGTCCGAGGACCAGGGATGGAGTAGTGAACCGTGAGACCAGACGCGGTCCCATCCACAAGGTGCCCACAGCCCAGTGGAAGCAGGGTGGGTCATACGTGTTCTCATTGCCAGATCTGGGGCAGGCACTGGCTGGGCCCTGGGCACCTCTGTGGAGGGGACTTGGGCCCGGGTTTAAGCCGAGTGTGGGGGCCCCGGGGTCAGAGGAACGAGGCAAATGGAAGGATCAGATGAAAAGCTGTCCTAGTGGGCAATCATCCCGGGAGAGGACCCTTATGTCACCCGGCTGCAGGCTCACAGCGGGGGCTGTTTTCCCATTTTACGTGTGAGGCCCCTAGGACTCAGAGAAGGGTTTTCGAGTCTAGGATGTCCAGGCCCTCTTGCCAACGTTTTCCACCTTCATTCCATCCACCACCCCGGGAGGCGGGGCTATGGTCACCGGCCCATTTTACAGAGGCCCCGTAAAAAAGTGAGGAGGCTCCATAAAAAAGGGCTTGGCCAAGATCGCAAAGCTGATGAGAGGAGCTGGGCGTTGTACCCAGGCCCGGCTGGTGCCTGAGGGGGAACTCCTGACGCTACTGACAAGCCATCTCAAATCCTGTCCCCTCCCCCACCCACACCAGATCACTAGATCTCAGATCCTATTTCCTCCCCAATCCTAGAAGAGAAAGCAGGTGTCAGGGTGCAAAGCGATCACAGGCCTGGGAAATGGAGCTGTCATCCCGTCGCTCAGTCGTGTCTGACTCTTTGCGACCCCGTGGACTGCAGCATACCAGGCTTCCCTGTCCTTCACCATCTCCCGGAGCTTACTCAAACTCATGTCCACTGAGTCGGTGATGCCATCCAACCATCTCATCCTCTGTCATCCCCTCCTCCTCCTGCCCTCAATCTTTCCCAGCATCAGGGTCGTTTTCAGTGGAAGTAGAGAACTGAGGATGTAAACCCACCCAACTCTGCTGCTGCTGCTAAGTCACTTCAGTCTGTCCGACTCTGTGCGACCCCAGAGACGGCAACTCTGACTTCCTCCAAATCCAGGGTCCTTTCTGGTTCCCACAGCAGCTTCCTAGTTTAAAAAAAAAAAAAAAAGAGGCCACTTCCTGCCCCCAGAAGGCTGGAGCAGTCGGGGAGCCAGAGGCTGAAGAAAGAGAATGGCACTCTGAGCCCACTTCCTAGCTGAAAACCCAAGCTTGGAATGAAAAAAAAAAAAAAAAAAGGCAGAGTGCTATTTCTGCCTTGGGTTAAACATTCCTCAAAGCCACATTCCTCTGCCCTCCTCCTCCTCCCCTGCCAGGGAGTCCAGAGCTCAGTGTGGCCTGGACATCCCGCCAGCTTCCGGGGCCACCTCGTGAGAGCAGGAGTGCCAGAGCCAGCAGCTGGCCTGCACCCATCCCGAGCACCCCGCCGGGCTCCTGAGGTGGGGAGCACAGCCTCCCTGGGGGCGCAGTGGGTCAGGCTTCCCTGGGGCTGAGAAAAGGCGAAGCCCCATCTTACTGAGAGTGCGACAGATGGGGAACGGAGACCCTGAGAGGCGCCACCAAAGGCCACGGTGAGTCGTGGGCTGGAATGGGGATCCCAGACTCTGACTCCCTGGCAAATCCCCGCCCCCATCAGATGGCAGGGCAGGGGCACAGATGGGTCCCACCAGGGTCATCGGAGGAGCAAAACAAAGCAACACATGGACAAGCACGTTGGGCAAACCAAGCTTTCCCCAGAGGCCCACTCAGACCTGCACTGTGCCCTAGACTGGGCACTGAACAAACCCCGAAATCCACCAGACTGTCCCAGCCCTCAAGTCGCAGACAGTGACTCAGGGCCCTGCGACCCGGCCTCCAGACCCCATGGTCCCCTGTGTCACTGTGCCTCTGAGCCCCCGTGAGGACTCCACGTCTTCCTTGGTCCAACAGACCCTTCCCAACGCACCCCACCCATGCCAGGCAGGGCAGGGCAGGGTGACTGGGGCGCTCTGGGCCTCCACGGCCTCACCCTTGGGCTGCCCCTCCTCGGCTGCCCCTCCTCAGGCTGCCCCCGATCAGCTTCCCAGCCCCCAGTCTGCGGGCTCCCCGAAAGCAGGGGACACTGATGGGGTGCTCTGCTCCAGAACTCACAGGCTGGGAGGCTTCCCTGAGGTTAGCACAGGGTCCACACAAGGTCAGAACCCAAGGCCCCCCATGGATGGGGCAGAGCTAAGAAAGCCTCGGAGCCAGGGGTGTGGCCCTGCCCACTGCATGCATGCTCCTGGTGGGGCTCCCTGGACTCGTCCCAGCCCTTCTCCTACCACCTTCCTGCAGGCCTCAGCTCTGCCCTACAGGAAGCCAAGCATGGCTGCCTCCAGTCCCCTGCAGAAATCAGAACAGCAAGACCAGTGGGGCTGGGACTTCCCTGGCGGTCCAGTACTTTGGACTCCACACTTTCACTGCCAAGGGCATGAGTTCAGTCCCTGGTGGAGAAACTAAGATCCTGCAAGTCACACGGCACCGCCAAAAATAAATAAGATCAGTAGGGCTGTGTGTGTTTCCAGCTGGAAGGATCCTACCACCCCACCATCCAACCTCCCATCCAGCCCAGGCATCCAGGAACACCTGGCACTGTCTGATACTCCGGCAGCTGCTTGAATGCCTCCACTGATGGCACACTCACTACCTTCAGCAGCAGCTCCAAGGTTATAAGGCTCACAGAGATGGGACGCTGGCACGGGGTGGGAAGGGCATGGTTTTGGCAAGATAAAGGTCTAAGTCTAAGCCTGAGCCCCATCTTGGCCACTGACTGGCTGGGTGGTCTTAGGCATGTCCCTGAACCTGCCTGGGCCTTCTTTCCCTCATCTGTAAAATGGACACAATAGTTCTCACTGCAGTGAGAACACAGGAGGGAATTCTGTACTCAGCATGCTTGGCACCAAGTGCCCACTTGGTAAACAGAATGCATCCTTACTGTCATTCCTCCCAATCAACTTTTCCTATCTTAGTCTGCTAATTACAGTGATAGGTTTTGCACTGTGGTATTAGAATTATGCTAGTTTCATGAAAGGTATGAAAACATTTTCTAGTTTTCTTTATGCTTTGAAACAGTCAAATAATGAAGAATTATCTGTTCTTGAAGGCCTGATAGAATTAGCATTTTACCGTTTGGGTATGATGCCTTCTTAAGGCATTTTTCTTTAGATTCTTTCCCGTTTCCTTCATGATTTTTTATTCTTTTTTGTTTTGCTTCTTTGTGTGTACTTTTGGGAGCACTGGTGGGTTTCTGTTGTAGGTGCAGGTCTCTGCTTGCAGCACATGGGCTCTAGAATGTGTAGGCTCAGTAGTTTTGACATGAGGGATCATAGTTCTCCAAGCAGGCAGTGAACTCGGCTTGCTGCTTTGGGAGCTTGGAGTCAAGCTGGATCACCAGGGAAGTCCCTATTGGTCCTGTTGGATTTTTGTTTTTCCTTGAGTTATGTTAGTTTATATTTCATTAAAAAGCCATGTATTTCATGTTTGTATTTAATTAGTAAAATATCTTATAAGAGATGTGTATAAGAGACAGGTGTGTGCCCACGTGAGCCAGGGCTGCACACCCACTCCCGGCGCCCACAGTCACTCACGCTCACCCACACCCATGCCCTTAGCGTCTCGGCGCACCCCCACTCCCAGCCGCACAGGACCCTCCTCCAGGCCCAGAGTCAACTTCCCCCGGGCAGCACTTACCAGGTGTGTTCCCTGGGCTAGCTGCGGTCCCCTGAGCCTCAGTTTCCTCATCTGTAAAGCGAGGATCACGCAGAGCTCCCGGGAGGAGTGAGTGACAAACACGTGAACCCTAAGCTGGGCCTGCATCCCACGGACGTGATCTAAGGCCCACCTCTCGCTGTGGCGACAGCCTCTGATCCTCACGAGTCACTGCTCACGGGCCCCCCCCCCCCCGTCACCAGTGATGCGCTCAGAGGGAACACCAAGCGGGCCACCGAACTCAGTGTCTCCGCCATGTCTGACCTCACACACAACACCCTGTGTTATGGGGGGCTTATGATCCCCAGCTCACAGATGAGAAAACAGGGGCATCAGGAGAGGAAGGACGTGCCTGTGGCTGAGTCAAGTCATCGGACGCCGGAGCCCAAGCACGTCCCATCCCTGGGACCCAGGATGGGGGTGGGAGGGGCTTCCCCAGAGGCAATCCCATCATCCGGCAATCTGAACACCGTACGGAAAGGAAAACTGAGGCCCAGAAGGGGCTAGCGACTCCAGTCACTGTCCAGGCTTCAGCAGTTCTGGGACAGAACCCCAGGCAGGTGTGTCTCCAGTCCCCCAGGCCCACATACACACAACACCCTGTGTTATGGGGGGCTTATGATCCCCAGCTCACAGATGAGAAAACAGGGGCATCAGGAGAGGAAGGACGTGCCTGTGGCTGAGCCAAGTCATCGGACGCCGGAGCCCAAGCACGTCCCATCCCTGGGACCCAGGATGGGGGTGGGAGGGGCTTCCCCAGAGGCAATCCCATCATCCGGCAATCTGAACACCGTACGGAAAGGAAAACTGAGGCCCAGAAGGGGCTAGCGACTCCAGTCACTGTCCAGGCTTCAGCAGTTCTGGGACAGAACCCCAGGCAGGTGTGTCTCCAGTCCCCCAGGCCCACATCCACGCAGGATCCTAAAACCCAGCCTTCAGGAGCCGGCCCACCCTCCCCACCTCCCAAAACAATTAGCCTCCAACCCGCCAGGCCAAACGCGGAAGTCTTCTGCGTCTGCCACTCACTCCCAATTCAGTCAAGGGCCTGTGACACTCTACCCTGTGACCTCCCAGGGGGGTGGCCAGGAACCATCCCCTGACTCTGATGGCCAATCAGCTTCCATCCCCTGAGGTCAATTACTGGCACTTACTGGCATCGGTTCCTGTGCCTGCTGACGGGCACACACCAGGCACCCAGAGCTCAGAGAGGTGGGGGGCTCCCCGGGTATACACGGCCAACACACTTACCCTTGAGCCCTCACCACTCTGCTGTCCCACCCCTGGCTGGGAATCTGGCCCCAATTCCACATTATCTAGAAACTTGGCGTGTTAATTTATGATCTCTACCCTGGCTTCCCTTGTGGCTCAGATGGTAAAGAATCTGCCTGCAAAGCAGGAGACCCAGGTTTGATCCCTGGGTCGGGAAGATCCCATGGAGAAGGGAATGGTAATCCACTCCAATATTCTTGCCAGGAGAATTTCACGGACAGAGGAGCCTGGCGGGCTACAGTCCACAGGGTTGCAAAGAGTCGGACACGACTGAGCGACAAACACTCTCACTTTCTTCCCTGGCAGACAGGCCACATGCAATACAAACAATTTCATCTCATAATGATAGTAAGAAGGAATCTCTTTTTAAATGTCTGTTTGTTTGTTTTTCTTTACCTGAGAACAAGAGACATTTAGCACAAGATGAACTCCATCAACTTCAATGACATCCTCATCTCCACCCCAAAGGCCAACTCATCATGGCACTGTGGGAGGCACCTGAAAGGAATGAGCCCTCCTAGGTTCCTGCCCTGTGTATTTACCACTTGGCCTTGGGAGAGATATTTCACCTTTCAGGTACTCGACTGGTCCGTTAGTAAAATGAGAAAATTGAACTACATGACCCCAAAGTCTCCTCTAGCTCAAAGATTCCAGGATTTTATTTTATAGTAACCAAAGAAATGAATATTGAAATAGCAAGCTACTTTTTTCTTCTTCATCAAGCTGCAATTATTAAGAAAACAATAATACTCGGTGCTGGCAAGGATACAGGGAAATAGGCAGTCCCTCATCCACTTTTGCTGAAAATATAAATGGGAACATATTGATACTTTGTGGAGAGCAACTGAACAATTTTTCAATCAAAAGCCTTTTAAGATGTTCCCAGCCTGTAATGCCACAACTTCATTTGGGGAAATTTATCTTCAAGAAGAGACATGTGCCGAAATTTACTACAGAGATGTTTATGCCAAGATTTGGTACAAAGATGCTTGTCACAGCACTGTTTACACTGGGGAGAAAAAAGCAATCTACCTGTCCAGCGGCCAGGGATTAAATAAAATATGCTGCGCTTATATGATGCATTATATAAAAATCATGTTTTAGAAGAGCAGTTAATGATGTGGGCAAACATTCACAATTGTAAGATTTTTTAAAGTTAAAGAGTATATAATCTCAAATTCACAAGGTAATGAAACCTATGTACCAAGTCCTACTGACTCTTCCTCCCAAATATACGCAGGATCTGTCCTTTACATCACCCGCACAGATGAACCCCCAGTTCATCACCACGATCACACGACTCTGATTGCAACCCTCTTCTCCAATCCACTCGCTGATAAAAGGTAAAGACGCGTGCTCAGTAGCGGCGGACTCTGCGATCTCATGGACTGTAGCCCACCAGGCTCGTCTGTCCATGGAATTTTCCAGGCAAGACTAATGGAGCGGGTCGCCGTCCCCTTTCTAGTGGGTCTTTCCGACCCAGAGATCGAACTCTCGTCTCTTGCATCTTCTGCGTTAGAAGGCGGACTTTTTACCACTGAGCCACCTGGGAAGCCTCCCATTCATTGGACTATGTGCTAAAACAATATCTAAACCCAAATCTAATGTCTCCACCACCTCCATCCATGGACCCCCATCCCATCCATCTCAGAAAAAGTCCAAGTCCCTTCCTATGGTCTTTGGGTGAGGGATGGCACGAGGCCCGTGCACCGGCCGGCTATGTCGGCCCCAGAGGGGCTCAGGCCTGGCTTGGGAGCAGAGGAGGCCGGGTCCAGTACCGAGGCTGCCCCCAGGAGAAAGAGCACTCCCTGATACCGTGAGATGTGAGATGCCAGAACTCTCTGGGGTGGGGTTGGCGATGGATGGAGCTGGAGGAGGCAGAAAGCTGGAAGAGATGTTTGGAGGTGGCCTGGGCCCTGAGGGCATCCCTGCTCCTCTCTGGCCTCTGTTTCTCTCATCAAGGGGCAGAATGTAAACCAGTGAGAATATCCCACTCAGGAGGACAGAGGACTTGCCTCCGAGGACCAGCTGCCTCTGGGAGAGGTTTAAAGGGTCCCCCCCAGAACCAGGCAGCATGCTAAATCCTCCGACTCTGGGGCCCCTGTGATGTCTGTCTTCCAGAGGAAAGTGAGGCTCCAGGAGACAAGGCTTGCCCAAGGAAAGGGCCAGATCCCAGCACATCCGGCCCCCGGGAGACTCTCAGGCCCTCTCAGAGACTCTGTGGCTAAACACCCCGCCCCGCGCCCCTCCAGCCCATGCTTGGACCTCAAAGCCCTCTCCCCTCTAGGCCCACGGAGTCCCCTGGGCAGGCATTGCAGATGAGCAAACTGGGCTTCCCTTGTGACTCAGTCGGTAAAGAATCTGCCTGCAGTGCAGGAGACCCAGGTTCAATCCCTGGGTTGGGAAGATCCCCTGGAGAAGGAAATGGCAACCCACTCCAGTATTCTTGCCTGGAAAATCTCACGGACAGAGGAGCCTGATGGACTGCAGTCCATGGGGTCGCAAAGAGTCAGGCATGACTGAGCGACTAACACTAACTAACTTAACTGGGCTCAGAGAGGGTGAGCAACTCGCCCAAGGTCACAGAGCGTGAATGAGAACCTGGCCCCATTCTCCAGGATAAGGAGTTTACGACGGACTTGATATTTCTTGCCCAAAGGCCCAGGCCAGCGTTAAGAGTCTAACCTCGATTCCTCCTGCTGGTGCTCTGCTTAGCTTCCAGTGGAGTCAGGGAGCAGCCTCCTTGGTCTTAGCGCACGCACATGGGATGAGCGGGTTTGCAGAAGCCACCTTCCTTCCTAAGGGCCTTCCTTCTCCTGAGTGGCTTATCCTTTGCCCAGTGGTGGGGCCCTCCACACCCCGACTCGCTCATTTATCTTAAGATGAGTGCTTAGATCCTGCCTCCCCCAAGGCAACGTCTTGCCCTCTCTGGCCAAGCAGATTGGGAGGGGAAAGTAACCCTCAGAGAGTATCCCTTACCCTGGAGGAAGGGACCCTCTTGGACCCTTCCCAAAACCAGAGAGACTGGTGACAACCAGCATCTCTCAACCAAACCCCTGGGATCCCCTTCTCTGCTCTGGGTCGCAGAGGCCTTAGCTGCTGGCTCCCCCAAAAGCCCAGCCAGCCGCTCCTCCCTCCACATTCTGGGCATCAGGGAAAAGGCCAAAGAGGCTCCAGGCTGGTGAGCCAGGGCAAGGCAGAGCCCGGGCTGACCAAGAACGGCAGGGAGAGGTGACCTCCTCTGAGTCTTGGAAAGAGGGTCCATGGGGAGAGCGGTAAGCACTGTGAGGAGAGAAGAAAGGGGGAGAGGGGTGGAGCTTCCTGCCTCTTGGAACCGGCTGGTTTGGGTCCAGAAGCTTTTAAATGGAGGCAGCTCTGATCACAACAAATGGCCTGAGCCCCACAAGCTCGGCTTTCCAGACGACCTGCCTGGTTTCCACCTGAGGGCAGGAATTACATCTCTCATTCACATCTCCATCTCTGGGCCCGGCACAGAGTGAGCATTCAGGGAATGGTAGATCAGGGCAGCCTCAAAACTGACACGTGGTGGGGAAGGGGGCAGGGAGACTGCTGCAGGTACAACAAGAACCTGCTAAGACTCGGGCCAACCAAAAGTCTCATCATTCTATGCCTCCTGAGTGCCAGGCCATGGAAGATTCCTCTGCAGAGAGATGAGAGGTACTTTGCCCACAAGATATATTTGCGACCAGTTCAGAATGAAGCTGAACTGTATAGTCAAAACAATGCGTTATGATCGCTAACATGTATCCTTAAATCCTTGACAAGTGTGTGCACACATTAAGGAGCCAGGCTTACAGTTAAAGAATCCACCTGCCAATGCAGGAGACATAAAAGACGCGGGTTCGACCCCTGGGTCAGGAAGATCCTCTGTAGAAGGAAATGGCAACCCACTCCAGTATTCTTGCCTGGGAAATCGATGGACAGAGGAGCCGAGCGGGCTTACAGTCCATGGGGTCACAAAACAGTCATCAGACACAACTGAGCGATTAAATAGCAACAACCATTCACCTTGTAACATGTTGTGTGCAAATTATCTTGTTGCCTTGCCACATACCCTCGGAATCAGGTACCATGAGCACACCCATTTTGCAGATGAGGAAAGTGAGGCTCAGTTAGGTGAAGAGCTGGCCTGTCCCATAGCTTGGGCACACAGGGTTGACAACAGCCTCAACAACAAGCTGGACACGAGCGGGCCAGACCTCATAGAAACCAGGCCGCTGGCCACACCGAGCACTGTTCGATGAGTCCCAGCTGGGCAGGGCCTGCACCTCCCGCAAACCTCCTGCTGCCCCTGGATGTGAACTGTGCCGGAAAGGGGTGAGGATTGGGTTACGGAGTGCTGATGACTTACAAAATCTTAGATGCCGGGGAGGAAAAAAGTCTGTTTTGCAGTGTCAAGGCTGAATGAAGAAGCAGTTCAGCTAGGCTGAATCCAGATGCGCCTAGGGAGGGCCATATAGTGGGAGCTTCAAGACTGCCTCCTGCTTACACACGCACACACACACACACCACCAAGATCATCTCTTCCAAAAACAGGAGGCTCCCCACCAAGGATGGCAGCTGGCACTGACTGAGGTGTGGACATCTGGGGATCCCCTGGGGGTCCCCTATAGCCTTTGGCAGTGGGTTGTGGGTCACCCGAGGTGGTGGTCTAGGCCACCAGATGATGCTGACACATGCTGAGACCCCCAGAACCAGCTGTGCGTCTTGAGCCAGGAATCCTCGGAACCAAGGTCTGCATGACAGACACTCGTCAAGGAGACAAGTGCTTGGGCCCAGCTCAGACTCTGAGATCAGAAATCTGGGAGGCAGCCAGATCCGGGCACCTTGATATTTAACTGGGGCTCTCCAGGAGATTCTGACATTTAATAGTCCTCCCTAAGCACTCCTCTCTGGACCCCGTACAAAACACAGAATCCCTTGAACAAAGAGCAGATGGCTCCACGCCCTGTCACCAGGAGGTCCAGCTGGGGGCTTTAGAACTGGCTAGAGGCTTTCTCTGCTGTTCCTGCTGGGAGGTTCTTCATTCAGTAGAGACCTGTGGCCCTACTAAGTGTCAGCACAGAGAAGGAAGGGCCTGCCCTAGGGGAGCGGACACCAGCAAAAGGGAGATAGACAGAAGGCCTGTGAGCCCACCACCATCTCCGTCAGCCCAAACCCAGTAAGAGCTCCTGAGAAAAAGTAGCCAGTTCATTCACTCCCTCAGCGAAACTGTTCCAGGTCTCCAAAGGCCTTTAAAAATAGACTGGCCCAGCCCAGCACCACGGGGCTGGTTCCCAACATGGCCTTGTTGACTCAACTTCTCCCGAAGTTGCTAGATCTGCCCAGAGAGAGGGGAGTAGACAAAATGACCTCCCCAGGAACCTTCCCATCCGAGTCTACCAACATAAGATTAGAAACTGGGAAGAGGAAAAGCTTCTCTGGATTTCTCAGGGTGAGTTCTGAGGTCTCTCGAAGGGCATGACTTGGGAGCCGGACAGCCCTGGGTTCAAGTCCTGGCATTGCCTGGTGACAGGAGTGCTGCGGGATCTTGGGTCCTGGGACCACTGTGAAGACAACATGTTAGCAAAGCAAGGAGCTTGCTGCGTGATGCGCTCCAGGAGCAGGAACCTGGGCTTCACTCAGCTCACAGGCACCTCCTCTGCTCCCCACCATGACAGAGACACCCTGGAGCACCCAAGCCCACCCCTCCTTTGAAGCCCACCGTGCTCTCTGCTCGGAAAGACCCGCGCAGCCTGCCTGCTGACAGTTGTGGGTCACATCCAGACGGAGCCTGCAGGAAGGCCCAGCACACCTCACAAAACTGCAGCTGAACGGAAAGGACCACCTGGCCAGCTCAGAAAGAGGGTGAGAGGGGTAAGGATGGAGTCCTCCAAGCCTCACTCCCTTCGAGGAGCAGCTGCTGGGATGTAAGCGCCGTGCTGCAGAATTCCACTGGAGAAGAGCCAGTATCTCTAGTGGAAGAGCACCCACGCAGGAAAGCCCCCTTCATTCCAAGCACACGGGCCAAGGGGGACGGAGTGGAAGTGTGGGCTCGGGCAGACCCGCAAGCGTGCTCAGAAGATCAACGGAACAGGGTTGGGGGGCGGGGAGCAGAGGTTGTGCAATGCACCACCAGAAGCGGAGCCTCCATCAGCGGGTGCAGCTGGTGGTCAATCTGCCACCTCCAGGGAGGGCGCAGAGCTGCCGGAACCACACAGCTGCCCAGGGACAGGTTCTGAACTCCAACCCAAGCCCAGAAGCTCTGCCCCCTTCCCAGTCAGATCCCCCGGGCAGAAGCCCTTCCTCACCCCTCAGCAGTCTTTCTTGAAATCCCCCAAAAGAGACCCTCTGTGGGTCAGGACCCAGCACCATTAACCCTTGGCGTGCCAGGGGTATCTCCCAGAGGCTTGCAGGGAAGGGGGAAGTCTGGGATGGAGAAACTGGAGATGTGAGTGAACGGGAGAGGTGTGGAATTGGACAAGTGGAGAGAGACACACTGGGACAGACCTAGCGACATCTGAGATGGGCAGACCCTCCTCTCAGAGGTGCCCCAGATGGTTACAGGACGCAAAGGGCCAGATCACCTGGGACTGCAGAAACCCACTTCCCAGTCTGGCAAGTAGAGATAGAAGCCAAGAAGGTGAGATCAGGGCCAAAGGAGAGATCAGCCTGGAAGTCCTGCAGCCAAGAGGGCGCCCAGGACCCTTCGCTGCCGCCAGCTCTCTGGCGAGTCTTCCCCTCACCCCCACCCAACACCCCCCTAACACACGATCAGGGCCAGGGAGGGGGCGACAGGCCAACCTCGCAGCAGTAGCAGCGGCAGTAGCAGCAGCGGCATCGTGATGCATGAATCAC
>SJXQ01003828.1:236485-260602 GCA_006408695.1 Aepyceros melampus | reverse complement strand
GCGCCCGGCGCCACCTCCCGCCCCGCACCCGCCCGCCCGGCCGGGCCTGCGCCGGCGGGTCGGCGGCCCCGGGAGCGCCGAGCCGGGCCGGCGGAGGGGCGCCCCCTACCCCCGGCTTCATCGGTCCCCGGGCCTGGAGGGCGAGGTCACCCCCCCACCCTCGTCACCTCCCTGGCGGCGATCCGCGGCGCTCCGGCCCCCGCACCCAACCCCACCCAGGGCGGAGCCGGGCCGGGGAGGGCCCGGAAGATCTGACGTGAACGAGGCCGAGGCTCAGGCCCGGAGACATTCATTCATTCGACACGGATTTGTGGGGCGCTGGGGATGCCGTGGAACAGGACCGGCGCGGGGCCCGCTGAGGGCCCCGGACAGCCCTCACGGGGCGAGGGGCGGAAGAGGGGGCCACAGGGCTCCGCAGGATGGCACGTGTGGTGGCGGGGGCGTCTACCGGCCCGGGGAAGGTGACCTCCGAGCCCGGAGGAAGAGTGGGGGGCAGGGTGGCTGGGAACGTGTTCAAGGCCCCGAAAACCTGGAGGAGGGAAGGAGGCCTGAGTCCCAGGGAAAGAGCCTCTTGGGCACATGCACGTCCCGGGGGTATGATGAGCGAGAAGGGCGAAGGCTGGCGGGGACAGGCCTGCCCTCTCCCCAGGGAGCTGCTGCCGCTGCCAAGTCGCTTCAGTCGGGCCTCCGGATTTACCAGGGTCAAGTCTGCCTTCTCTGCGTCTCTGGACTCAGTGTGGAGGGGCGCTCTGGGCCCGAGCTGAGGCCCAGACCAGTAGCCAAGGCTCCACCTGCATGGACGAGGCCGGGCGGGAGTGAATGTTGAGGGAGCGTCTACAGGGCCTTCCCCGGCCACCTCATCTCCAGTGTCAATGTGACGGGATCTCTCCTCTCCCTTCCCCAGCTTCATCTGTTTTTCTCTTTAGCAACTATCACAGATTTCATTAGCAGAGTTTTTTCATCATGGTTTGCTGTCCTCTTTGCTAGAGTACCACCTCTATGCCCCTCCGCCCCCCGCACGCCCCAGGGAGTCTTGTCTTACCTGTAGTTGTATCTCCAACACCTAGAAGGCCCTGACTTGCAATGGCCATTCAGCCATCCTCTGTGAAGGAGGGAGGGGCTGGCGGAGGAGGGACACCAGTGCCGGGGGCCTGGGGTGGACAGAACGGGGCAGAAAGAGTGGCCTTCCCTTAGGCCTGCGGGGATGAGGTGGTGGGCTTGATCTCTTTTCATCCCCGTGTCGGCACAGTGTTCAGACCTCAGGGGATCCGGGAAGCCCAGAAGGGCTGGGGAGACAGAAATCCTGCTTCCCAGCCCCTCCAATTGCCTCCTCCTCCCTCCAGATACATCCAATCCAGCTTTTCCCCTGAAGGCCTTGCCTGGGTCTCTGGCCCAGGAGGCACTTGCTGGCCTCCTGGAGTTCATTCTGTCAAGAAAATGGGGAGGGCATGGACCCCAAGATCTGGGCCCACAGTTGGAGGCACCTGGATTAGACTTGGAAGCAGGATGTCTCAACTGCAAGGACTGGCTCACAGTAGACCCCAGGGAGGGGCTCGGAGCTGACTAGCCCGGCCTGAGCGTCATGTCTGGGAGAAGGGGCAGCCAATATGGGGACTCAGGCCAGATCAGGACGGCAGTGACAGCTGTAGCAATTAAAGGACTTCCCCTGGTGATCCAGTGGCTAAGACTCCGCTCCTAATGCAGGGGGCTGGGGTTCCATCGCTGGTCGGGGAACTTAATCCCACATGCTGCAACTACAAGTTTGCACGCAGCAACCAAAATTCCCACGTGCCACAAGTGAGACCTGGTGCAGCCAAATAAATACATAAAAGTAAAAAAAAGTAAGTAAAGTCACTCAGTCGTGTCCGACTCTTTGTGACCCCATGGACTGCAGCCCACCAGCCTCCTCAGTCCATGAGATTCTCCAAGCAAGAATACTGGAGTGGGTCGCCATTTCCTTCTCCAGGGGATCTTCCCGACCCAGGGATCGAACCCGGGTCTCCCGCATTGGAGGCAGACGCTTTAACCTCTGAGCCACCAGGGAAATCCAAAATACATAAAAGTACGTGTTAAAGAGATGTCACTTTACTGGGGAACAAAAAGTACTCAATTCAGGGGAAACCTGTGGTCTATTTCCTCAGGGAGCTCAGGGACCCCCTCCTCCCTGCCTGCCCCACAGTGGTCCCCAAATCACACTCATAATAAATGCCATGAAAGGACATGAACCAGGCACAGAAATGCCTGTGGGGGCAGGGAGGCTCCTGGGGGCTTCCCAGATTCACAAATGGTCACTCAGCAAATATTTGCTGAGCACCTACTATGCGCTGGGCCCCACAGGATAGAGACAAAACTCTCCCTATTGGGGAGCACACAGCTAACGAGTACTGCCTGTGCTAAGTCGCGTCAGTCGTGTCTGGCCCTTGGCCACCCTGTGGCCCACAGCCCACCAGGCTCTTCTGTCCTTGGGATCCTCCAGGCAAGAATACTGTGGGTTGCCATGCCGGAGAGTGATAGAAACATAAAGGCCATGAGTGAAATATATAATGTCAGAGGTGGAAACATAGTAAGGCAGAGAAGGGAGATGGTAAGTGCTGGAGTGGGAAGTGGTGGGTGGTCACTAGCAGGGAGGCCTCACTGAGGATGCGCTGTTTGAACAAGGACAACCCTTGAAGGAGGGTTGCCCTGAAGTGGAGCCCCGTCGGCCTCTGGGTGGCCTGGCAGGGGGGCAGCGAGGTGAGGCTTGGAGAGCATAGAAGAGGCAGGAGATGAGGTCAGACTCAGGAATCTGTTGATACTCACCTGGATCCCTGGGCTGCTGAGCACTGACGCCAGGCAAGCAGGGTGAAAACGGGGACCTTTGGGAGGTCACAGTCATCAACAGGGATGGTGGTGGGCGGGCCCAGCGTGGTGGGGAGGATATGGAGAGAACTGGTTAGACTCGGTTATATTTTGGAGGCAGCGATGGCGAGATAGCCGAATAGATTGGGTGGGGGTGTGAGACAAAGAGAGAAGGGAGTCAAGGTCCAGGCTTGGGATTTGATCTGAGGAGTGAGGAGTGGTCAGGTTTCAGGTGGGAAGAACAGGAGTCCGGTTCTGGACGCGAGAGGTATGAGATGCCTGTTAGATGCCCAAGCGGAGATGCTGAAGAAGCAAGTGATACAGGCGCCTGGATTCGTGGGCAGGCCCAGGCTGCAGGGAGTAGCTGAGGAGTCCTGCTGGCAGAGACGCAAGTTCAAGTTCTGTGGCAGGATGGTCAGTAAGGGGGCCAGTGTTGTCAGAGGACAACCCCGGGGCACAGGCTGGGGAGACAGGAGACGTGGGCAGTGAGGTAGGAGGAACACCAGGAGCCTGGGGTGTCCCACAAGTCACTGGAAAGAGGGAAGAAAGTATTAGGAAGAGAAAGAGAGATACACAGGAGCTGGTCTGGGGCGAGGCTGGGCAGGGGATTCTGGATCCACATGATGGGGGAACACCCGTAGGGAGGTGCTGGGTCTTGGGGCCAGCCTTCCCCTCTTTCCTAACCTGGATTTGGGCCCAAAGGGTCCCCGCCCACACCCAAATGCCTTACCCCGAACCATGCTGGACTCAGCACTCAGATTCACTCTCTGAGGCCCTGGTTGTTCTCACGAGAGCACTGGTTCCAGTTCTTTCTGCCACAGGAATTTGGTGTTTAAGGTGAAGAAAAATGTGTAGCTAGGCTTCAAACCAGGATTTCATGACCAGATTTCCACCTCAGAGGTTCCTCTCTGCTGCTGTGGATGGGAGGGGCCAGTGAGGGACAGAGGCCAGTGAGGAGCCAGGGAATCAGGCCCACTGATTAGATGGAGGTTGGGAGTGAGAGAGGGGAAGGGACCCAATGGATCCCTGGTGGAGGGGTAGCGTGGCAAGGAGCAGATCATAAACCACTGCATATAAAATAATCAAATTAGTTCCATATACCCACGTAGAAAGCAGTCTGAGGGGTATAAGGAGGTGTGTGTGTCTGGAGAAAGTCCACTCCATTCCATCAGTCAGGGGGATGCCAGTGAGGGCTGCTCAGGTGCAGCCAGCTGCTAGGAGCGGGGGTATGCTGGAATCTGGCCCAGTGGAGGGGAGTGGAAGGAGGGGAAGGGACCCACTGAACTCCTGGCCTTGAGCAGGCATCCTGAGGCCCAGGTCCAGGCCTGATCACATTTCTTATGCACCATGTGAAAGTGTCGTGTAAAGGTTAGTCGCTCAGTCGTGTCTGACTCTTTGCAACCCCATAGACTCTAGCCTGCCAGGCTCCTCTGTCCCTGGGATTCTCCAAGCAAGAATACTGGAGTGGGTTGCCATTTCCTCCTCCAGGGGATCTTCCTGACCCAGGGATTGAACCCAGGTCTCCCACATTGTAGGTGCATTCTTTGCCGTCTGAGCCACCAGGGAAGCCCCACGCACTGTGACCTTCACAAATCATTTCCCATCTCATAGATGTAGCGGATCTTCTCACGGGAGAAGGATTTACAAGCATCAAAATGCTTTGTACAGGCTCACAACAGAGTTAATATCTCTAACCTATTAAGACCTTTCAGAGGCTGCCCTGCTGACTCCGTGCAAACAGTCTTCCTGCCAGTGTGGGGGACAGGGTTCAATCTCTGGTCTGGGAAGATCCCACATACCACAAAGCAGCTAAGCCTGAACCCCACAGCTACTGAGCCTGTGCTCTAAGGCATGGGAACTGCAATGACTGAAGTCCTCCGGCCCTAGAGCCTGCACTCTGCAATAAGAGAGGCCGCTGCAATGAGAAGCCCAAGCACCTCAACTAGAGAGTAGCCCCCACTCGCCACGAGATAAAAGCCCTCGGAGCAACAAAGACCCAGCACAGACAAAAAGTAAATAAAATTTAAAAAAAAAAAAAACTTTCAGAACTTCCCTGGTGATCCAGAGGCTGAGATTCCAAAGCAGAGGGCACAGGTTCAATCTCTGGTCAGGGAAATAAGACCCCACGTGCTGAGAGGTATGAAGGTGAAGTCGGTGAAGTCGCTCAGTCGTGTCCGACTCTTTGCGACCCCGTGGACTGTAATGTACTAGGCTTCTCTGTCCATGGGATTCTCCAGCAAGAATACTGGAGTGGATTGCCATTTCCTTCTCCAGGGGATCTTCCCGACCCAGGGATCGAACCCGGGTCTCCCGCATTGGAGGCAGACGCTTTAACCTCTGAGCCACCAGCTGAGAGGTATAGAGGCTAAAAAAAAAAAACTTTCAAGCTAATAAAAAGATGAGCCCTCAAAACCTCCATAGAAATTGGGACTGCATATATATGGAATCTAGAAGGGTAGAACGGATGATTCTACGTGCAGGGCAGCAAAGGAGACAAGAACATGAAGAACACAGCTTTGGACACAGTTGGAGGAAAAAAGGGTGGAATGATGTGAGAGAACAGCACTGAAGCATGTCCCTTACCATGTGTTAAATAGATAGCCAGTGGGAGTTTGATCCATGATGCTGGGGTGCTCGGGATGGGGTGGGGAGGGAAGAGGGATGGGCTTCAAGAGGAGGGAATATATGTATACCCATGGCCGGTTCATGGTGATGTATGGCAAAAAGCATCACAATATTGTAAAGCAATTATCTTCCAATTAAAAAATAATAAAAGATAAAGAAATCAGAGGAAAGGCTCGAAGAGGAAACAGGAGAGTGAATGCAAGTCTCCTGTCAGCACAAAAGCTGTCCCTGACAACTCATCAGGGGAGCCCAAAACCAAAAAAAAAAAAAAACAAGGAGTCAATGTCCATAACCCAGTGTTGGCAAAGGAGTGAGGAAGCGGGCATCCGGACACTGCCAGGCAGGGTGTGAGCTGGTGCAACCTTTCTGAAGAACATTTTGGCAGTAAACAGTCATATTCTCTGACTCAGCAATTCCACTTCTAGGAAATTATCCGAAGTCAACAATTAGAGCTCTGTACAAGTGTTTAGCTGCAAAGACACTACTGTAGCGGCATCTCTAACAACAACAACAAAACGGAAACAACTTACAAATCGAAAAAAACGAGGCATTCATTTATCCATACCATGGAATCCTGTCCAACAATACTGAATTCTAGCATGAATGGAAATCTGCTTATGTGAGACAGATCAGTTAACAGCACAAAAAGTTTCAAAAATCCTAGGATGATGCCAATTGTGAGATTGAAAAAAAAAATGTTTCTCACTGTAGGGTTTTTTTGTTTGTTTGTTTGTTTTGCCATGTCGTGTGGCCTGTGGTATCTTAAGTCCCCGACCAGGGAGCCAATTCACATCCCCTGCAGTAGAAGTAAGGAGGCTTAACCACTGGACCACCAGGGAAGCCCCTGGGTGTCTTAATTAAATAGTTTTTAATCATAGTTTTTAATCATATTTTTTCTCCAAATTTAAAAATAATTGTCAAAAATATATAGTCCAGGATCTCCTGCAGAAAAAACAGTCTCAGTGGGGAAAAGGGTTCCCTGGTCCAATTCTAATGTGAGACAGATCAGTTAACAGCACAAAAAGTTTCAAAAATCCTAGGATGATGCCAATTGTGAGATTGAAAAAAAAAATGTTTCTCACTGTAGGGTTTTTTTGTTTGTTTGTTTGTTTTGCCATGTCGTGTGGCCTGTGGTATCTTAAGTCCCCGACCAGGGAGCCAATTCACATCCCCTGCAGTAGAAGTAAGGAGGCTTAACCACTGGACCACCAGGGAAGCCCCTGGGTGTCTTAATTAAATAGTTTTTAATCATAGTTTTTAATCATATTTTTTCTCCAAATTTAAAAATAATTGTCAAAAATATATAGTCCAGGATCTCTGCAGAAAAAATAGTCTCAGTGGGGAAAGGGTTCCCTGGTCCAATTCTTTGCAGGGGCTTCCCATCTAACAGGGCATATTAGCATACTAAAGTCTCTGAGAAGGCCTGCAGGAAAAGACACTTGTTCTATTTCAGCATTTTCATGCTTATTTTTTCCTTACATCCTTAAGTCCCATGGAATAAAGGACCATGAAGAGCCCATTGTTTTACAAGTTCTGACTCCCATGGGAGAAATGATGTCATGAAGAGGTGAGACGATGGGTTGCCATTTCCTTCTCCAGGGGATCTTTCCAACCCAGGAGTCAGACCTGGGTCTCCTGCATTGCAGGCAGATTCTTTACCAACTGAGCTATGAGAGAAGCCCACTCAAACTCCTTAAACCTCAGTTTCCATATCTGGAAAGTGGGCATAATAAAAATACCACCTCCCCACAGGATCGTTAGGAGAATTAAGTGATGTATGGAGATACTTAGCACTCCTTAGTAAAGACTGGCTATTATTACGTGCGTGAGTCTCTAAGTCGTGTCCGACTGTAACCCACCAGGCTCCTCTGTCCATGGGGTTTCTCAGGCAAGAGCACTGGAGTGGGCTGCCACTTCCTCCTCCAGGGCATCTTCCGACCCAGGGGTCGAACCTGTGTCTCCTGTATCACTTGCATCGGCAGGTGGATTCTCTACCACTGAGCCACTTGGGAAGACATTATTGTTACTGATGCGTAATAATATATGTTTTAATAACATTATAATTATTGTTATTGACAAAGGAAACGAGAAATCATTTAATGCCACGATCGGTGGAAAGGACCCTGAACCGACTGTGAATGCCAGTCGTAGGATCGGGCCCGGAGCCCCTCTGAGCTCGGTCTCCTCACTCCTAAGTAGGGATGGTGGGTCCCTGGGGAGCCCGCTGCCCCTCAGGGCTGCTTATGGGCCTTGCAATGGGGTTTCCCTGGGGCGGAAGGTGAGGCTGTCTGTCTCAGGAGCAGCTGAATGAGTGGGTCTGTGAACAAGAAAAGGGTGCAAGCTCACCGGCCTGGGGACAGTTCTCATGGATGCCCGGGGAAGTGAGAAAGGAGCTCTTTGCTCTTGCAATGACTGTCGCTCCTGCTCTCCATTAACAGGCAGTGTTCTAGTCCTCAGTCTCTGCCCCGCAAGCTCGGGAGACCTTCTCTGAACCTCACCTCCCCAGGAAATCTTTCTGTAAGGGTCTCGAGTGAGGTGCTTCTTACAAGTGGGCAGCTAGACACACACTCACACACACACACACACACGCACACTCCTACTATCCCATGGTGAGCCTCACGCCCAGGCAAAGGGGACCGGTCTGCTGACTGATGCTCCCCTGCCCTTGCCAACCACACTGAGGATCAGGATCAGGGGAGGGTCAGAAATCCATGCTTGTCCCCGACCCATCTGAAGCGAAACGGGCACTTAGGGTGCCTCACGGTAAGGGCAGCCTCAAGCAGTGCTGGGTCTTCCCTGACATCCCAAGGCCCCAGATCCCAGAGATGGAAGCCCATTGATGGTAGCAGAACCAGCGATGTCTGTGCACACAGAAGCGCTCAAGGAACCAAGGGAACGACTGGAGACCCGGCTGCAGAGGGGCAGGAGCCAGAGTCTCTAGGGTGTGGGAGCTAGCAGCAGAGACAAGGAAGCCCTGTCCACAGGCTGGGGTGTCCTCTGGCCTCTTCCTCCCGCTCTGCAGCCCTTTGTGCAAACTCCAGTCCCGAGAGAGACTGTGTGATGGCCACACAGGGCTTCTGGGGACCACACTGGATGGGGGATGGGCAGGGCAGCTGGTCGGACAGCTGCCCCCACTCCAGGAGGTAGGGGTCTCCCTCCCAACTAAACTGGAATGGGGTTCGGGTTAGTGGATGATGACCGGGACCCTGCTTCTCATGGGGATGTTTTGGCCTCTGCAGACAGTATCCCATGTGCCGGCTGCCCAGCTCAGCCTTCTATTCCACAGCAGAGACAAGGAAGCCCTGTCCACAGGCTGGGGTGTCCTCTGGCCTCTTCCTCCCGCTCTGCAGCCCTTTGTGCAAACTCCAGTCCCGAGAGAGACTGTGTGATGGCCACACAGGGCTTCTGGGGACCACACTGGATGGGGGATGGGCAGGGCAGCTGGTCGGACAGCTGCCCCCACTCCAGGAGGTAGGGGTCTCCCTCCCAACTAAACTGGAATGGGGTTCGGGTTAGTGGATGATGACCGGGACCCTGCTTCTCATGGGGATGTTTTGGCCTCTGCAGACAGTATCCCCTGTGCCGGCTGCCCAGCTCAGCCTTCTATTCCCTCCTGCCCACCAGGCTGAGTCACAAAGCCCAATCCTGGGAGAGGATCTGATAGGCTTTCGTGAGTCAACTGTTTGCCTGGTCCAATCAGCCCTGGCCAGCGAGGTTAGGTCCCATAGTTCCAGCTTCAGAGGTCCACCCTCCAGGAAGGGGAGCTAGACAGATATCCCGAATGCCAGCGACCACTGCGTTTGAGAATCCTCAAAACTGGGAGCCTCTATTTGAAGTCCACCAGGTCCAATGTGCCCACCTTGCAGATAGGAGAAAGGCAGACAGAAGCTTGCTTCTCTCTGCGGGGCGGGAGCTGGGTCCTGCAGCTTCTGCCGGGCATGGTGAAGCCTCCAGATACCAGTGGGCTCTCTGGGGTCAAGCTTGGACATGCTCAGAGCAGGAGTGGGAAGAGGGCCAGCTCTCCTGGAAGCACAAACCCTGGAGCCTGTGATCACCCTGGGTGCCAGCGAGCTGCCCACCCCCTGGCCCCGCCCCAGCACTCGGTGAGATGCCTGTTGGTTTCTGAGCCAGGCCCAGCCCTTCCTTGTCCTCGGGAGTGCCAGAGCCAGTGTCAGGAGCCATGACTCCTGTGGGCAGATTAAGAGACACTTCCTGGGAGAGGGCCTGACAGTCGCTGGGGCCTGGCCCAGCTCTCCCAGGATCCCAGCCCCCGTGCAGCAGTTACTTCTGTGCCAACCCAGCAGCCGCATGAGGGCATCGCTGCTTGTGTCTTGGCACTGCTGCCTGCCAGGGCCCAGCCCAGCAAAAGCTCAGACCACGCTGATGAATGGGGGTGGTGACTCTTCAGCCCCTGATGCCCCTTCGGCCATGATGTTAGATCCATCCATCCCCTTGAGGTTGACCATGCACTGAATACAATAATGCCCAGGCCCCTATCCTGGGCTCCAGGCCCACTAAGCTCCTTCCGGTACAGACTTGGACAATCGCTCTCGCTCTCCGGATCTGTTTTCCCATCTGTACATTGAGGAGTTTCACGGTCCCTTCCAGCTGTGACACTGGGTGGTGTAAGAATTCCAAGTTGGGGCTCGGTCATGAAGCATCGGAGCTGACCAGTGTGCAAGCGGGACACCTGGCCATCTCATAGAGTCCTTCAGCGTCTCTTGCATTCAGACTTGAACTTGGTGAAGAGCAAGTCCTGCGGTAACAGTGGCAGCTACCGCTCACTGCGCTGCTGCTGTGTGCCAGTCCGTGTGCCAGGTGCTTCTGGAGTGCCAACTCATGGGCCTCGGCAAATCCTGCGGGTTAGGCAGCCAGGCCCAGAGAAGTTGAGGAGCTGGGTCTCAGTCACACAGCTCTAGCCATAGGGATTCAAGTCAAGCTTGTCTGATCCCTGGCCTGTGAGTTCACTGTGTGGTACAGAAACATTCTGAAATCTGGGAACTCAATCAGGGGGCTCTGAAACAACTCAGAGTGGTGGAATGGAGTGGGAGGCGGCGGGGAGGTTCGAGACAGAGGGGGCGTAGGTACATCTCTGGCTGATTCATGTTGATGCTAGGCAGAAACCAACACAATAATTGTGTTGGATAAAAGATAAAAGCAATAAGGATAAAGATAAAAGCAATTATCCTTCAATTAAAAATAAATACATTTAAAAATAAATAAAAAATTTAAAAATCCTGAAATCTGAGTACAAAGACCTGTGTGCTCTGCTGAGACCCATTTTCCGTAACTGCTTGGCTTTAGGGCCCACCAATGCCAGCAGAAGGCAGGGCATCCACACGATTTGGGACTGCCTACTAAGGCATGGAGGTCATCCCTGCAGCTCAATGGTAAAGAATCTGCCTGCAATGCAGGAGACCCGGATTCGATCCCTGGGTTGAAAAGATCCTCTGGAGAAGGGAATGGCAATCCACTCCGGTATTCTTGCTTGGAAAATCCCATGGACAGAGGAGCCTGGTGGGCTACAGTCCATGTGGTCATCAAGAGTCCAATACAACTGAAGCGACTTGGCATGCACGCACGCATTGAGGTATGAATAAGGGAGCGCTGCCACCTCCGCAAAGCCTCTTCCTCCAAAACCTCTGGAGGCCAGGAGGGCTGCATCTGCTTGGCCTCTGACGTTTTGGGGACGCAGCTTGACATCACCTCTTGGGGTCCAGCAAGCAGCGGACGATCATCAGCTGTGCATCTTGAAAGCCCTCAGTCTCCGCGGCCGCTGGGCCATCACTAACATGTCAATGTCCAGACCATGCGCCCTCTCCCTCGGCCACGTTCCCTCACTGACCGCTGGCCGAGGATGCCTGACCCAGGGCTCTATGCCCAGCACGGGGTCCTTGCCTGCCCTTCGAAGCCCAACCCACTGGGCGGGGCAGGTGAGGTCATAGGAGGTCTTTGGATTCTGGGAGCAAAGAGGCAGAATGCCATACATTAGGATGTAGGACCAGCCACTCGGAGGTGGGGGCACAGGGCCAAGAGCTTGGAAGTGGAGCTCTAGAACTGTCTTTCCTGGGCTCCTCAGCCCCCATCTCTCTGCACCTTCATTTATAAGAGAACGGCCTCTGCTCCGCCTGACTCCCAACTGCTTCTAGGGCTGACATCCAGCCCGCCCCTGCCAAGCCCCAGTGGGTTAAATATGGGCTGGGGACATCCCTCCTCCCCCCACCTCCAATCTGAGACCGCACCCAGCAACATACCCATCCAAACGCCACATCGCTGGCAGCTGGCTGGCTCCCAGCCTGGGGGCGGGAGGGCAGAAAAGACCCGCGGGTCCATGGAAGTGGCCTCTCTCACCTCCTGCCTAGCCCAGCAGCTGCTGCTTCTTGTGGTTCTTGCCTCCTGTCTCTACTTGAAGGACACCTGCCAACACCCAGCTGACGGCAGGGCCCTGCCAGAGTCAGAACACCCCTGGAGCCTGGGGCCTGGGGACCCTGAAGGCAGCAAACCAGAGGGAAAGGGAGGTGTCACTTTCGGCTCCTTCCAAACGGGCTGCCGGCCCGGGGGTGACTTGTCTCCAAGGGCGAGGTTTGGCCCTTAGCCTGGAAGACCGTGGAAGTCAGCGCAGTCTAAGGGGTGGCAGGGGAGGCCCTGTAAGGACTTGGCCCCTGACTGCCCGTGTGGCCTGAGGTTCTCCCTGGTCTGCTGAATGGCTAGGTTTCCCGGCAGGCTGCTCTGGAAGAGTAAATAAAGCCTTGTTAATAATTCTGTCTGAATCACCTGGCATGGCCTCTGGATGCTCTGTGCTAAGAGTGGTTCATAGGGGCCTGGAGAGACTCGTTACTGGGAGGTAAAACGACTGAAAATCCATGAGGCCACCTGCTAATGGGTTTTATGAGGCCTGGACCAGACACTAGGAGTCCCACTACTGAGGGCCACCGATATGCAGGGTGGGCAAAAGAGCCTGCATGCGAATTCCAGAAGGGGTAAACGAGCCTTATCTCAAAACCAAGGAAATCAGTTTTAAAGATCAAACCAGTCAATCCTGAAGGAAATCAACCTCGAATATTCATCAGAAGGACTGATGCTGAACCTGAAGCTCCAATACTTTGGCCACCTGACGCAGAGTCGACTCACTGGAAAAGACCCTGATGCTGGGAAAGACTGAGGGCAAAAGGAGAAGGGGGCGACAGAGGATGAGATGGTAGGATGGCATCACCAACTCAATGGACATGAGTTTAAACAAGCTCTGGGAGATGGTGAAGGACAGGGAAGCCTGGCATGCTTTGGTTCATGGGGTCGCAAAGAGTTAAACCTGACTGATTGAACAACAAAACGGGCTAAAGCATAAAGGGAACTTTATTGACCCATGGGACCTGCCCTGAGGCAAGGCTTGATCCAGGTGTACAGGCTCGGAGGGATCTGGGTTTCCCCTCTCCATTTCTGGCTCTGCATCCTCAGCATTGGGATCATTGCTGGAAGGTTCTCGAACCTGCTGCAGGGGGCAGTTTAGGCGGCCCACTTGGTGTTTGCATCCTGCTGAAAGTGACCTACTTCCTCCCCTGCCAACCAATCTATGTGGTGAGGTGGGGAGACAAGGGATGTGCTGATCAGTCTAAACCAGTTGAGAGCTTCAAGCCTAGAGCTGGGAGTATGGGGTCGGTCTCACCCACACCACAAGTCTGAGAAACCTGGGGTTCCAGTATGGGATAAGGTGAAGTCGCTCAGTCGTGTCCGACTCTTTGCGACCCCATGGACTTCTCCGTCCATGGGATTATCCAGGCAAGAATACTGGAGTGGATTGCCATTTCCTTCTCCAGGGTATCTTCCCGACCCAGGGATCGAACCCGGGTCTCCCGTATTGGAGGCAGATGCTTTAACCTCTGAGCCACCAGGGAAGCCCAGTATGGGAGAGAGAAGAGGAAATAAAAGTGTGAGAGGCAGCAGGCAAAGTCCCTCACCTTGCTCCTTTGTGCTGTAATTATCAACACGCGGATGTGACCCAATACACACATCTGGGTGCAGTCTGACCATGCTCAGTTCAGGTCAGTTGCTCAGTCGTGTCCGACTCTCTGCAACCCCATGGACTGCAGCACTCCAGGCCTCCTTGTCCATCACCAGCTCCTGGAGTTCACTCAAACTCATGTCCATTGAGTCAGTGATGCCATCCAACCATCTCTCCTCTGTCGTCCCCTTCTCCTCTTGCTTTCAATCTTTCCCAGCATCAGGGTCTTTTCCAATGAGTCAGCTCTTTGCATCAGGTGGCCAAGGTATTGGAGTTTCAGCTTCAGCATCAGTCCTGCCGATGAACACCCAGGGACTCTCAAGAGTCTTCTCCAGCACCACAGTTCGAAAGCATCAATTCTTTGGCGTTCAGCTTTCTTCACAGTCCAACTCTCACATCCATACATGACCACAGGAAAAACCATAGTCTTGACTAATGGACCTTTGTTGACAAAGTAATGTCTCTGCTTTTCAATATGCTGCCTAGGTTGGTCATAACTTTCCTTCCAAGGAGTAGGCGTCTTTTAATTTCATGGCTACAGTCAACATCTGCAATGATTTTGGAGCCCAGAAAAATAAAGTCAGCCACTGTTTCCCCAACTACTTCCCATGATGTGATGGGACCGGATGCCATGATCTTCGTCTTCTGAATGTTGAGCTTTAAGCCAACTTTTTCACTTTCATCAAGAGGCTGTTTAGTTCCTCTTCACTTTCTGCCATAAAAGTGGTGTCATCTGCATATCTGAGGTTATTGATATTTCTCCCAGCAATCTTGGATGAATGGATAAACAAAATATGGTATGTGTGAGTATGTATATAAAATGGAATATTACCCACCCTTAAAAAGGAATGAAATTCTGAGACATGTCACAAATGAATGTTGAAATTATTATGTGAAGCCAAACGCCTATTCAGATCTTTTGCATATTAAAAAAATGGGTTACCTTTTTATTGAGTCATATGAGTTCTTCATACATCCTGGAAACAAGACCATTCTCAGATATATGGTTTGCAAATATTCGGGCTGTCTTTTCAGTTTCTTGATGGTGCCCTTTGAAGCACATTAAGTTTTAATTTGCATCAACTCCAGTTTACCTTTTCTTTATTGCTTGTCTTTGGTGTCATATGTAAGAAACCATTGCCTATTGCAAGATCATAAAGATTTACCCCATGTTCTTCTGTAAGAGTTTTATAGTTTCAAAGGTATGATCCATTGAGGTAATTTGGGTATATGGTGTGAGGTAAGGTTACAAATTTACTTTCTACATGTGAATGTCCAGTTTTCCTTAGCAGCATTGGTTGGGGAGGAAAAAAAGATCCTTTTCAGATTGAATTGAATGGTTTTGGCACTCTTGACATAAATACTTGGGTTTACTTCAGGACTTCCTATTTTATATTATTGAGCTATACATTCATACTTATACCAATACCACATTCTCTTGATCATGACAGCTTTGTGTATGCTTTGAAATTGAGAAATGGGAGTCCATCAGCTTTGTTCTTTTTCAAGATTTTTCTGACTACTATGAAAGTGTTAGTCACTCAGTTGTGTCCAATTCTTTGTAACCCCTTGGACTATAACCTGCCAGGGTTCCCTGTCCATGGAATTCTCCAAGCAAGAATACTGGAGTGGGTAGCCATTCCCTTCTCCAGGGTTATCTTCCTAAACCAGGGATTGAACTCTGGTCTCCTGCATTGCAGGCAGATTCTGCTATTATGAATTCCTCAAATTTGCAGATGAATTTGAAGAACAAATTGTGAACTTCTACAAAGAAAGTTGCTGGGATTTGGGTAGGGATTACACTGAATTCTAAGATCAATTTGGGGAGTATTGTCCTCTTTAACAATACTGTTTCCTGATCCATGAGTATGAGATTGCTTTCTATTTATTTCAGTTCAGTTCAGTTGCTCGGTCACGTCCGACTCTCTGTGACCTCATGGACTGCGGCACGCCAGGCTTCCCTGTCCATCACCAACTCCCGGAGCTTGCTCAAACGCATGTCCATCAAGTCGGTGATGCCATCCAACCATCTCATCCTCTGTCATCACCTTGTCCTCCCGCCTTCAATCTTTCCCAGCATCAGGGTCTTTTCCAGTGAGTCAGTTCTTCACATCAGGTGGCCAAAGTATTGGAGTTTCAGCTTCAGCATCAGTCCTTCCAATGAATATTCAGGACTGATTTCCTTTAAGATGGATGGTTGGATCACCTTGTAGTCCAAAGGACTCTATTTAAATCATCTTTAATTTCTTTCAGACCTTCCCTGGTGGCTCAGCTGGTAAAGAATCCACTTGCAATGTGGGAGACCTGGGTTCAATCCCTGGGTTGGGAAGATCCCCTGGGGAAGAGAACGGCTACCCACTCCAGTATTCTGGCCCAGAGAATTACACCGACTGTATAGTCCATAGGGTCACAAAGAGTTGGCCATGACCGAGTGACTTTCACTAATTTCTTTCAATGCTTTCAGAGTATAAATTCTCACTCTGTTAAATTTGTTTTATTCTTTTTGATGCTATTGTAAATGGAAATGTTTTACTTTCATTGTATGGACTGTTCATTCCAAGTGTATAGAAAGAGTTGATCTTTGTATATTGACCTTGCATGGTCCTTGCTTGCTTTTGCATCTCCATGCTTTACACAGCAGGCAGTCACTGTGGCAAAGCCTGCGGGTGGGGCAAGACTGGAGGCCAGGCCACCAGTCGCCAGGCAGCAGCTGATGTTGTAATCCAGGTGACAGGTGTGTGTGGCTGGCCTGGAGCGGGGAAAGAGAAATGGGTGGGCTTGAGCCACAGGACTGGGATGGGGTGGGAGGAAAGGAATTGTTAAGGATAAGGTCCGTAGACCCCACTATACATAAAATAGGTAACAGGGAACACTACTCAGTACTCTATAATGGCCTATATGGGAAAAGAATCTAAAAAAGAGTGGATATGTGTGTGTGTATAACTGATTCACTTTGCTGTACACCTGAAATGAATACAACATTGTAAATCAACTATATGTTGATAAAATGATTTTTAAATGAACAACAACAAAAAAGGGTAAGGCCCTAAGTTTTTGGCCTGGACCACATTTACCAGGATTAGGGGTAGGTGGTGTCATGGTAATTTCATTTTGAAAGTGTGGCTTTGAAGTGCCTTTAAAACAAACATAAGGAAGGGAATTAATTCCTGGCAGTCTAGTGGCTAGGACTTAGCACTCTTTATGCCAAGTACCTGGGTTCAATCCCTGTCAGGGAACAAAAAAATTCCATAAGCCACGAGGCACAGCGAGAAACAAACAAAAAAAAAGCCACCAGTTCCAGAGGCAGTTGAATAAGCCATTAGTAGCTCAGGGCGGCTCTAGGCTGGAAATAAAACCCCGGGTGTCCGAGAGTGGGAAAAGACAGCTGGGCAGTGGCCGAGAAGCCAGCACCAGATGGATGGACGCAGGAAGCCAGCTGTGGCCAGGCGGCCGGAGAAGAAAGCTGAGGGGGAAGCCTCCTGGGGAAGGGTCCCATGGTGCATAAGCTGCTGAAGTCACAGCAGGTAGTAACCCAGCCTCAAAGACTGCAGGAGACTCCGGCCAATGGAACCCAGACTGCACTGAGCTGGGCGTGTGTGCGTGCGTGCATGCGTGCACACGCTCAGTCGCATCTGATTCATTTGCGACCCCACGGACTGTAGCCCACCAGGCTCCTCTGTCCATGGCATTTTCCAGGCAAGAATCCTGGGATGGGGTAGCCATTTCCTTCTCCAGGGCATCTTCCTGACCCAGGGATTGAACCCGTGCCTCCTGTATTGGCCGGCAGATTCTTTAACACTGTGCCTGGGAGGGAAAGCAGCAGACCTAAGAAGCTTGCCCTGTAAGTGGGGAGTGGGGGCTGCTGCTTAGCCTGGGGAGACTTAGTCTTTAGTTTTTTTCCCCATTTTTTGGGGGAAAAACTTAAACAAGCTGTATTGCTGGTGGGAAGGGGTCAGTTAAACTGGAAAGGGTGGGAGGCAAGAGGGGAGTAAGTAAGGGCAATGGTGATGTGCTCAACTCTGCCCCATGCACCCATCCCCTGCCACTGCTCTCTCATCAGGCAGTAGGCGCCAAACTATTTATAATCTAGTTCTGCAAATACTAGTGTATTACGTGCTTTCAGCCCTTATTGAGCCTGGAAGACTAGAGCCCAAGACCTGAATGAGACGCCTGCTACACGCACAATCGAGAACGACTGATGCAGAGATTCAAGCTCAGTTCTGCATGTTCTCATGAGCAGTTTCCTCAGTTTTTATGAAGGTCAGCATCCCTGGCAACTGGGGAGGACTGGTGTAGGGTGCAGTTCCTGCGAGGGGCACGACCCCATAAAATCCAGCCCCCAAACCATGCAGGCAGCTGCTCCCCATGTGCAGGGTCGGACCAGCATGAGGGCTGGATGGATGTTCAGCAGTGCCTGCTGGGCACGGAGCTCGAGCCGGGGACGGCTCGGGTCTGTGGGAAGGCAGTGCTTTCTCACCCCGCTTAGCAGCCGCGTTGTTGCACAGCCTGAGGGACCGTGCAGCCTCCATCCGCTGACCTGACGGGGTCCGGGGAAGGGCAGGGCATCCGGAGGAGGCGGCCGCCACAGGGAAGCAGCCTGCATGGGCACCGGGAGGACTCCACGGGCTCCTGGGGGCGGTGGGCTGCTCTCGGCTAGCAGATCTGGGTCAGCCCTGTTGGACCAGCTCGTTAAGAGACCCACCAGCAAGGGCCTTCCTGCCCGAGCCGCACCCCGAGACAGAGGGTCCGGGTAGTGTCTTCTGCAGCCTGTGAAGCTCATGTGTGGTCGACTCAGATGCCTGTGATTCTAACCGGGGAGGAGGAAGCCTCCTCGTTCCAATGGAGGAGAGTGGTTCAGCTGGCACCCCAGCCCCTGCCTGTATCCTCCTCGCCCGATTACCGCTGCAACCCTGCCAGGCGGGCCCAGAGAGGATGCCAGCTCACTGCTCTGGGTCCAGGAGTCTGCATGGGTGGGCACTCCACACACCCGGTGAACTCCTGGGGCAGGTCTCAGCCAGGGAGCTGGACTCTCGAGGTGTGGCCTGGCACAGCTGAGGCGGCATTGCCTGGGAGCTTGTTAGCCGTGCAACCTCTCAGGCCTGGAGGAGACCCACTGAACCACAAGCCCTGGGCCCTCCGGGGGACTCACGCTTGCTCGGGTCTGAGACGCACTGGGTGAGATGGTCCCGGGTCCTTCCCGCACCTTCCCTCAGCTGTACCCTTCCTGCCTTAGCACCTCGCACTCTTGACAGCCTCACCTGACTCCTGAGTTGTCCACTCTCAGAACACCCTGTCCCCTCTCCTCAGGCTTCATTCCACAGATACCCCTAATAACCCAAGGCCTGGGTAGAGTCAGGAAGGGGCTGCGGGTGAGGCATGGCCGGTAACTGGAAAATCTGGGCCAGAACACAAGGACCCGAGGCCTTCATTCTGAGCTTCTGTGAGACAGTGAAAAGAGGGTCATTCGAACGTTCCTGTCAGCGCAGCAGCAGCGCCTGAGGCCTGTGACTTCACCTTCATTACCCCGACGCTGGAGTCAGGAGACCAGGTTCTCCTCTTGGCTCTGACACTCAGCTGGTGGGTGAGGTGGAGGGTGGACACAACCATGTCCAGGCCCCCATTTTTGCAGCTTTACAGCCGGGGATCTGAATGGACAAGTCACAGACAGCTCCTGCATGGAGGGAGCCATACACCCAAGTGGGATCCCATGCACGCGACCTTCCAGAATAGACCAAACAACGGCGTGGATGTCAGAGCAGCAGCTGTGGCAGCTGTGGAGAGGGGGTGGTGAAGACCGAGAAGGGGCACAGGGGACTTTATGGGGTCGTGGGAATGGTCCATCTCAGTTAAAAGGCTGCAGCTGTTTATATACACATTAAAACTCATCCAACTGTCTGAAAGGTAAATTTTACTGTATGTAAGTTAAACCTGGAGAAGGCAATGGCAGCCCACTCCAGTACTCTTGCCTGGAAAATCCCATGGATGGAGGAGCCTGGAAGGCTGCAGTCCATGGGGTCGCTGAGGGTCGGACACGACTGAGTGGCTTCACTTTCACTTTTCACTTTCATGCATTGGAGAAGGAAATGGCAACCCACTCCAGTGTTCTTGCCTGGAGAATCCCAGGGACGGGGGAGCCTGGTGGGCTTCCGTCTATGGGGTCGCACAGAGTCGGACACGACTGAAGTGACTTAGCAGCAGTAAGTTAAACCTCCATTTAAAACATTTCTAATAAAATAAGGGCTTTGGGATTAGATGACTTCCAAAAATGCTCTAAGTCTAAAATCTTGGATATCCTCTGATTTTTCTGTTTTAAAAAACTTTATTCGGGGCTGTGCTGGGTCATCACCGCGGTGTGCGAGCTTTTTCCAGCTGTGGCAAGCGGAGGCTACTCTTCGTCGCTGTACAGGGCTTCTCAGTGCAGCGGCTTCATTGCTGCCGAGCGCCGGCTCTAGGTGTGCGGGCTTCAGTAACCGCAGCTCGAGGGCTCCAGACTGCAGGCTCGGTACTTGTGGCCCCTGGGCTTAGTTACCTGAGGCACGTGAAATCTTCCCAGACTAGGGATGAAACTGTGTCCCCTGCCACTGGCAGGCGGATTCTCAATCACTGGACCACCAGGGCAGTCAGGATTGTCTGGATTCTGACGTGGGAAAAACCAGCCTCAACAGGGGGCAGACCTAAGCCTTGTCGATGTGTGGGCTCTGCCCCAGGTCTCCACCATCAGAGCCCCCCTAGGGGCAGCAGTGCGCAGGACCTGGCTTGGAAGGCACCCGACCCCTGTGGAGGCAGGGCCCTCGTCAATTACAGCTGCCCTTCCGTCTGTTCTAAGACACAGCCTCTGGAGTTGCAGCCATGTCTGTGTTTCGGTAGCAGCTGCACAGATCTGCTAAGACACTGTTAACTTCTCTAGTAGGTGTCACTATTGTCAGCAGGAGTGAGTGGGAGGCATTCACTAATTTAATGAACAAAAAATCACAAAGAAAAAAATGATAAGAGGGAAGTGGAGAGACAGCAGTCAGGAGTTGATGACTTACTCAGATCACAAACATACATTTCCGCCATAGAATCTTTATTTTACATGTTTGCATCACAGCAAGAGAATCCACATCACCCTGATCGGAACCCCCACCCGTTATATGTTTACATAAATACTCTTCAATGATCATCAGTGTTTAAAAAAGAAAAAAAAAATACTGACAACTCCCTCTGCATCCCAAACTAACCTGGAAAGCAAAGAATATTTACAGACATTTTCTCCCCCAAATGAAACTTATTTTCTGGATTGGATGTGTCTGAGTTCTTTTGAGGTCACATGACCAGGTAAATCCAATTTTACGATCTGCAGAAGCTGCTTAAGGCGTCAAGAAACCCCCTTGTGCAGACAGGATTTTTGGATCCTTTTGTAATGAGTGTCTTAAATGCTAAGAAGGCTGACAGCTGGGCTCCCCGACTGATCTGCCTGCCCACCACCAAACCTCAGACCCTGCCTCAAGACAAGCTTGCTGTCTTGGGAGTGAGCTAAGTTCTCTGTCTGACCTTGACCTTTACTGACTTCATCAGGGACCCCCTTCCCAAACGGTCAGAAGCCCAAAGTCCTTGGTGTGACAACAAGCGAATCCTGGCTCTGGCACCTCCCTGTCCCTCCCCTGGCTTCGTTCTTCACACAGCCCCGCAGGGGAAGTGCATGTCCGTGTCCCAGAGACACTATCTGTCAGGCACACACTGTGCAGAGTAGGCGGGTGCATCGCCAGGCGAGAGGAGAGGCCCCGGGGCAAGCTGGAGAGTGTCCAGCTTGCTAATCAATAACTGCATTCCAAGTGGAGGTGACAAGGACTAGCATCCACTCAGGTGAAGCTCTTAAGACCCCCTGCCCGAAACCACCGGGAGAAAGGCAGAGTAAAGGAGCAGATCTTCTAGAAAGTCTGCTGTGGTTTGCTTCTGATGCACCAAGAGGCATCAAGACAAAATCTAATTAGCTTCTTCAGTGGGAAAACCATTAATTTACTGAATTCTTAAGAAGAAGAAGCCGCAGGCCACAGCACCCTGGACTCAGCCGATTCTGAATCTGCTCAAGGTTGGGGTGGGTCAGGGAAGCCAGGGTGAGGCGTGGAGTGTGTGAGGCGTGGAGTGTGGGAGGACGAGGGGTGGGGAAGACCCGGCTCCTCTGAAGTTAAGCTGCCGGGCAGCAGGAAGCACCAATGGCCCCAGTGCTCTGCGGGGTGCGTGGGGCAGACTGTCTCAGGCCCCGGGAGATGGCCAGAGCCGCTCACAGTGAAAACCAGCATCTGTGACATGGCTCCTTGGTCAGTGAGGACGAAAACAAGACATCCGTTTCCATGTGGGGGCAGAACATCACACACGGTCAAAAGCGATCATACGTGCTCGGGATAAAATTCTCCTGAGCTTGGAAGATACATCCTTCTCACAGCTGCTGGCAGAAAATGATACAATGCACCGAGGGCTTCCGCCTGTGTTCCCAGGCTGAGTCCACGTGGACCTGATGGGCCCGGGCCAAAAGGAGGGGACGGCGAGGGGAGGAGGGGAGGAGGAGAGGGAGGAAGGGAGGAGGGAGGTGGGTCGTGGGGAAGTCACAACCCTTGCCCTGACAGCCCCACGAGTGGCGTCATGAAAAGACTGGGTGCTGCCTTTGCTGGCTGGATATGTCCAAGGGGGAAAAAAAAAAAAAAAAACCTGTAAATTTTACTCTAGAGTGGTTTCTGGAAAGAAAACTGAGCTCAGGCTATGATCTGAGAAACCATCTTTTACACTAGAGCAAGCTTCTCCTTACGAGAGAACGAGCCCCCAGGTGTGTTCAGCAGGCTCACCGCTGCTAAAATGTTACAGCACCAAGGGATGGAGAAATGGGCTAATGGAGTCTTTGGCCACTGTTAAGAGCCAAGATTAAGAGATCAATGATTTCAAAAAATAAAAAAGGGAGAGATCAGTGATTGTTCTTACTGACCAAAAAGTAATTTTCTAACAAAATACACACACTTTATTAAAGGAAAACAGATCCTGTACCTCCTAAAATCTCGCAGCCAGTGGCACTTCTGGTCCACGGCCAGTTTCTCAGAGGAGGCAAGGGTGTTTCTCACAGGCAGATTAGGGGAGCAGGGGCAGAAAGCAAAGCTATAAATACCACTGATCACTCCTGACGTGCACAATCCTCTCTGCCCGATCCTCCAACACTGAGAGGGAGGGTTTAACTGCTCTGACAGCGCCCAGCATGGGCTGCACAGGCTCTGACCGTCAGGCCGCAGCGAGTGGCTGTCAGCTGGGGAGAAGACCTGGCTTTGGACCCCAACCCCTCATCCTCACTCCAGGATGAGGGCTGAGCACTACTCACAGCCATTCGAGCGACAGAGGGACAACCACATGTTTATGGAACAGGATGAGGAGCTTAAATAATTTTGAAAACGCGCGCACTACCACCGCCTGGTCTTGGACTGGGGCTTTGATTTTCCTTCCTCATCGGCCTGACTTCAAACCTTCTTGCCAGTTACAACACAGGAGGCGGGCAGACGACCCACTTGTTAGGAAGGCTGTGGCCTGACTTTCGCTTCAGATCCACTACCTTCTCTCACCTGTACCGTCCTGCTCCTGAAGGGTCAGGACTGTACAACTGCAGCCAACTCACCCTTCCATGAGCCGAGAGGCGCCCAGAGCGGGGGACACGGGGGTTTGAAGATGGTCCAGGCTGGGGGCTCCTGCCCTCCCCTCCTGTGGCTGCAGGGGGCCAGGGCCTGCCTACAGGCGCACCCTTATCTGCATGCACTGCCATCCCTGTCTCCAGGCCAGGAACCGAAGACACCTCCGTGGAGACCCTCAGGGCTGGGGAGAAGTGGGGGTGTCCCTCAAACCTCTGGTTCCTGCCAAGAAGTCTATGGCCTCGTCAAGGACAGTGGCTCACGGGACAAACAGCAAACGTGTCCTTCAGAGGGGAGCACCGGAGAGGGTTTGGGCCACGGCAGGAGACACGTTCCTGAGGCATGGGGATGGCATCTACACACAGGAAGACAGGAGTCTGGAAAAATGCCCCCGTTCTCTGGGCCGCTTCCTTCTCCTGTCACACAGCTCTGAGTTAACTCAAAAAGAAAAGTCCCTTAGATAATACTCAGGGCATGTTTCCTGGCTCCTGAAGACAGGAGAACACATGAACCTCCCCGAAAATACCTGTAGAAAGGCGAAGGGCAGGGTCAGGCCAGGGGCTCGCTCCTCACCACACGGGGCTGGGACCGAGCCCCGGGGAGGTCGTGCTGGGAGAGCACGGGGCGGGGGGAGGGGGGTATCCAAGAGCGCACAAGGGACACGTGTGTCCTCATGGTCAGCTGGGAGGAGACAGGGGCACAGGGAAGGGAAAACCACTGTACTCTCAGTAGAGACACTTCAGGTTCCTAAACTGGGGATACTGAGCTGCACCCCTAAATCTTGTGGCTTCTCATCGACCCTTCCAGGCCAGTGGTCCAAGAAGCACCCCCAGCCGCCGTCACTGTCTGGCACTCAAGAGGCGAGGGAGGTCTCAGGCTTCTGACACACAGGCGGGCGCTGGGAGCCACCTACATGGCCAGCACCCCACGTTCCCGACACAGCGTCTCAGTCCCTGTCCCGAGCCCCGGCAGCCAAAGCCTCGGCAGGAGGTGACTGGCAAGCCCTGCTAC
>SJXQ01003828.1:208622-227601 GCA_006408695.1 Aepyceros melampus | reverse complement strand
GTGGCGTCCAAGCAGAGGCCTGCCTGGGGCTCAAGAGGGAGTGAGAGTGGAGAGGTCAAGCCAAGAGGACGCTTGGGAGGCGCAGGCACCCAGGTCTGGAGGTGCTGGAGAAGCTGGGGACTCTGCCGGGTGGAGGACAGAACCCGAGACTAAGTCAGACGCAGGCCACAGTCGGCCCTCCCTGAGGGTGCCAAGGCCCCAGGGAGCCTCGAGGGTCTCAAGCAGCGTAAGCCTGGATCACGTCAGCATTTCAGAACAACCTCTTTAAAGAAAGGATGGAAGAATTAAGAATAAGAGCCCAGGGAGTTCCCTGATGGTCCAGCAGTTAAGCCTGCTCTTTCACTGCCGGGGTGTGGGCTCAATCCCTGGCCATGGAACTAAGATCCCACAAGCCATGTGGTGTGGCTCAAAAAACAAAGAAAGAAAGAGTAAGAATCCAACTGAGGTCAAAATCCTTGAATTTTCGGAGGTTCCTCTAAGTAATGGTGGGGTCCCTGTCAGTGCAGAATGGGGAACAAGGTGACCTCATCTTAGTGGCTGGGGAGCAGGGGTGACATTGAGGACACCAGAGAATTCTTCAGGGAAGTCTGAAGCTACCCACCCCCTCCGCCTGCCATCACAGGTAAGGAAATCAGGGGCAGAGGCAGAGCTGACCAAGGGGAGGCAGGGGCCTCAGGACGCTGCGCTCGTGGGGGTGAGAGGAAAGGAGAGGACAGCAAGGCACCACGTTGCTACCCCCTGGGACGCGTGCCAGCAGGGCTGCCCATCAGACACTTGCAAGAGAGGCAGGCCAGGAAGCACACACTGAGTGAGCCTGCACACCCACGTCTAGGCCCCACGGGGAAACGTCAGCATGGGCAATGACGCCAGGTCATCCCAGGACCTGTGCTAGGATGAATAAACGGACCTTAGGAACGATCAGTGGTGAATCTAACAGACGCAATTGCAACGCACAGAGCTCAAGTTTGATCTGGAAACCCACCCGTCACGATGGACATCACTCCAGTCACGAGAAAGACATCTGTTTGCGAGACTGCTGCTTATGGGATCAGGATCCAGGGTCCCATAAGGTGTTCTTGCCACAGCCCAGGCTGCGAAGGCAGGAATAAAGCTCACTTATTGTGAGAAATAAGTGGGTAACAGCGCAGGCCCTACACATCTGAACACCTTGGGTTCAAATTCCATCTGTGTTGTTTATGGGCTGTGTGACCTCAGGTAAGTCGCCTGACTTCTCTGAACCTCAGTTCCTTCACCTGTAAAACAAGACCACTGCCACCACCTACCAATGGGGCTGTTGGGGGATGGATGAGGCGGTACGTGGAACCCAAACAGCACACAGGTTTAAGCAGTGGAGGAGTGTCTGATTTTAAAGCATTAGGGATTATATTAGGATTAAGTTGATCCCTGAGCAACACAGATTTGACCTGCTCAGGTTCAGGTCAAACATGCGGATTTCTTTCCCCAATGGTAAATACTACAGGACTAGAGGACCTGTGGTGTGTTGGACACAGGAATGGCAGTGAGGGAGGGCCAGCTGAAGCTGTACTCTGATTTTCAGCAGCGCAGAGAGCGAGCACCTCCAACTCCTTGTTCAGGTGGATGCAGTTCAGTCCGCTGGGGACTGCGCTGCAGCAGCCGCCAGCTCTGGCAGGAGCCAGGCCCTCCTAAGTGACTGGGAAGCAGCAGTGGCCCCAGGCTCTCCTGGCGGTGGGCGGCCGTGCGCACACGCTGAGTCAGCCTGCTGGGCGGGAGGCACCGGCTCCGAGGGGGCAGCCTCGCCAGCGCGATGCAAGGAGCAGTGATGGGGCAGGTCGCAGCCGGGAACCCCAAGCCTCCCTTGGCTTCCTTCCAGAAAAGCTTTCCCTGCAGTGAAGGACCACGGCGGGGATGGGCTCCCGCGGGAGTGCAGGCTCCCCAGCTCTGGGCTATTTCTGACCCACCACGAGGAGCAGCAAATATGGTAAAAGAATGAGTGTGGTGGCAGGAAAAGCCCCTCGGATGGGAGCCAGGGGACCTGCCCTGCGGCCCCCGCCCCATCAGAGCACCACGGGCCTGCGCCCAGTCTGCACCACCTTCTCCGGGCATCAGCCGCCTCCACGGGAGAACTTCCTCACGGTGGGTTATAACGTCTTCCCGGCAATGGCTCTTAACTGCGGGAAGCACCAGAATAGTGGAGGGCTTCACTGCCAAGACAGATGCCCAACATGCCCCTGATTCTTCTGGAACTGGGCCTGGCTGGAAGGTTCTGAAAAGCCTCCCAGGGATCGGGGAAGGACAGGGATGGGAGGAAGGGGAGCAGCCCAGCTGCTTCAGGCGCTCCTACAAGGCTATGGCTTGCGGGTTCTTCTCCCTCCCACTCATGCTCAGGCAAACAGCCGCGACTCTGGGTTCTGGCAGACGGTTTTTACCGATGGAAACAGGACAGGTGCCCGCCAAGGTGGGAGGAGCCCAGGCCTCTCACATGCTTAATAAGACAGTCCTCTGACACAGCAGCATGTGAGCAGATGTAAGCCACCCAGAGGAAAGGCCACCCCCTCCCTGGACCATCACCTCACCTTCCCTCTTTACACCACAGGGTTACTACACAGGCTGGCAAGATGACAGACCGTGCCCTTACTCCCCAAGTGTCTTCCCTGATGGTCCTGGAACCAGGACCATGAAGAAAACAATAGGGCTGGTTGTCACAAGGCTTCTCTGGTGGCTCAGTAAAGAATCTGCCTGCCAATGCAGAAAACACAGGTTCGATCCCTGGGATGGGAAGATACCCTGGAGAACTAAATGGCAACCTACTCCAGTTCTTGCCTAGGAAATCCCTTAAACAGAGGGGCCTGGCGGGCTACAGTCACGGGGTCACAAAGAGACACGACTGAGCAACTGAACAACAAGCTGGTTGTCACATCTACTGAGCAGTAACCAGGCACCAGGCCGTGCACCCTTCAAGCTTCATCTTGTGTGATCCTCACAAGAGACTCTATGAGGGCAGGGGCATTGCCGCCAATGCCTCATACGTGAAGGATTCAGGCCTGTAGGGTTTAGTACATTACCAAAGTCACACAGCTTGCAAGTGAGGAGGGCACTGCTCAAACCCAAGACCCTCTCTCCAAGGACCAAGCTTTTAGTCCCCACACTTTGTGCTGAAAGAAAGGCAATTCACAGCCTTGTAATTCACCGGTAGCCCGGGGACATGACGGTGGCTTGAAATGCTCATCAATGCCCGGGAGCTGCCAGTGATCCATCCCAAGGGGTTAATACTGATAGATCTATGGGACACAGAGCTGAAGGCCCACGAGTCACCTACAGGTGGAAAATTTCCCAAACAATCCTTTCCCGGAAAGTCTCAAGGCTTAAAAACATCCGCCCTACCTATCAGCTTTTTCCCTGCTTCCTCTCTGCCGCTACGGAAGAATTCTGAGTCAAACACAAAAATTAGAGAAATGAGTGTGACGGCAAAGCCGGGCCAGTGGGAGACTCGGGCTGACTCACTCTCAACAGTATGGGCTCCACAGTCTGCCTCCGCTCCCGGCGCGGGCGCTCTAGGCAGGGGACAGACCTGAGAGAGCCGGGCCACTCCTGACCTGGGACCACCCTGCTCCGAAAGCGTCCTTTCTGGGGAGCGATTAGCTCACGGGGCGCCTTCTGGCCTCATTAAAGACCCCACTAACCTATCTCACAGAGAAGATATCAGGAACAAGGGTGGGAAAAGGTCTGCTAAGAAAAGAAGGACTACTAATAGGATGAAATTTTTGACCTTCACTCTGTTGAGGCTCATGTGAAAAAGTGGTGCAAAATGTGTTTCCAAAATCCACTTAAAACATCCACTCCAGTGACCCAGGAGTGGTCAAAAGTCACAGTTAAGAGCTGTGTGCACATCTTCTTGTAAGCAAAAGCTTACCTTCAATGACTAGTAAAAAGAAACAAGAATGGTCCAAGAGAGTGGCTGACGAGGAATGTAACTCCATGAAGGGCTTTGCTGAGTCAAGCATGCTTCTGCCTCTCTCCCCTTCTGCTCTAGAACTGCACCAGAGAACCCCCACCTAGGGGGCTGAAGGGTCCTCAGGGCCGAGCAGTCTCTGCCTCTGCTGCAGTCAGCACTCACCCCATCACACCGCTCCAGCAGCCACCATGATGAGCTGCGCTGAGCAGCATGTCTGGGCCCTACTCTCCCCACCCCAAGGCTGTGCCCACGGCACGCCTTCAGTCCACTGCAGCGAGGAAGATGGACAGACATCCTGCTGCTTAAAGACACAGCCTGGTCAGCAGTAGACATTGTCTCCGCAAGAAGAGAACCTGACCTCCCTGAGGGCTGCAGCAGTTGACAAGAGCTGCTTTCAACTGTGTCTGCCTCGAGACCCGGAGTCACATGTGTGCTGATACCCCCCAGACAAAGAACCCAGACAGCTGAGCAGGCCTGCTGGGGGGCCGAGGGGAGGGACCCCTCAGGCAATTAGCTCCCCATTGTTTCAAAGGCCTAATAAAAAACGGGCTTCCCAGGTGGCACAGTGGTAAAGAATTCATCTGCCAATGCAGCAGACCCAAGAGACATGGGTTCGATCCCTAGGTCAGGAAGATCCCCTGGAGGAGGGCATAGCAACCCACTCCAATATTCTTGCCTGGAGCATCCCATAGACAGAAGAGCCTGGTGGGCTACAGTCCATGGAGTCATGAAGAGTCGACCCCACTTAGCAATGGAGCACACACAGGCTAAAAAACTGGCAATGTGTTCACAATGAGGCGGGTTCTCAGCCTAGGGATGTGAAAGGCCTCTTTGCTTTTGGCTGAGTACACATACTCAGAGTGGTATCCCTGGTTAAGTGACTATTTCAAAATGTTGACCAGAAGCTGTGACCAGGATGACGACAGAGAAGGAATTTTGGGTGATCTGAGACGGGAAAGGTTTTGGGGTTTAAAGAAATTAAAAATCACTGTATTAAGCCAATCTCAAAAACTAGATGTTTTTTCCCCTCTCATTCTAATGACAGTCTACTTAGCTATGGTTTTCACCCTTCTTAGGGTCACAGACTTGTTTGAAAATTTGCTGAAGGCCACACAACCCTGCCCACACCTGGGTGCCACACGCCAGGGTAGGGCATCACAGATGTCATGGGACAAACAGCAGAGTCAGAGGGTTGCCACGTGCCTTGATGAGGTGGCCCTGAGCACAGGATGGAACCCTCCAAAGGCCTGACCCATGCCCCCTCACCTCACATCATAGTAGGTGCGGGCATTTTATGAATGCTTCTGTCATACCACCCAGAGAGAGAGCCATCGGGTTACTTAAAGAAAATCATGGATTCCCATTAGAGTAATGGGTTAGGTAAAATATCAGGGCAGAGAATGACGTAAAAGTCATTGTTCCAATCAAACAACAAGAAATGCAGTTCTGGACACAGAGCTGGAGTTCAGTAAATAGTTAAAAGCAGGGTGAGCTTTACAATTTTCGCAGTGCTCAGTATAGACTGAAGTCAGTCAACACCGCTACACTGTAGGTGAGATTTCTAAGACGGTATCTCTTGAATGTCTACAGCAGGCAGGAGCAGGCAAACTCTTTTGGTGCGGGCTGGAGAGCAAGCATTTCAGGCCCTCTGGGGCGGGTGGTCTCTGCCACAGCCCCTCAGCCCTGCCACCACAGTGCAAAAGCGGCCACAGACCACAGGCGTACACAGGGGCACGGCTGTGTTCCAATAGAACTCTATTACAAAAACAGGCGGAGGGTTACTTCTCTTCCTTTCTCGGCAGTGGGTTTTTTGTTCGGCCTGTTTATAGGAATAAATTCAAATAAAACATCCCCCCCCATTCACTCTCCAGAATGAACAGACATCTTCGTCACAAGAATATGGCCAGCTAAGTCTGAAACGGGCTCAGCGGGCACAGGAGAAGAGAGCCAGGCAGCTTCCGCTCCCGCTCGTGGCCCTTGTGACCAGCAGAGGCTCAACAAGTCTCATCCCTAACACACGGCTCTTAGACTTTCAGTCTCGGGATCCCTTCCCACTTTCAAGAGCTTCTGTTAATGTGGGTCAAGTCTACCAGTACCTACCGTATTAGAAACTGACCCAAATTTTTAAAATATTTAATAACTCATTTATAGGTTAACAAAAATAAATCTATTACATGTTAATATAAACAATGTTTTCCTCATAAAATAAAAAAACTCAAATTTCAGGAGAAAAGTAAAACTGTTTCCCATATTTGTAAATCCCTTTAACATCTGGCCTGATAGAACAGAACTGGATTCTCGTATTTCCTTCTGCCTTCAGTGTGGTGTGAGGAGTGTTCTGATTGAAGTTTATTAAAAGAAAAAAAAAATAGGGCCTGATCAGAGGCAGGCCTTCTCAGAGAACTGCAAACAGTTGTCTTTGATTTTGCATTAAAGCTTGACAAGTGGTAGCTTCTTAAAGATAACTAAGATGGGGAATCTGAAACTGTAGCAATGAACTTTCATACTGTCACAGTAAAATCCGCTGGTCCCTCTCACGCTTTGAACAGGGCTTTCATTCACGCATGTGTGACATGCACTGAGCAGGTGGAAAATATTGTCTGTATGTGTAACATGCATTCATCAGGTGGAAAAATACTCTCTCACTGAGTTAAAGGAGATCTCTGAAATACTGAAACTCTTCATCATAAAATATTTACATTTATTAATATCACCTCTTCATATCAGATGTCTATTAAAAATTGGGAAGCTGTCAAGTTTACAGAGGTAGATTCTACATTTCCTAAATTAAAACCTGTGTTTTCAAGCGAAAATGAGATCACTGACAACAAATACTTTTTGTTTTCCTGAAATTACATACACATTTCATTCATTTTCAAGACAATGTCTGTCAAAAGCCCAGGCCTGAGTAACTGAAGATTGACCATCATCATTCTTTCAAATAAAAACAGCATCCTGGGCCTTCCGTGGTTAAGAATCCGCCTGCCAACGCAGGCGACCTGAGTTCGATCCCTGGATCTGGGAAGATGCCACACGCTGTGAGGCAACTAAGTCTGTGTGCCACGACTCCTGAAGCCCGCACTCCCTAGAGCCCGTGCTCCAAACAAGACCAGACCCTGCCAGGCGAACACCTCACACCCCAACCGGAGAAAGCCCACGCAGAAGCAACAAAGACCTGGCAGAGCCCAGAAATGTCCCGAGGGAATGCAGCCAGCGGAGCTCACAGCTCACACAGACGCACATGCACTTTTCCTCAAGATGACCCCATACTCCAGAAGAAAGCGGAAGTGCTTCCTGGGCATGTCTCATTCCACATGGAGCAGTGAAAGACATGAGTCCAAGGGCTGCAATGGACCGACGTTAAAAGTTTCTCCTTGAAAAGGGAACCCTCTTACATTGTTGGTGGGAATGCAAACTAGTGCAGCAACTATGGAGAAGAGTGTGGAGATTCCTTAAAAAATTACAAACAGAACTTCCATATGACCCAGCAATCCCACTGCTGGGCATACACACCGAAGAAACCAGAATTGAAAGAGACACATGTACCCCAATGTTCATTGCAGCACTGTTTATAATAGTCAGGACATGGAAACAACCTAGATGTCCATCAGCAGATGAATGGATAAGAAAGCTGTGGTACATATACACAATGGAGTATTACTCAGCCATTAAAAAGAATACATTTGAATCAGTTCTAATGAAATGGATGAAACTGGAGCCAATTATACAGAGTGAAGTAAGCCAGAAAGAAAAACACCAATACAGTATACTAACACATATATATGGAATTTAGAAAGATGGTATGATAACCCTGTATGCGAGACAGCAAAAGAGACACAGATGTATAGAATGGACTTTTGGACTCTGAGGGAGAGGAAGAGGGTGGGATGATTTGGGAGAATGGCACTGAAACATGTATACTATCATGTAAGAAATGAATCGCCAGTCTATGTTCGATACAGGATACAGGATGCTTGGGGCTGGTGCACGGGGATGATCCAGAGAGATGATATGGGGTGGGAGGTGGGAGGGGGGTTCAAGATTGGGAACTCATGTACACCTGTGGCAGATTCATGTCAATGTATGGCAAAACCAATACAGTATTGTAAAGTAAAATAAAGTTAAAAAAAAAAAGTTTTTCCTAACTCATCAAGGGCTCTCTTCAGTGACGCGAGCCTTCTCCACCCCTGTGAGTAGGTGAGAAGGAAGAGAAGGCAGCGGCCACAGCGCTCTGGTGCCCTGGCCGGGCAGCCTGCTGAGGCGCCAGCTGGTTTACCCACCACTGCTTCTGTGCCGTCAGCACAAAGATAACAGCAAAGAAGGCTGATGAGGTCGCATTACGAAGAAAGTTCTGACCCCGAGGACCCTCTGGAGGAGGGTTGCCCTGACGAACCGCTCTGACCTCTCGAGGTCACAGCTATCTTCGGAACATGGCAGTGGCTGGATGAAGCCACTTCTCCACTCCCCCGGCAACCAGCCAACCACCATTTGTTTTAGGGCTTTTGAAGCTCATATGAAAGCTAAGATTCCCCAGAACGCTTCCTCTAAAATTTCCCTCAGAGGGGAAAGGGGGTGGGGGTGGGGAGAGAGATGCTCAGAAGCAGAGACTGTTAATTAGACGCAGGGCGTGTATCCCCAAGGCATCCTCTGAGGTAATGACACTGGAGAAAGAGAAGGGAATAGGAAGGCAGGCTCAAGGGCAGAGACGGCGATTCCCGGCAGGCTTGAAACGCAGCGGCAGCAGAGTCGGGCACACCCGTGAAGACTCCATGAAGCCGCCTCTAAATGACACAGGACGTGCGAGGAGCCACTGCGTGTGACAGAGAGACAAAGGCAGGACTTCAGGACAGGGGGCAGCTTCGCCCTTCATGCTTTCCTTTATACTCTCTCAGTGTCAGTCAGAAGGAATCCAGAGACAAAGTCAGCAACTCCAAACTCACACTCTCTGAAAGCACCATGAACCCCAAGCGCAGGGAGGACGACAAACAGCGCTTCTCCCGCTTGTGATCAGTCAGCTTGGATGGCACATTCTTAAGAAGCTGACATTCTTAAGCCCAAGTCACTGTCAAGGTCATGTAATTAGTCAGTGGAATAATGAGCCTAAGAATAAGAACCAAAGTGTCAGGCTCCATCCAGCAAAAAGCTTCCAAATCCAGGAGATTTTATCGTCCACAGCCTTCACTGTCAGCTGTCTCAAGGATGGGCAAGATCTCAGGAAGGGCGAACTGAGGAGCAGAGGGTCAACACCACATTCCAGACCCAGGGGTCCACAGGCGGTGTGCTCATTCGAGCCTTCCTGTGCCACCTCACCGCTGTCCCAGGCAGCAGAGTGGGGTACAGCCACTCAGCAGTCATATCTGAGGAGGGCCTGCCAGCACAGCCAGCTGTCCCTGAGTTTTCTGCAGGGGAGACATCAGTCGCGGGGACACGGCTGCCCTGACTCTGCAAGTGTCACAGTTTTCAAAGTACAGAGTGAAGCATGTATCTGCAGATGAGCTCAAAAGCATCCCCCAGCCTAAGCCAGTTCAATGAAAGAACTTGGATCAAGAAGACACCCCTATTCTCATCTACTCTGTCCCCCTCTCAAAGGGTTTGAGATATCTGCTGATGGGAAATGGGTGCTTTCTTAATGGTCTGTCCCCCTGAGAATGGTGGACGTGAACCCTGGTGTGCCCTCACGACTTCCGGCTCTCAGACTGGCCCTCCACTCAAGAGGCCCCTTGCTGTCACCTGGTGGAAGGAATAGGAAACTGCCTCATGTGCCCTGGATGATGACAAAAGCATGCCCGCTCCATGATGCTTCTCTTCACTACAGATGTGGGCGGACAGGGGTGACTCCTCCTGGCTCACCATCTATCCCAGGGAGAACGCTTCACCGGGATGCTCAGCCAACGGTCAACTTCTCATGGAATAAATGGTCACAGAGACAATTAACTGCCACAGTCACCCTTCAGGTCCTCTAAAAGGAAGGTGGAGAAGGCAGAGAGGCGTCAGAGGGTCAGGACGGCAGAGAGAATGGGAGAAGGCAGCGCTGAGGAAGAACCAGGAGCTCACCAAGGGGAAGAAGAGGACAGATAAAACTGATCGACTGGAGGACATTACCCTTGGGGTTTTTAGACATTTTCAGTCAAACAGTCAGAAAAATGAACCCAGAACCACAAGTGTAAAAAGATTTAAAAAAAGAAGTTAAAATGTCACATCTCAACACATTAAAGTCAGAGAAAGATCTATTAAGTTACAGAAATAATAAAACGGGACTTCCCTGGTGGCGTGGTGGCTAAGAACACAGGGGACACAGTCAATCCCTGGTCTGTGGAAGCGCCACGTGCCTCGGGCAACGAGGCCCACAAGCCACAGCTACTGAGCCCACTTGCTGCAACTGCTGAAGCCCAGGTGCCCAGAGCCCGTGCTCTAGAAAAAGAGAAGCCACCGCAACAAGAAGCCCACGCCCCGCGACTAGAGAAAGACCGCAAGCAGCAACAGAGACCAAACCCGGGCAAAAAACAAATAAAACGCATAAATACAGCAGTATGCACATGTTAAAAATAATTAAAAAAAACAAACAAACTAATTTTACATACAACATGCATAGAAGGAAAAGAAGAAAGTCAAGAAAATGCCCAAACAATATGTATTCCAGAAGGTGGGTTTTATTTTCTACTTTGGATTCTCTTGTTTGTGACAAGATGCTTTATTAAGACTCTCCTTTGTGGTTTGTTTTCTGTAGCTTTCCTTTATCCATTGCGAGAAGGCAGGATGGTTCTCTGAGATCCACGGCTCAGAGGAAGACTAGGTAGCCAGGCAAAAAGCGAAAGATTTCTGCAGAGCGAAAGATTTCTCAGTGAGCTTCAGCTCACTGAAGAGAATCTTCACCGAGGGCATTCCAGAGGGAGAAGGGAACCCAGGGCCTTTGAAGGAAGAGAGTAAAAAACACAAGAGAGCTATTTCCTGGGACTAGAAAGAAAATGAGCTGGCACATTCTGCGAGGGGTGGGCCTGTGGCCCTCCAAGGAGCCGAGGGACCTTAGGAGCCTGGAATCTGAGTACTGACTGGGGCTCCCAGCCTGGCATGACCCTCACACACCAGGCTATCACAGCAAGACCTGGACAGCAGGAATCTCAACAGGAACTACTGTGGCCCCAGACTGTGTACTGTGCTCTCAATAAGAACCCCAGATTGTGCCTGACACTGGTGGAAAGGCTTGACGTCAGGTTAATTCAAATTAGAGAAAATGATGTGATACTCATTGTACAGCAAATGTGAAAGAAGATTCCTACCTACTATTTACCAAATTTTCCAAAATGAATCCACATTACTTTTACAATCAGAAAACAGATCAACAACATATTTTATCTAACGACAAGTGAATAATCTGCCTTAAAGAACATTAGTACAGCCCTGGGTGTGTGACTTCATGGATCCGGAGGCAAGTGGGACCTTTGCAAGTCTGGCTCCTTGACCCCTGTGGCCTGAAATCCCCACTTGGCCCACGGCACCCTGCAGTCCTGGACATGATTCAAATAAGCCCAGAGACACACACAACCCTTTCTCTGTGGTTTCTTTTCTGACTTAGGAGGCCGGGTTGGAAAACCAGGAAGATGCAGAAGGGTTCTAACTGCACGACAACTTAAAAATCAGAGCGCTTTAGAGGTTCTTTCTGGCATCAGTCTCTTTTTAAATTAATACCGACACATCTATTTTGAAAGTGTGTTAAGTCAGCAGGAAGGGACGCTTTACACATAGCCATCCCGGATCCGTAAGACCTTCTGTTCGCATGGGGAGGTGTTATCTGGTCCTTCCAAGACAACATTTGCTCCTCCTGACTCAGTTTTGAGAAGGTGAGGATCACACTCACGAATGGAAATGTGGTGAATCATCTGGTAAGCAGAGCGCCCCCAAGCCTTATACAGCGGGGCTCAGCAACGCTCCCCACTGCCTCGCCACCCAACAACCAGGCTGCTCTTACAAAGCCCCTGCCCATCCACCCTCCCCCCAAGAAGCCAGCATCGTGGGCCCTTGTCTTCCCTCCCCTCCCCTAATTTGCAGTGCCCAGGCACGAGGCTTTAGGGAAGCCTGGCCAAAAGAACAAAAAGAACACAAAGGAACTTGCCTTTTCCATCTGTGGCTGATGCTTCTTGTAAATGCCTGATTGACCTAAAAATAAACATTTGCAGAACAAAAGGTTAGCTAACAAATTTGCATTCCTCTCCATTTTCAGTGCTAGTAACTTGAGGCCTTGAATTTCTCCACATAAACTGAAAGGCTGGAACGGATGACTTTATAGAGCACTCCCTAGACATGGTGATGGTTGATAACCAAGCCTCAGGCGTGTGTGGCTCTCAAGCCTGAGAGTTAAAGATGCCCTCTGCTGGCTGCAAGAAGTCTGGTACGGGCCTGGAGTGACGGAAGAGATCAAATCACAGTCGTGAGCAGTCTGCATCTTCTGTCGCTGCTAAGTCGCTTCAGTCGTGTCTGACTCTGTGCAACCCCATAGATGGCCTCCTACCAGGCTCCTCAGTCCCTGGGATTCTCCAGGCAAGAACACTGGAGTGGGCTGCCATTTCCTTTTCCAACCCATGAAAGTGAAAAGTGAAAGTGAAGTTGCTCGGTCGTGTCCGACTCTTAGCGACCTCACGGACTGCAGCCCACCAGGCTCCTCTGTCCATGGGACTTTCCAGGCAAGAGTACTGGAGTGGGGTGCCATCGCCTTCTCCATTGCCATCTTCTGTTGTTGCTGCTGCTGCTGCTAAGTCGCTTTAGTCCTGTCCGACTCTATGTGACCACACAGACGGCAGCCTGCCAGGCTCCCCCGTCCCTGGGATTCTCCAGGCAAGAGTACTGGAGTGGGCTGCCATCGCCTTCTCCATTGCCATCTTCTGTTAGGCTGGTGCAAAAGTAACTATGGCTTTGCATGCTGAACTCTGCTGTTTAATTTTTGAATAATTCTTAAATAAATGTGGTTATGTTACACATCACTTTGACTAGGGAAATGACTACCATTCCTTCAAGCATCTTGACAACTTCTTGCAGGGAAAATGCTTCCACAACTAGCAGGAGGCAGAAAATGCTTTCCAAGAGGTTGTTGAAACCCAAAGCATAGATTTTTATGCTATAAGAATAAACAAACTTATTCCTTGTTGGCAAAAATGTGTTGACGGTAACGGTTCCTATTTTGATTAATAAAGCTGTGCTTGAGCACAGTTATAGTGATTTAAGGGCTTCCCTGGCGACTCAAACAGTAAAGAATCCATCTGCAATGCAGGAGACCTGGATTTGATCCCTGGGTTGGGAAGATTCCCTGGAAGAGGGCATGGCAACCCGCTCCAGTATTCTTGCCTGGAGAATCCTCATGGACAGAGGTGTCTGGCAGGCTACAGTCCATTGGGTTGCAAACAGTCAGACACGACTGAACAACTAAGCACACACAGTGATTTAAAATTCACGGTCCAAAACTGCAATTACTTTTCACCAACCTAACATCTCTGTCCCACAGCTATGCCCCGACCCCAAACGGACCAAGACAATGCAGGCTCAGTGAGCTCATCTGTCACCTGGAGAGAACGGACCCTATAAGGTCACAGGCTGACCTGTAAAGCCTAGACCTAGGGGCTGTGAACACAAGGATTCATGCAAAGTTGGTATTTCATTGACTGGGGATTTCTAACTTTGCTGAAAACATGCTGGCCTCCAAGGAGTCTTTTCCAGCTAAGAAGTGCTGGCAACTAATTACCATTAGTATAGTTAAGATAGCAAACAGGAACGTTCTTAAGGAAGCTGTGGACCAGTGTTCCAGGCAGAGTTGAAAGGCACAGAAGGAGGGACTGCCTGAGAGGAAGGGCACAGCGCGAGCAGACCCGCTGCAGGGGGAGGGCCGGGATCTCACGGACCTGGGCTGCATACCTAGCCCAGCCAACCACCCTCAGCTGGACTGTGAGCACTTCTCCCTCTGTAGTCTGCCCACCTGGAGAACTGAATGGCACAACACATGAAATTAAGGAGCACGAAGATGACGCCAAGCCGATGCTGGCTGAACCTGAGTGTCCAAAAGAAATTCTGACACAGCTTCTTAAACTCTCTCTCAAGTACTTGAGTTTTTCTCATTTTACAGCGATTTTCAGAACATCTACCGTGAAGAATCTTGCCATTTGGCGTCTGCTCCTTAGTGCTGCAATCAACGAACGGCAGGAAGTGACCCCTTGTAGCTCCACAGTGCATCTCGGCCTTCCTCAATTTCCCTTTCTGGCTGCACTCTGCGGCTTTCAGGATCCTAGTTCCCGGACCAGGGATTCCAACTGGAGCCCCCAGCAGTGGAAGCTCAGAGTCCTAACCACTGGACCGCCAGGGAACCTGCCCACAGGTCCCTTCTACGTTACTGTGCTGAGGGTGACAGACGTCAGAGTCGGGGCTGAGGCTCTGTTCCCTCGTAGTAAGACGCTCTTTCCAACTAGAGACGATGCTAGTCATCCTGTTTCAAATGTCTGGGTCACTATTCCTGAACAGGATACGGGACAGCTGTGGAGACTAAGAAGACTCATTTGTGCTCTCTCCTAAGCAGGCAGCTGTCTGCTGAACTGACATGTGAACATGTGTGATGTACGAGTTAGGTCAAGAGTGAATCTACCATGCTTGGGACTTCCCTAGTGGGTCAGCAGTTAAGAGACTGCTCCAAATGCAGGGGCCCAGTCTTGGTCCTTGGTCAGGAAACTAGATCCCACATGCCGCAACTAACCTCCAGGGGGCCCCAACAAATTTTTAAAAAGTGGATCTAACTGACTGAAACGAGGATTACACTCCACTGGCACCACGTTCTAAATAATCAGAATAATGAACGACCCCATCAGCCCCAGGACCATAAAAATACTAGTTCACTGTGTGGGGCACTGCAGTATGGGAACAGCTCACTTCTAAGAGAAGACAGCTAAGTCTATTTTTTAAAACTTTATTTCAAAAGAACTGGTGCTTTCAAGTGGCCACAGAGCTAGATCATCATGAGGGTGGGTGTCCGTTTCTGTGAGCCTTTCCTTCGCTACTTTCTTTCTTCCTACGGAAGCAAGAACTTCCTTCACTTGGATGTGCTCTAAGGAGGATATTCTTCCTCTCCAATCGCTGACTTGGCGCTAACTCACATGTCTTTACACACAGTCAACGCACAGTGTATGCATCTAGAGTCTGCCAATTCCAGGGATGAAGCGAATCCATCTGGTGACATCTACGTTCATGACTGAGAACTACCGCTAGTTTCATGTTGATGTACTTCCTCATTTTCTATCTAACTTGGCAAGAAGAGGCTATCTATCTGTAGGCTTTCTTCAACTTCAACTCCCTTTCCTTCAAATTCACACGGCTGTTTTATGTTGCTACTGAGTTCTCATCTCCAAACCCTTCTCCAGCATCTGAAGTGCTAAAAGTCGGTGCCAGGTGAGCACTACTGCAGTCCCCTGGGGAACCTAACAGAGACACAACTCCCCGGTCCAGCCTGGAGACTAACTCAGGTCAGCCTGGGGCCCAGGACGCTGTCGTGTGGCCTGGGTGACTCTGACCAGTTTGGGTTCGGCGGGTCCAGCCAGGCTGGATGGACATGCCTGTGGTGCAGGCGTGGCCTCCCCACTAGGGACACTCACCACACCACCGGGAAGAGGATGGCCCCGCAGCACAGCAGGTCAACCAGAAACAGGGAGTCCTTCCACAGGCCGTACTCTGTCGTCCCCTCCTCGGTGGACTCTATGATGATGTAGGCCACGTTGGCCAGGACCTGCGGGACACAGGGAGCATGGACAGATCTGTGCAACAGAGCCCCGGGGCGGTGGAGGCCTGGGCCTACAGGCTGGACTATGTGTGCTCCATCCTGGAGTTAAGCAATTAGCATGTTATGAAAAGTCCCTCAGCTGGTCAGACAGAAGGCAACAGTTTAAAACCTGTGACACCTCTGAGCACAAAGGAAACACAGTTGATGAACTGCTCTTTTGAAGATTATCACTAGTAAGAAAGCAGAGGAGTTCCACCTCTACTCCATGCAAAGTCTGTGGTCCCAAACACTCTGTTTCACTGCTCTACAGGGATTCTCCATATTTGTGCTATGACTTAGGAAGGGTACTTTCTCTTTCCATCTAGGACATATCAGTTAAATCATCACTGAAGCCACACTTCATACAAGTGCAAAAATTAGCCTGAAATCTCAAGTCTCCCGTGGACACCCAGCCTCTGGGCTCCTCCAGAAGCCTCGTCCACTGTACAGGTCTGCATCTGCGGCTCTAAGAAGACAAACTGGACAATAAACAGCTTAATTCCATTCTGCCCTCAGTTCACACTCTGGACACAAGGCACACCGTGCCACTCGAGGCACCGGTGCGGGGCCAGGCGCCAGCAGGGTTCCTGAGACGCCGTGTTTGCTGCCCTCACTCCCTGCTCAGGAGCGCGCAGTGGCTCCCACGAGGAGGAGGAAACAGTTTCAACTTGTCAAGGCTGACGTTCAGGGACTTCCCAGACTAGCCCCTGCATTTAAATCCTCGTAACTTCCTTATATTTGATTGTCTAAATGGCCTTGCTTCCTCAGAGTGACCTGCCTTGTAGCCTTGTGTTTTTGTTCCTTCTGGGGAACAGAAGAAGGAAAGCTGGGAAGAGCCTCCATCATATCACTCCGGGCCAGGTGAAGAAGAGTGGGGCTGAAGAGGGCAGCCGCGCCTAGAGGGAGGAACCCGGCCACCGTCTCCCAGCTCTTGAGGCCTTGGCAGGCTGGAGAACACTCCCCAGCAGAGAAGTGGCCACGGTGGGCGAACAGCTGAGGCCCGTCCAGTGCCTCAGCCTCCCCTGCTCGCCTGGCGGCAGTGTCACATTTGCCTCTGTCACGAGTCCTTATCTAGGCCAGGCCCACCTCTACCAGACAGCTCTTCCAGATCATCTGAATTGAAGTGAATACTCTCTCGTTGGAAATCTACAGCGACCGGTCTGTCCCATTTACGTGGCACTAACACATGGCTTTTCCCGTGGTCATGTATGGATGTAGAGCTGGACTGTGAAGAAGGCTGAGTGCCAAAGAATTGATGCTTTTGAACTGTGGTGTTGGAGAAGACTCTTGAGAGTCCATTGGACTGCAAGGAGATCCAACCAGTCCATTCTAAAGGAGATCAGTCCTGGGTGTTCTTTGGAAGGAATGATGCTAAAGCTGAAACTCCAGTACTCTGGCCACCTCATGTGAAGAGTTGACTCATTGGAAAAGACTCTGATGCTGGGAGGGATTGGGGGCAGGAGGAAAAGGGGACGACCGAGGATAAGATGGCTGGATGGCATCACCAACTTGATGGACATAGTTTGAATGAACTCCGGGAGATGGTGATGAACAGGGAGGCCTGGCGTGCTGCAATTCATGAGGTCACAAAGAGTCGGACACCAATGAGCGACTGAACTGAACATATGTCTCTTATGATTGAAAGTGAAGATGGTTTTGCCACAAACACTGCCAAACCATCAATCATCAGGTGAGCAGGCTGACCTGGGTGCCTGGGGAATTGGCACCGTTCCAATCCTCACCTGCCACACTTGCACTGGGCTCCAAATGATCACGGACGAGAACGACTTTATCAAACAGATGGTCTCTGGTCAAGCAGAGCTGAGGAGTTGTGTGTCCCTGCTAGGATCTGTTTATTATGCATCCTTTACGTCCAAGTTCTACCTCCAATAAGACTGCTACACATAAGACAAAGTTCCTTTCCTGAAGGGCTCACAGTTTTTTAAAGTTGGCCTCAGTCCAAGGCCCCAAACACATGAAGCTCTTAATAAACGTTTGCCCCAATGTCTCATATTCTACCTTCTGGAAACTCACTGGTGTCATTCACATTTTACAATAATTTGTTGGGAATTTCCTGGCAGTCCAGTGGTTAGGACTTAGTGCTTTCACTGCCACGGTCCAGGTTCAATCCCTGGTCGGGGAACTAAGATCCTGCAAGCTGAGCAGCACAGCCAGAAAAAAGAAATCGTTAACCAAGTCATGGTGTACCCAAGCTTCTCTGCTAAGAGGATCGTCAGAGCAGAAAAGGCGGCAGTACGTTTCCCTAACTTCTCAGCAGCTTCTGTTCATGTGCTGTTTAAAGACGGCAGATGGTGGAGCACCTCCCAGTGCAAGAACCTGAGATCTGGGTCCATCAGAATAAAGAAAGACGGGCCCAGGCTTCAACCCCAAAGGCAGAGGAGGGGGTTTCCAGGAGACCCAACTCCCTCTCCCCAGACAGGCCTGGAGCTCAGCCCAGCAAATACTCGAGAGAAAGAGGACGAGCAAGGTTAGAGATCCTTTACCTGCAGCGGGATGACAACCATGAAGACCTTCTTGTCTTTATCAGAAAGGATGTGCTTAATGAAAGCCCAGCCGGTGCCGATGAGCGCAATGGTGATGAACAGCAGTGCCCCCTTCAAGCTGCAAAAGGGAAGAATGAACAAACATCAACGGGTCTCTTTAGCCTTTCATTCTGAGTCACAGTCTACAGCTCATTCTATGATTTCACGCACTTCCTCCAAAAGACAGATGGCCAGATGTAGGGAACGCACGTCAGTGAACAGCGTTTCTTTTCCGGCACAGAAACAGTTAGCCACACGGCCCACTGTTGTGCTGGGGGGACCCCTTCGGGAGCACGCTGACAGCCCCCACGTGCCCCGTGGCTGCCCTGGGAGGGCGGGGCTGCCTCCCTCACCCTGGGGCAGGTCCCGCACTAGCTCGGCTCCGCAGCCATCCCGTCGCAGGACGGGTGCTCCCCGAGACACTCCCGGTACTCACAGGTGAGTGATGTAGTAGACCACAGCCCACCCTTCGATCGGGAAGCCCTGGGAGGAGATGTAGTGGTAGTCGATCTGCAAGAAAACAAGCGTGTTTCCGAAAGGTCGCCTACCAAGGCCTTACCCACAGCAGGACAGGAAATGCCACCAGAGGCCCTTGTGGTGGGGACCCCCGCCCCCACTCCCTAACACTGCTCTTGTGGACGCATAGTGACGCGTGTGCTCGCACTGCGAATGGCAGGGAGCTTGAGAAACAAGACAAAAGGGTTCCACGTCACTGAC
>SJXQ01003828.1:171855-208414 GCA_006408695.1 Aepyceros melampus | reverse complement strand
AGTCCAGGTCCCTCTCTCTCTTTTTTTGGCCCCACTGCGTACCACGTGGGATCTTAGTCCCTGACCAGGGATCGAACGTGCAGCCCCTGCATTTGAAGCATGGAGTCTTAACCTCTGTACCGGCAAGGAAGTCCCAAGGTCCCTCTCTTGAGGCAGATGATTCACTCTGGCAAATGGCTGCCTATTCTCTTCTTCTAAGAAATCTCCAAGGGAGTCCCTGGTGGTTAGGAGTCCAGGTTTTCACTGCTGGGTCGCGGGTTCAATCCTTGGGCAGGGGAACTGAGATTCCGCAAGCGGTACTAAACGGCTAATTAATGAATTAATATATAAAAGTAAAGATGTAAGATGTGTATAAGAGACAGGCTGACATGGGACTTGGGTCCCTCTGCAGTGTCCACAGGGTGGTCAGGCCTCAAATGAATTTCCACTAAAGTGGCCAGCTTCAGTAGCGCCCCAAATGCCTACAGGCAGGACACTCAAAGCTGACATCAGTCCCTTCATGCACCTTTCATTCCTCTTACATGTGGCTGTCTGGATATGAAAATGACCCAAGAATCCTACGACTCGTCATCTGCGTGATTCCAGAAGGAATCTTTTTACCTTAATCCAAAAGGGAAACTAGCCAAATAATCGTCATTTCTTGAAACTACAACTGATACATTATTACTTTTTCTAGGACAACATTTTCACGGGCAGTAGGCTCCCGAGAGAGTCTGGAGACTGTCACCCTCACAGATGGGGCCCACGGATATCTCACAGGCCTACAAAGTGGGGAAGCTGCGATTGTCTCCCACGGGCTGGCTCATTTCAGTCTGCATCGGCACTAAATATTCAGAGCTTGACTCAATTCTTATGCCTCAATCTTCAGAGCGTCAGTTTCCTCTCAAACAAGTATGCTAACAGTGAATTTCAAATCAAATGGGAACGTGAGAAATATTTCAAAAACTAAAGGAAGCTGTGGAAACAATTCATGAGGTGGCCCTCTAATCTCAAGAAATGACTAGGAGGGTGAAAAAATACAACACCTACAAGAGAAAACTCCGAGTCTGTAGGTAATATCTAAAGATGTCTTAAGTCTAGCACTAGGGAGGCTATGATGATTTATCCCATGACCAGCCCTTCCTGGACCAAAGGAGGCTTCATGGCAAAAGTATTCTTTTATCTGTTGTTGGATGTAGCCTGTCTTCCAACTTATTTTCCTTGATAGTATAGGTATTTCATAAATGACCCCAAAACACGAATACGTACCGCATGGAACACCAGGGAAAGAGACTTGGTGAAAGGAAGGGCAGCCATCAGCCAGTGAATTTTAAATACATCATTCCTATAAAACAGAGAGAAAAGAATTTAAGGATAATTTCACATTCCCAAAGGACAGCCGAAGCTCCACCCATCATATATTTATAAGGAAGTCGTAAATAAAATCTAAGCAAACCACAAACACAAAGCTTTTTTAAAAAGTGGTTGCTGCCAGCAGAGAAGGCGTGGAATGGGGTCCTAAGTCATCTCTACCATGTAATCCAACTCTGTGAATGGAGCCAAGTTATGCACAATGGGTTCCTAGGCCTGATAAAATGGAAATAGAAACAGGTTGCCAGTTTCCTCTCCGGAAACCACCCTGGAAAGCCCACAGAGGCAAGAAAGAGGCAGATGAATCTATGAAAATGGCACAAAATCCCAAGAAGACAGAGGTGACTTGGCACAGCTCCAGGGAAATCGCTAGCCCAGAGAGGTGGGCGTGGCACCAGGTGGCAGGGCCGGTCCAAGACCACGCCCCTCTCTGTCCCCTCAAGGCTGGAACATGCCAAACACACCAGGCCAGTGAGACACAGCACCTACTCCCCCGCCTCCTCTACGGGACCAGTCCACCCTCAGGCTGCCTGGCAGGCATTCAATTCCTCTACCCCTTCCCGCCTCGCCCTAGGAGTTAACCTGTGAGACACACAAAACCATGGCAGAGAAAAAGTTTTAAACCCTATGAAAGAAAGCAAATACTTGAGGAAGAGCGACAGGGGGAATTCCCACTCTGATATCAAGACAATCTGCAAAGATACACCAGTTAAAAAATGGGGGACAGTGAGCATCAGAGAAGTAAACCAACAGAACAGACTAGCAAGCTTAGAGACAGATTTGTGCTTGTACAGAAGCTTAATATTTAAGGTGACACCAAGTCAGTGGGAAAAGAATAGGCTGCTTAATACCTGGCACTGGAGGAGAAAAAAAAAAACCTCAGCTTAAACCTATATAATAAATGAGGAAAGCTGACCTCAGCTTCACGCTTACCTATACCCCAGGGGGATTTGACTGCTAAACAGAAAATAGACATTTTGTGATATGGAGAAGGAATGGGCCTCTCAGGATCCACGAGGCACAACCCAGAAGACTATAATTACATGGCCTCAACTCCATTAATGTGAAAGATTTTCCCTCAACAATTCAACTGGGCAAAGAAATCAGCAATGTCTTAAGGCACACGAGGGAATGAGATTCAAATGTGCACGGAATTCAAGCACAGCAACCAGGGACAGACAGAACACCCGACGGAAGCCCGGGAGGCCGATACGTCTCTGCAGAGGTAATTCTAGAAACACGCCAGAGAAAACGAGGCACCAGCTCAGGTGTCAGTGCCGGCGCGCGGGCGGGAGCAGCACCCGCCCACCCAGGCACCCCAGGAAGCAACCCAGCAGCGCTCGGCGAAATAAAGGAGCGCTCGCCCCACGCCCAGCGTGCCTCCTTCCGGAATGAGCCTCAGAGGCTGCCCGAGCCGTCTGGGGACAAGCTAAGGGTCCATCACGAAGGGGTGGGCGAGCGAAATGGGGTGCCCACTGGACGCCACGCAGGAGCTGAACAGCCATGAACCGGGCGCGCACCCGCGATGTGCCGACATCTTAAAGAGGACGCTACCGAGTGGACCAAGGCACGAAGACACCACCTACAGACAGGACAGTTCCTATGGATTAAAAATGCATTCAGTACCAGCAAACGTGACTCGTTTATCAAGCTACACAAACACCCCAAAACACAAACGAAACACATTTGGGCGGCTGGCCGTGGGTGGGAAGGAACGAGAGAGGGGACAGGAAGTCAGACAGGAGAGGGCCTTGCACAGCACGATAAGGAGGGCGGGTCGTGAGTGACGCACACCGGTTTCCGGGCTGGCTTCCTCCCTGGCTCTTTCCTGCTCCGGGGCCTACCTACTTGAAGGTCGAAAGGGAAGTCAAGGCCAGAGGAGTCTGTCCGTCCTCAGTAGCCACGAGACTCAGCCAGGCTGCAGAGCCGGCAAGGGCTGGGCTCACCCCCACGGCCTGGCCCCCTCGACCTGCAGCCTGGGGGACAGCGGCGACGGCAGGTGAAGGCAGGCAAGAGTGCCAGCCCTGCGGGGGCAGCAACCGGGCTCACACACGGGCTCTACCCTGACCGTGCTCCTCTCACGAGGCCTCAGAAACCTCTGCAGGAAATGGCGCCGCCACACTCAGCGCCGGGCTGGGCGCAGAGCAGCTCCAAGCAGGCCAGCTGTCTGTGTTCCCTCCCCAGCTCCCCGTGCCCGGGGCCACGAACGAACTCGCGGACGTGAGAGAGGCCACGATGGCACAAGCAGAGCAACCTGGGCCCAGGCCAGCTGTGCCCAGGACGCCAATCGCAGCTCTCACCTCCCCTCTCGAGGCCTCAACCAGGCAAGGCCCAAGTCTCTCGGCTCCCTCCAGCCCTACGGGCTGCGAGTTCTCCAAGAGCCCTGGAGTCACATCCATGACATGACTCGAATCACCAACCCCACGTGGCTCAAGACTCCTGGAAAAACACGAGAGGCGGGGCAGGTGGCAGAGGGCCAGAAGGACATGTTTCTGGATCTACACTACACTTCAACAAGAAGTTTAAAATATGCTGTCCAAAGCCGGTCAGCCTCGTTTAACCACAGGTTTTAAACTGTCATTACAGTTTTATATAAAAGTGAACCAGTGACACTAACTGTTGCCTCGCTAAATAAGGGGAATTTAAAACACCACTGAACACCTGGCTAAACTATTTTGCATGTGCCTCATCTTTGCACAGTGCTAATTTGCAAAGCCCTCTTGTACACATCATTTCAGGGGAAATCACATAAGAAATCTGAAGATCTAAGACTTTGAGAGGAGATTATGGCAGATTATGACTGTTCCAGTTCTGCAGCTGAGGAAAAAGAGAATTACAGAGTGAAGCCAGGTACACTTCAATCAGCAGCAACAACAGTCAGCATTTACATTTGAAAACCAGGTTTCCAGCTCCTAGTTCTTACTTGTCTACTAAAGATAAGAGCAAAACTTTCTTAAAAAAAAAAACAAAAAACTACCCTCCACCATCTTTTATGGCCTGAATTTGCAGGATTCTTTTTTTCTTATTAATGGTTTCCCGATCTCTAGTCCAAACATGATTATGTAGAGTCCCTCACAAGCAAACAAGACGTTCTTTGCATCCAGTGGGTGTAAAAGATATACAATAAACAGGAAACAGCAAACCGCACCCAGAGAGCCCAGTATTCGAGCTGAGCCATGTCCACTAGAAGACAGGCAGGCCACCAGCACTTAGAGGTCTCCATTTCTGGCCCACTGCTCCAGAGAAGGAGGCATCTGGTATTTGGGGGTACTAATTTATTGTGTGAATTTAAACCTCTATTATGATACCATATTTCCATACCATCCTTTACACAGTTTATGGGCTTTATAACAAACACTCTTCTTTAACTGAAAACTAGCATTTTGTTTCCACTTGGGGGAGGGACACAGAATTAATCACTAGTTCTCACTAGTGATTAATCACTCATATGCTGCTACTCCCCTCAAATACCAAGAAGAGGAAGTTAAAAGCCTCGGGGGTTTCAGGAGAAAGGCCAAGAGTCAGGCAGGCAGGCTTTGAAGAGGTTTTCTCAAGCCTCTGGAGGGCAGTGTCTACCCCGGCTGGGCCTTCAGAGCTTGGCAGCAGCTCCATGCTCCCACAAGGCACTGAACCACGGTCACGCCTCTTGTCTTAAGAACAAACAGCCCCTGAATGTGACCAATGCATTCCCTCTGAGTCCTGAGCTGGGGTGTCCTTGCTATGGAAAGTGAAGTCGCTCGGTTGCTCAGTCATGTCCGCCTCGTTGTGACCCCATGGACTCTAGCCTACCATGCTCCTCCGTCCATGGGATTTTTCAGGCAAGAGTACCGCAGTGGGTTGCCATTTCCTTCTCCAGACCTTGCTATGGAAACACTCTGCTTATACATTTTACTTCGATTGTATATTACTGAAATATTTGGATTCGCTTTTTAAACCAAGCAATAGGAAGTAAACAAACATCATTACATGCAAAACCCTCCCACACTGTAAGCCTTCTGCAGAGTCCCCCTTGCTTCCGGGAAGATGCCCTTTGAAAAGAACAGGACTGCTAGTGACAAGGTCCCTCGGTTCGGAAGACAGCAACAGATGAAATTAAACAAACACATCCCCAAGCCCTGGGGGCTGAAGGGCTCAAGAAGGTGATAATTTACCGTCGTTTTCGAAGGATGTGAATCCAGATGGTCCCAGAGAGAAAGAAGAAGAAGGCCATGGAAATGTACAATTTGGGGAGAGGAATTTCTCCTGCTGAGAGGTAGCTGTCAGGATTCTTCTCTGTGATCTCGATCTGAAACCAACATGAGACTATTTTCACTTTTCAGGATAGATCATCCCATATTCAGTAATTTGGAATCTCTGCTATTTCACAGAAGCTCAAGAAAGTGAGCACCAGAAGGTAACCACCATATTCTTTTTGGAACAGAGTTCTGGATGACTTACAGACGGTGCAACACATTTTTTTTTGCTGCGTCCTGAGGCATGTGGGATCTCAGTTCCCTGAACCAGGGATCGAACCTGCATCCCCTGCCTTGTTAGTGCAGTCTTAATCACTGGACCACCGAAGAAGTCCGAACAACCACATTCGTAATGCACAGGCTGAAGTGTAAACACACCCTAATATGAATCCTCCATACCTCCTTTTAAAGAATCCTCTGCTGAAGTATGTTGCCCACAGGCAAAAATGTTATTCTGTCCACGTTTTTCTCTAACTCTGCTTAAATGTCCTTAAAACTGCTCTTAGAAAGGAAAAATCCATCTTGCATTTTACACAGCTGACATCTATGTGGAGCAGTCTTCATATGGTACTCACATCGAGGCTGAACGAAAACTTGTCATTAGACCAAACGTCACTTCCAAGACACTTATGAAAATAAAGACTATAGAGGCCTTCTTGGTCATCAGTGCTGATGTTAAAGAAAAACTGAAAATGAAGAAGAAAAAAGTTTAAGGATATCCAAATCCTCAGCTAAATTTTCATTTTTTTTTCTCAGCTAAATTTTTAAATCTCAGAAAGAAGTCATGAATACTACAAACAGAAGAAAATAGACTGTTTACTTAAGTTAATCAAACTCTCCTAGAGCAGAGTTCCGATACACGTTTTCTTATTCTATGATACCCTCCTAATATTTTAACGATTTTCAAGCTAACAGAAAAGTAGACTGGATTATACAGTGAATATCTATGTACCCACTACCTACACTTTACTACACTTCCTTTATCACATATCTATCCATCAGTGATGGGTTTTTGCTGAAATCTGCAGAGCTAACTTAAGACGCAGTTATCTAGCTTTCAAGCCTACACATTAAAGGATGTTCTTCTGGTACTTGAAAAAGTAAATGGCCAGTATTTCCTCATCAAAATGTACCTGTATGATTTTAGACAACAGTAACAGAGGCTACATCTACTATGTTTAGAGATTTTTCTTTGTTTTTCAACAATTTCATATATTCAAGTGAAGCTTAATGTAATTCAAAAAATGTTATTTATATATACATATATATATAAGCACAGAATGTGACTGCTTGATCAATTCTAAGCAACATTTTACCCTAAGTCTAAAATATTAATATACTGTTTAGGGCTACATATACAAGTGGTGAACGATGAAGAAATCCAGGAAATGGTTACGGTAACATCTTTCATGACAGGAGTTACTCTAGAGTTGAGGAGAACATGAGGGACACAGGCATGGTAAGCACTGTTCTAGCTCCTGTACCAGGTGACGGCTTCGAAGGTGACTACTGATAATTATCTTGTAGGCACGGTAAGTACTATAGCCTCTTCTATAGGTACCGTACCTCAAAATTTTAAAGAAGGGAAAAAAAGAGACATCTGTAAAGGGGGACTAATACAAGTACCTATTTTCATAGCTTGCTGGGAGGATGAACTGAGACAATGGTATGCTGTAAGTACTTAGCAGGATGTCTGACATTCATTCATACATTCATTCATCTCCGTAATTACTGACAGGAAGACTACTAGGGCCAGGCCCAAGATGAGGAGTTCCACACAGAGCAGCAAGAAAGCAGATAGAAATCCCTGCCTTTATAGTTACCTTCTAAAGAGAGAGAGACAATAAATATAACAAATAAATACAGTATGCTGTACACTGGAAAGAAGTATTAAGGGAAAAGGTAGAGCAGGGGGTTGGGGGGGACTGCATTTAAAACAGTGCAACTGGAGGAACCTTTGCTGAAAAGGTGACATTTGAGCCAAGACTTGAAGGAGGAAGAAATTAATCATGCAGACTCTGTGGACAAGCTTTTCTCCAGTGGGTACTGCTAGAGCAGGAGCCAAGGCTTTATCTTCTCTAGGAGCAGCAGTGGCTGGAGCACAGTAATACACAGAGGGCGGGGAGGAAACAGGAACTGAGGTCAGAGTCGACAGCAGCCAGACCACGTGTGCTCGGAGACCAGCGGGAGGACTTGGGCTTCTACTGCGAGACACGGGGGAGGCTGCGAGGGTTCAGAGCAGACGAGCACCCCACAAACTCTCAGTCAGCTGTTAAAACCGACGGCTACTAAAGTGAAGTAACACCGACACTGTCAGAGCAGCAAAAGAGCCTATGGTGAGAGAACTCAGACCTGCAGATGCAGGGGTGGGGCCTTTCAGAAGTGGGACGAATACAGAGGATCCTGAGCACGGGCTACAGGGGCGCAGGCCATTGTCAGGACTGACAAAGCCACACACTCCAGAGCTGTGCATTTCACTCGAAGTAAATGATGCCTCAGTTAATGAACACTGCCTAGAAAAAGTAGTGATTCTTACAAGTTAATGATAAGAGACTATTTGTACAGTGCTTTACAAAGCACTTTTATTTAAAAAAAATGATACATTAACACCCTGTGAGATGGGTGTCATTATTTTCCATTTTCAGATGATTAAACAGTGAGCTAGAGGTTAAGTAAGTTGTTCAAAGTCACCACCTAGCACGTGGGCTCTGAGATCCAATTCAGTGTCCTACCCCACACCCCACACCCCACACACAGGCTGGGACGCTGCCACGGACACGCATGTGCAGTTAGCGACGGTGACAGCCGAACAGGTCACTCAGGCCTCTAAGGCTCAGTGAACTCGTCTCTGAAATGACAACATCATCCAGATGACAATCATCCTTTCAGGTGTGGAATTCTGGGTTTCTGACAGACTCTGCATGGGAGCCAGTGTGGGATTAGACAGGCAGAGTTGTGGGGACAGCCAGGGAGAACTGGGTTGGAACCTGGGCCTTGATGCTCACACTGGATATACATGATTTGATAAGCGGCCGATAACAATACCCACCTTGGAGGTTTGTTACGGAGAGAGTTACTATATTCAAATGACTGACACACAGCATATATAAGTTATTATTCCTAAATTGAAAGTTTCTTTAAAAACTCACCCTTTTACATGGCAGAGATAAATTCTACAAAGCTTGACTCAAAGAGATTACGTACCTGGAATGAAACTGCCCCATCATTATTACGAACAGAAAAGGATTTTCTCCTGTTGCCTAAAAAAGACATTAACAACCTATTTTAGATGAGAATATCAGAAAAAACATACTACTAAAAATAAAAATTTTAAAGCTACAAAACATGTTCTTCTAAAATCCTAAATTCACTGGTCTTCAAAAGCTCACTGAAAAAGAAATTCACCATCTTTTCAATATGAATGAAATCCTGTTTTACAGAAAAAGGTAAACCGTTACCTGTTTCCTTTAGTCACCTCTCCTGTCACTCCAACAGCCCCCTGCTCCCCGCTGAGCACCTCTCTAGTCTTATAGCTTTAGTGAGACAACGAATGCCAACCCAGGCCACACCTCAACAGGGCACCTGGCTTCCATGCCCAACGGCAAACGACTGACATACTGCGGCGGGCACAACGGACTAAAGCTGAGTTACAAAAGAAGGAACTACTGAGACATGGGACGGCATAGAGGCACTGAAATAATCACACTAAATCAAAGAGAATCTAGTGGCAGAGCAGTGGCTCCCTGGGGACAGGAGGGGACAAAGGGGCAGGTGAGCGCTCTGTCATGACAGATATGTTGTGGTGGCAGCTTCACAGGTGCACGTGTAAGTCAAAACTTATTGAGCTGCCACTTTAAATATACGCAGTTTGTAGTGTATCAATTTTACTTCAAGAAAGCTGTTAAAATAAAACCCTGCCATCTGGATGCTCCGTCGCTGAAATATTAAGATAACTCCAACTAAAACTTTCCCACGTGTCCGTTATTTCTGTTCCCCACCTCGCTGGGGGTAGGAAAGCAACCTACCTCTTTTCCCCACTCCCCACCGCCCTGGCCTCCCAGACAGCTGCTCACTCACTCCACATCCCGAAGCTCTGCTCTGGCTCAGATGCTCAACACCCTAAACCTGCACGGTTACGACAGCACTCCTCCTGGTCCCTCTCAGGTCCCCAGCCCCCTCACCACCGCTACCCTGCACGTTCCTTCTGAACAATGACCTTCCCTTAACACGTTCTGTATCACGTTTCATCCTGACCAAGGACACACGATGACTCCTGTTTTCTGTGCATCGATATCTTCAATTTTTTGGCCCTCTATAATCTAAGATCCTTCTCTCTGGTCCCAAAGATACATTGTGTTTTACTTTCAACAGGCCAGTGCCCCCAACACTTGTCAATGCTCATTTCTACTTTTTCCAGTCTTTGCTCATGATGGTCTTCAGCCCCTTTCTTCTCATCTTCTTCCCCAAACAATCCACCAAACTTCAAGCCCTGTTGACATCTCCCTCCAGACGACTCTCAGACACCCCACTTTCCTCTCCCCTCTCTCTCTGAGCTTCTGTCACATAAGGGCTGTATAACTTAGTACTCAGTCTTACTCTGAAATTATTTCAGAGTGTCCAAGTTCTCTCCCCAATCAGAAGGCAACCGCCTGTAGACGGAGCATGCAGATGTACACGTGTGCGCCTGTGTGTGTATGCATACATATATATAAGGACAGTCTTACATGCGTGTGAGCACACACACCTGGAAAAGCTGAGAGCACAGGCCGGGGTTAGTTCTTACCTTTGAATCCACGGTACTTCTTTTAGACTTTCCACTTTCTAAAAGAAGAATCATTTAGAAGACATTATTGCATGGTTTAGCTCATATGTATACTATGGTATCGCTTTATGAGACTCTAGCTCGTCTAACATCAAATAATTCAAACAAATAAACAAAATGGTGAGGCCACATGCCATCTTACAAACTTGTAACTCCTCAAAACCCCAAACATTCTTGAGCTGTAGAAGCCGCAAATTGGACATGTGCTATTATGAACACAATTTAATAAATGGCAACACCCAGCATCAACGAAGGAAATCGTCTCTAAATAACCCAGTGCATTAACTGCCAAAGATGCCACATAGAATGACTTTCTTTTTTTCTAAGTAATGACATTTGAAACCAGATCGCTGTTTGAAATATATATGTATGAAATTTATTTACACATGTAGAAAAAACAGCAAATATTATTAGCATAAAGCATACTTTTTTCCTCATGGCAAGGAGTGTAGAGATTGTTAATGACTTCTTCAATGAAAAGAGAGGGCCTCTGTGTCTTATTTTTACTTAAGTCGTTCTTTCTGAGGAAGAGACTCTCAAACTATGTAGGAAGGAAGAGAGTTTCGGAATGAAAAGAAGGACAAAAATGCTCTGCCTAGGGAATGCTCATGTGAGCCCAAGGAACCTGGACAAGGAGAAGACGGCGCACATGCATGGAACCGCACCATCACACACGTGGACACTTGTGCCCATCTTTTAGCGCGTATCAGAACTCTGACAAACTGAGAAAATAATACATAAATAATACTGTGACTAGTAAAGTTATCTTTAAAGCATTCATATAAATTATTAGATAAACCTGATGGTCAATAAAAGAGGTGGTAAATCTAAACTGGTAAATCAACATAGGAAGGAAAAGTGCAATCTCAGTAATAAGAGTGACTTCAAAACCGAGGACACCGCTTTGCCTTTCACTTTAGGATTTAAAAACAAACACAACCAAAAACCCACTGCTGCCTAGGACTTGGTGATGTGGGTGCTATGATTATATATTTCCCCAAAGGAGTATAAATTCACACAACTCATGTGGAAAGGAATGAAAATATGTATCAATGTTCCCAAAAGTATTCATATCCTTTGAACCAGAAATTCCAGTTCCTGGAACTCAGCCTAAGAAAAAAAGTTCTACATATGAAAAAAAAAAGTCTACAAATAAAGATGTCTGATGCAGCAATGCTTTATGATAGCACTGAAATGGAACTATGTCTCTTTAAGGGAAAATGCCAAGCAAACTACATTATCTATTTAATGGGGCATCTGATAAGTATAAAAAAATATTAAAACTGAGTGAACAGGGATGCTTATAAAATTACAAGACGACTACAAATTTTTAAAATCAAATGTTCTAGACTTAGGAAACAAGTTTAGAAGGAAATAGAAACTACTGACTATTCTAACATAGAGAATAAGGAGAAATGACTATTCTTTACTCATCTTTCCTGCATTTTTCTTTGTTATGCATTTTTATATCACTTCAAAAATACAATAATGCTAATAAAATCGTGTTTGTTTTTAAGCAGGAACAAAAATGGATCTATGAGCAAGGTAGTGAAGGAAAGGCTAGCGGCTACCTTACGTTACCTTGTTCTTTCGGAGCCTGGCTGCCTGCTGAGACAGGGTTAACACCCGGCTCCTGGCCCTGATCAACAACCTTCTCATCCTTGGTAAAGATGATCTTTGGTAACTGGGTACCAGCTTCTGGTGGAGATCTTATTTTCACTCTATATTCAAGTAAGACAGAAGAAAAAGAGTTCAAAGTAAAGCTTACAGCCGGCAGGAGTTGTTAGTTAGGTGCTGCTTCCAGCTCTAAGCCCATCATCTCATGCAGTCCCTGATGAACTTTGATACGGATTCTATTATCTACCTTTTACATATGCTGAAATGGAAGCTAAAAGGTAAAGAATTTGCCCAAGAGTAGTAAGCTAGTCAGCAGCTGGGGCAGCCTCACTCTGAAGTTTGAGTCTGTAGCAACCATTTGATTCTGAGGTATATATTTCCTGCCTAAGTATGTGAAATGTGTTCAACAAATTGATGATGATCAAGCTGAATGAACAGGGATGCTTATAAAATTATAAAATGACTATGCATTTTTTAAATCAAATGTTCTAGACTTAGGAAACAAGTAATGACGATTATTGTAACATGAAGAATGAGGAGTAATGAATATTCTTTCCCCATCTTTTTTGCATTTCATGCACAAGGGAAAAGGAATAAGACATTAAAAAAACCCAGTAAGGTGTTAAAACGAGGCCTCAGGGAGCAGGTGAGGGGCAGTAAAAACGATCAGCAGCCCATCTAAGATGCATTTCCTCCCTCTCACTGTTGACCAGACCCCAATTTTGAGACCCATCCCGCCCGGAGGGGCCTGCAAGTTTCGATGCCGGAGCGGACACATGCCCTCAGTTGGCACTATCGCACGCATCGGGGGAGGACGTCCAGCACGGGATAGGCAGAAACCTCCCTCTTCCCCTTAGCTGGCTGCAAACAACGCACTCACTTCACTGAACACGCGCCAGCTAGCGTATGCTACTCTGCCTCGGTGCAACACGTTCTCTTTGCCTGGAACACGCTTCCCTTTCCTATTCCTCTGCAAAGTCTCCTCACAAGAAAGCTGGCTGTGCCAACACTTCTCTGAAGCCTTCCCCTTCCTGCCCACGAGCCACTGTCCCTCTGCCCCACTGCTCCTCCAGTTTGCTGCCACCACTGGTATTGCTGCTGTCTCATCTAGAAGCTCCTCCAGGACTGCGCCTCCACCTTCTTCAACTTGTTTGTAATCTCCAGCACTCAGCAAAGTATTTGGCGTGTGGCAGATGATACAACGCATCTTAGCTTAACTACCCCCTAACTTTACTCAAGGGTTGAACTGAAGGGTTATTAGCATTACTTACTCACTTCTGGAGATGTCTAGGATTAAAAGGGTGACAGAGGCAGACTGTTTCTTTAAAATACAGTAATTCACATCTTCATCCTGAGAAAGGAAGACCCAATTATACAGCACGTTATTCAGTCACACTAGAAGAAGAACAAAAAGTTTTCATGAACAAAGCAAGTAAACGGCCCAGCCCCCACTCAGAAAACACAACTGTGGCTGCTCAGAGATGCTTGGAAGTCAAAGCTGTCACCTCAAGAAACAGCACTGACAGGAGCAGGGTGTTTCCACCCAGGGCCTTGGGCTCAAGTGTAGGGAGCGTTCAGGTCACACACTTGATGCTCACCAGATAAGAAGAAAATCCATCATTCTTTGTTCGGTCTAGGCTGAATCCAATCTAAGAGGAGGTGAAAATGGTAGAAGTGAATTAGCACTGATGCCCCTTTCTTAGCCCAAGAGAAGAAAAGGTGATTATTTTCGCCTGGCCTTCCTCTGTTTTCTTAGCATGTATTTTGTAAGAAGGATCAGTTGTAACTGAAATTATTCAAGAATTGTAACTTCAGTGTTAAAAAATAAAACTACTGATGTCTGCTCACAAGTTTAATTTTCTCCATGTTCTAATATTTCATATTTAAAAATGGGGGACGCTGTTACCTAAGCAACAGAAAGGGTTTACCCTTGCTCCTGGAAAGGCACTTACAGTTAAGTCCTTGTCTGTGGCTCCTTTAGGTTCATTCACTGAAAGGCTACTGACATTCACCTTCATGTACCCATTCTTGAAGAATCCAAAGGTGTTCAGATGAACCTTATGCCTCACGTCATCCTGAAAAGATGTACAGGAGAAGAATTAGTAATCTGGAGAAGTTGATTAGTAAACCTATTCATTTGCTTGGAAAACTGCGATATCTAGTTCCCTGTCAGCTAACCAATGTCTCCATATATTCAGTAATATTGACCACCATGGGACCTGATCTTGCTCCAAAAGCTGAAGAAGACTCATCAGAAATTCATATGACAGTAACAATTTTACAGAGGGAAACACACGATAGAGTCGATTCAGTCCAGTGCATTTGGAAGGGTCCCAGGCGCAGACTCAATGGCCTGCTGGAACGTGCATTCCAGGGAAGGAGGAACAATGTTCCAGTCATCCTCCTATCCTTCCTTCAAGTACAAGGCCTGGCATCCAGTAGGCACTCAAAACAGGGGGGAGGGGGAGGGGAAAGTAGCCAAAGCTGCTCCAAGAATACACTTGGCTGCTCCCCCCGAAGGACAACAAGGGACCGCTGCCCATTACTTGAAACTGTCTCAGAGTTGTGCCTCCAATCTCAGCTCAGTCCACAAATTGTAAGGCCAACAGAACAACGGGATCAGCGAATACTCCCAAAGCTGAGGTTCCACAAAGGCACTTCGCGTTGTGTAAAGTCATGAGTTTCATACTGGGAATTATCTGCCCAAATATTCAGTTATCACATAGACCCTAAATACAAAACACTAGGCTAAGTATTTTTCTAAAACTTGGATTTGGTTCTTCCCCAAATCCACATCATTACTTTTGCTAGTGTTTGTTTTTCATTTGTATTTTAAAATTCTATTCATTGTTTCTTTCACTTTGTTGTTCAGTTGCTCAGTCGTGTCTGACTCTTTGCAACCCATGGACTGCAGCACACCAGGCTTCCCTGTCCTTCACCATTACCAGAGTTGCCTCAAACTCATGCCCATTGAGTTGATGATGCCATCCAACCATTTCATCTTCCATCACCCCCTTCTCCTCCTGCCTTCAATCTTTCCCAGCATCAGGGTCTTTTCAAATGAGTTGGCTCTTTGCATCCAGTTGCCAAAGTACTGGAGCTTCAGCATCAGGCCTTCCAATGAATATTCAGGACTGATTTTCTTTAGGCTTGACTGGTTTGATCTCCTTGCTGTCCAAGGGACCACACTTCAAAAGCATCAGTGCTTCGGTGCTCTGCCTTCCTCATGGTCTAACTCTCACATCCATACACAACTATAGGAAAAACCACAGCTTTGACTGTACAGACCTTTGTTGGCAAAGTGATGTCTCTGCTTTTTAATACACTGTCTAGGTTTGTCATAGCTTTTCTTCCAAGGAGCAAATGTCTTTTAATTTCATGGTGGCAGTCACCGTCCACAGTGATTTTGGAGCCCAAGAAAATAAAGTCTGTCACTGTTTCCACTTTTCCCCAACTGCTTGCCACAAAGTGATGTGACCAGAAGCCATAATCTGAGTTTATTGAATGTTGAGTTTTAAGTCAGCTTTTTCACCCTCCTCTTTCACCCTCATCAAGAGGCTCTTTCGTTCCTCTTTGCTTTCTGCCATTAGAGTGGTATCCTCTGCATATCTGAGGTTATAGATATTTCTCCCAGCAATCTTGATTCCAGCTTGAGAGGCATTCAGTCCAGCATTTCGCATGATATACTCTGTATAGAGATTAAATAAACAGAGTGACAATATACAGCCTTGATGTACTCCTTTTCCAATTTTGAACCAGTCAGTTGTTCCATGTAAGGTTCTGTTGATTCTTGTCCTGCCTACAGGTTTCTCAGGACGTAGGTAAGGTGGTCTGGTGTTCCTATCTCCGGAAGAGTTTTCCAGTTTACTGTGATCCACCAAAGGCTTTAGTGTAGTCAATGAAGCAGATTTCTTTTGGAATTCCCTTGCTTTCTCTATGATCCAAAGTACACTGGTAATTTGATTCTGGTTCCTCTGCCTTTTCTAAATCTAGCCTGTACATCTGGAATTTCTCAGTTCATGAACTGCCAAAGCCTAGCTTGAAGGATTTTGAGCATTACCTTGCTAACGTGGGAAATAAATTAGTACATGGTCTTTGTTAGGAATCTGTATTTTCTAAATTCCTAACAAAGACCATGTACTAATTTATAATTACTAAAAAATAGTTATTTTCAACAATTATTTGTCAGCAATATATTAATTGCAAGACCCTCATCTAACCTAATTTCCAACACTCCCTTTTAAGTGATCACGTTACCATATCAAATAAGATATATAAGGAAGGGACTCTGTAAACTGTATTTCATTATACAAAAAGAAGACACAAAATTTCAGATTAATAGGAACCAAGAAAGTCAAACACACTAATCACTCATTCAACTTTGATTTAATTCAAATGTAAATAAACCAGTATTTACAAAATGCCACTAATGACTAAGGCCCAAGAAGTAATAAAAGACTCACTCTCAAAAAAAAAAAAAAGTCTCCTAACAGCTAGTCCTTACTGTCCAGGAATAAGGAAACCTCTTCTTCCACCACAGGGAAGCCAGAAATCTCCCCAAGGACAATCAATGGTCAGCGAGACAAGAGAGCCCTTTCTCCCAGGAGGCTCAAAATCCTCTAAGCTGTAGAAAAGTAAAAGGAGTAACAACAAATATCCATCTACCCACTGCTCACAATTACAATGTGTCTACATCAAAGCTGCTTCAGAGCCATCAGAACAGAGAGAGGCCAAGGAGCAGGAAGAGGAAGAGAATAAATCCTATTCCCCTCGACCATCCCTTCCCAAGCTCATGACATATCCATAACCATAAAAATCAATACAGTATCATGATGGTTTTTAAATTTGGATAAACTGTGTTACAATGTATGTGTACATCTGGCAAGCTGCATTTTTCAGACAGCACTGCATTCTTTGAGGCCCTATCTGTGTTGACACATTGAATATGCTCTGGTTCCTCACTTTATATGCTTGTGTTCCATCGCAGTACATCATGGTACATCTATTTCCTCAAAGCATCACCTGGGCATTCAGGTAAATCCCAATCATTCCTGAGCATTCAGGTAATTTCCGATCATTTGCTATGACAACACTGTTACGAGAATTTCTTGTACATATCTTTTTTTTTTCTTTAAACTCTGTGCTATTTTAAAGATGTATTTATTTATTTACTTTATGCTTTGGCTATGCTGGGTCTTCACTGCTGCACACAGGCTTCTCTAGTTGCGGTACCCAGGCTTCTGCCTGCAGTGGCTTCTCTTTCTGTGGAGCATGGGTTCTAGGGCATGCAGGCTTCAGCAGCTGCAGCAAGTGGGCTCAGCAGCTGTGGTTCTCGCGCTCTAGAATGCAGACTCAGTAGCTGTGATGCACCGGCTCAGCTGCTCTGTGGCATGTGGGACTTTTCCTGATCGGGGATCCAACTGGTGTCCCTTGTATTGCAAGGTGGATTCTCAACCACTGGACCACCAGGGAAGGCCCCCTTGCACATATGTTATGTATTATCTGGGTGGGGATTAAGGGTATATACATCTAGATGGAAAATCCTAGGACACAGGGTGTGCACATTTTCAATTTTAGTAGAGAAAGTATAAGAAAGTTTCTTTACATCCTTACTGAACCTTGATGTCATTAGACTTTTCATTTTTCCCAGTTTGGGGGAAAATCAATGCTGATGTTGATTCAATTTGCATTTCCTGGTACTTTACGAGTTTGAGCACCTCATTTAGGTTTATTAGCCATTTGAGTTTTTCTTTTGCAAAATGCTTTTTTAAAACATATCGTATGTCAGACTTCCCCAGCAGTCCAGTGGTTAAGACTCTGCACTTCCAATGTAGGTTCCAACCCTGGTTGGGAAAGTAACATCTCACATGCCAGGCAGCATGGCCTAAAAAGTAAAAATTTAGAAAACTAAATAAATAAACATCATATGTCCATTTTTCCTTTTGGATTTGTTTTCTTAAGTTCTTTATATATTCTGGGTACTAATTTTGACTTTGATGCTGCAAGTACTTTTCCTGGTCTTTTTTTTAAACTGTGGTATCTTTTGTTATACAAGCCTTTTTATATTTTGAAAGAGAAAATCTATTGATCCTTATCCCTGACAGTTTTCGTCTTAAAAAAAATCAATCAGGGGTGTGGGGGAGGGAAGTACTGAAAGTTTGGAATTAATAGATGCAAACTATTATATACCATAGGATAGATAAACAACAAGCACCTACTGTATAACACAGGGAACTGTAGTCAATATCCTGCGATAAACCATAATGATAAAGAAAACATACAGAAAAGAAAATATATATGCATAACTGAGTCACTCTCCTGTTCAGAAGTCAACACAACACTGTAAATGAACTATGGTTCAATAAAAATTTTAAAAATTCAATATTTATTCCTGATAACAATTTTAAATGTTTTTTAAAAAACGTCCTTCTCTATTCCAAGTTCAGTTCAGTTGCTCAGTCGTGTCCAACTCTTTGCAACCCCATGAATCGCAGCACGCCAGGCCTCCCTGTCCGTCGCCAACTCCCGGAGTTCACTCAGACTCATGTCCATCGAGTCCGTGATACCATCCAGCCATCTCATCCTCGGTCGTCCCCTTCTCCTCCTGCCCCCAATCCCTCCCAGCATCAGGGTCTTTTCCAATGAGTCAACTCTTCGCATGAGGTGGCCAAAGTACTGGAGCTTCAGCTTTAGCATCATTCCTTCCAAAGAAATCCCAGGGTTGATCTCCTTTAGAATGGACTGGTTGGATCTCCTTGCAGTCCAAGGGACTCTCAAGAGTCTTCTCCAACACCACAGTCTAACATATTTGTGATAGTGAAAGTCGGTCAGTTGTGTCCGCCTTTTTGCGACCCATGTATAGTCTGTGGAATTCTCCAGGCTAGAATACTGGAGTGGGTAGCTTTTCCCTTCTCTAGGGGATCTTCCCAACCCAGGGATTGAACCCAGGTCTCCCACATTGCAGGTGAATTCTTGACCAGCTGAGCCACAAGGGAAGCCTAAGAATACTGGAGTGGGTAGCCTATCCCTTTCCAGAGGATCTTCCCGATCCAGGAATTGAACTGGGGTCTCCTGCATTGCAGGTGGATTCTTGACCAACTGAGCTATCCGGGAACCCCAAAAGCATTCACAATATGTTATTCTAAAAGTTTGAGAGTTCTGTTTTCACATTTAGTCTTTAATTCACCTGGAATATATTTTGTTTGTAGGAGAGCCATCTCTTCCCACCCCCTCCTCCCATGGAGACCAGCAAGGTGTCCTAAGGCCACTGCAGAGCGATCAGTCCTAACTTCCACTGCCCTACGGTGCCGCCTCTGCTGCACATCAAGTTTGCACTAGGATGAGTCTCTCATCCGCACTTCCCGTTCTGCCCCATCGATCTGCCTGATCCCCACTACAGAGTCATGTGGCATTATGGTTCAAAACTGAGCAGGATAAGACCTCGCTCCTTCTCCTGTTTTGATGTGTGCTGGGTATTATAAGACTTTTAGTGACTGGGAGAGAAAATCAAGGGGGCTTCTGGGGTATTAGTAAAGTCCTTCTTCTTGACCTGGGTGCTGGTTACCTGGGTACATTCAGACATTAAAAAAATTCACCAAACTGCACACTAAGTATGAACTAAGAAACTAACGAAAGGCAGGGCAATGACAGCAGAGAGGAGACTGGCACACAGAAAGACAGGCAGGACTGAGAGTTCCCCCTAAGGGGAACAGAGTGCCACCAATGGGCTTAAGGGGAGTGTCATGATTGGCTTTGGCTTTTAGGAAGATAAGCCTACAAAACAAAATAGGAACTAAGATAATGCTGGGAAAACAGGTATGAGGAGACCTCCCTGGTCCAAGGATGGCCTAGACCTAATAGTCACAGTGGTGATGACAGCAGTGAATGGATTGGAGAGCTTTGTGTTTAGAACACAAATCTATGAAACCTGGTGATGAGAAGATAAGAATAAAGGATGTCTGACTTAGGAAAATGAGCAGCTGGTGGTCCCAGTTACTAAGAAAAGAAAAGCTGGAGACAGAGTACGTACAGAGTAGGGGTGAAGGGTGAGGAGTTTCTAACATACAGAGATGACTGTGAGCCACTTGCGTGGAAATGGGGTTAGGAAACTGGGTGCACTGGTCCAGAGCCCAGAAGAAAGGGCAGATCTGGACACAAAACTAAAATAAAAATCCCATAAGCCTTACAGACAACTGCTATAGTTTCCTCCTTTTCCCCCTTATTTTAGAAAGTTGCTTTAAACTTTTCACTAAATATTGGAATATAAGAGATGGTTTATGTTCCTCAATAACTTCACACTTTAGGCTGCTTTCAAATATAAAGCAAGTGGGGTAATGATACGTCAATTTAGTTTTTCTCACAAACTGAATTTTAGAAACCAGAGTGACATTTAACTGAGCTAGCTTATGGTCACCTACCCGGCCACTTCTTTATTTTAAACAGCCCCTTAACTGGCGGTCCACTGGCCCACAAATGTGCTGCATGGGGCCGACACAGTGCTTTGCTTTTGTTTTTGAGTTTGAGTTTGAGCTAGCTAGTTTCACTTGAAAGCCTGGATTTCTAGTTTTTCTTAAACACACAAACACACATAATCCAGCATATCTAGGCCACACACGACAGAAGCACAGATGAACACACTACACTACACTACGAGGAAATAATCAGCAAAATCCAGTACAGGGGAGCTGGAAGGAGTGAGACCCCCCCAGCTCAAGACAGACTTAAGAGGTATATTAACCAATCATAATGTGAGGAGACTATTTAGATTCTGATTTTTAAAAAGTTTAAATCCATTTATGACCAATGGAAATTTGAACCTGATTTGGTATTTCACGATATTAAACATTATCTTTCTGTTAAAATGACGTTGTTGTTGTTGTTCAGTCGCTCAGTCGTGTCTAATTCTTTGGGACCCCATGGACTGCAGCACACCAGGCTTCCCTGCCCTTCACCATCTCCCAGAGCTTGCTCAAACTTGTGTCCATTGAGTCGGTGATGCCATCCAACCATCTCATCCTCTGTCATCCCCTTCTCCTCCTGCCTTCAGTCTTTCCTAGTATCAGCATCTTCTCCAGAAGTCAGTTCTTCTCATCAAGTGGCCGAAGTGGAGCTTCAGCCTCAGTATCAGTCCCTCCAATGAATATTCAGGATTGATTTCCTTAGTATTGACTGGTTTGATGGCCTTGCAGTCCAAGGGACTCTCAAAAGTCTTCTCCAACACCACAGTTCAAAAGCATCAATTCTTCGGTGCTCAGCCTTCTATATGGTTCAACTCTCACATCCGTACATGACTACTAGAAAAACCATAGCTTTGACTAGACAGACCTTTGTTGGCAAAGTTAATGTCTCTGCTTTTTAATATGCTGTCTAGGTTAGTCATAGCTCTTCTTCCAAGGAGCAAGTGTCTTTTATTTTAATGGCTGCAGTCACCATTTGCAGTGATTTTGGAGCCCAAGAAAAAATGTGTCACTCTTTCCTTTTTTTCCACAACTATTTGCCATGAAGTGATGGGACCGAGTGCCATGACCTTAGTCTTTGAATTCTGAGTTTTAAGCCAGCTTTTTCATGCTCCTCTTTCACCTTCATCAAGAGGCTCTTTAGTTCCTCTTCGCATTCAGCCATAAGGGTGTCATCTGATACCGCAGTTGTTTTTAAGAGTCCCTATTTCATATAGGTACATACTGAAATATATACTGAAACATTTATGGATTTTAAGGATCAAACAATCTGATGACTTTGATTCACTCGAAAATAATATGAGAAGGACAAATGTTGGCATAATATGTAGAAAGCAGTTCAGTTCAGTCACTCAGTCGTGTCCGACTCTTTGCGACCCCATGAATCGCAGCACGCCAGGCCTCCCTGTCCATCAGCAACTCCCGGAGTTCACCCAGACTCACGTCCATTGAGTCCGTGATGCCATCCAGCCATCTCAGCCTCGGTCGTCCCCTTCTCCTCCTGCCCCTAATCCCTCCCAGCATCAGGGTCTTTTCCAATGAGTCAACTCTTCGCATGAGGTGGCCAAAGTACTGGAGCTTCAGCTTCAGCATCATTCCTTCCAAAGAAATCCCAGGGTTGATCTCCTTCAGAATGGACCAGTTGGATCTCCTTGCAGTCCAAGGGACTCTCAAGAGTCTTCTCCAACACCACAGTTCAAAAGCATCATTTCTTCGGCGCTCAGCTTTCTTCACAGTCCAACTCTCACATCCATACATGACCACAGGAAAAATCATAGCCTTGACTAGACGAACCTTAGTCGGCAAAGTAATGTCTCTGCTTTTGAATATACTATCTAGGTTGGTCATAACTTTTCTTCCAAGGAGTAAGCGCCTTTTAATTTCATGGCTGCAGTCACCATCTGCAGTGATTTTGGAGCCCAAAAAAACAAAGTCTGACACTGTTTCTACTGTTTCCCCATCTATTTCCCATGAAGTGATGGGGCCAGATGCCATGATCTTCGTTTTCTGAATGTTGAGCTTTAAGCCAACTTTTTCACTCTCCTCTTTCACTTTCAACAAGAGGCTTTTTAGCTCCTCTTCACTTTCTGCCATAAGGGTGGTGTCATCTGCATATCTGAGGTTATTGATATTTCTCCCAGCAATCTTGATTCCAGCTTGTGTTTCTTCCAGTCCAGCGTTTCTCATGATGTACTCTGCATATAAGTTAAATAAGCAGGGTGACAATATACAGCCTTGACGTACTCCTTTTCCTATTTGGAACCAGTCTGTTGTTCCATGTCCAGTTCTAACTGTTGCTTCCTGACCTGCATACAGATTTCTCAAGAGGCAGGTCAGGTGGTCTGGTATTCCCATCTCTTTCAGAATTTTCCACAGTTTATTGTGATCCACACAGTCAAAGGCTTTGGCATAGTCAATAAAGCAGAAATAGATGTTTTTCTGGAATTCTCTTGCTTTTTCCATGATGCAGCGGATGTTGGCAATTTGATCTCTGGTTCCTCTGCCTTTTCTAAAACCAGCTTGAACATCAGGGAGTTCACGGTTCACGTATTGCCGAAGTCTGGCTTGGAGAATTTTGAGCAGAACCCTCACAAATTGCTGGTAGGACTGCAAAATGGTACAGTTGCTTTAGAAAGTACTTTGGCAGTTTCTCAAAAAGTTAAAAAGAGATCTACCATGAAAAAAAAAGTGAAAGTGTTAGTTGTTCAGTCGTGTCTGACTCTTTTGTGACCTCATGGATTGTAGCACACCAGGCTCCTCTGTCCATGGGATTTTCCAGGCAAGAACACTGGAGCAGGTAGCCATTCCCTTCTCCAGGAGATCTTCCCAACCCAGGGATCGAATCCATGTCTCTTGTGTCTCCTGCATTGGCAGGTGAATTCTTTACCATCTGAGCCACCTGGGAAGCTAACTACCATATGACCCAACAATTCTCCACCCTAGCTATCAATCCCCCAAAACGAAAACATGTTCCTCAAAGACTTGGATGTGAATGTTTGCAGCAATATTACTCACAACAGCCAACAATGGAAACCCAAACGTTCAAACGTCCTGGTAAATGGCTGAGCATAGGTGATATATTCATACAATGAAAAAGTATTTGGCCATTAAAAGGAATGAATTACTAATACACTGTACAACATGGATGAACCTCAATAACATAAGTAAAAGAAGCCAGACAAAAAGGACCATATACTATGTGATTCCATTTATATGAAACATCCAGAAAGGGCAAATCTATAGAGACAGAAAGTAGATTAGTGGTTGTCTGGGGCTGGAGGTCAGACTAGGTATTAACTGTAAACCAACAAAAGAGATCTTACATGAGTGATGGAAATGTTCTATGGCTGGATTGTGGTGATAGTTGCATAACTCAGTAAACTTACCAACAATCACTGAATTGTACATTTACAATGTATGGATTTTAATGTATATAAATTATGCCTCAAGAGTTTCCAAAAGTTAAGGAATCTAAAAAACAAAAGACAAGGAATTTGAGAAAACTAGAAGAATAATGGAAAATGTAACATGGAATGAGAAAACTGAATAAAGAATGAAAGGGGGACTTCTCTGGTGACCTGGTGGTTGAAACTCTGCCTTGCCGTGCAGGGGATGTCAGTTTGATCATGGCTAAGGAACTGAGACCCCACTTGCTTTAACTAAGACCAGAGGCAGCCACATAAGTAAACACATTAAACAGAAAAAAAGATTTGTTTTCTAGTTAAAAAATAAAGAATGCACCTGAGAAGGGATGCGTGTGGGGATAGGGCAGAATTAGCCATTGGTTAATGGTTACAGCTACATGGGAATTCACTATACTATTCTGTCTATTTTGGCGTATGGTTGAAATTCTCTCTCTCAATCTCAAGCAAAATAAGACAATCTAACATTGCTGCTCTGACAGGCTCCCCTCAGGTGACTTCATTTTCTTGGGCAAAATGTCAGACTGTTTAAGAGAAGGAAACAAGTACAATACTGATTATGGAACGGGCACCAAGTATTTGAGAAAACAAAGATGAAAAACAGTAAGCAATGTAGCTTACTCCTTAGAAGGAAAGTTATGACCAACCTAGATAGTATACTGAAAAGCAGAGATATTACTTTGCCAACAAAGGTCTGTCTAGTCAAAGCTATGGTTTTTCCAGTGGTCATGTATGGATGTGAGAGTTGGACTGTGAAGAAAGCTGAGCGCCAAAGAATTGATGCTTTTGAACTGTGGTGTTGGAGAAGACTCTTGAGAGTCCGTTGGACCGCAAGGAGATCCAACCAGTCCATCCTAAAGGAGATCAGTCCTGGGTGTTCTTTGGAAGGAATGATACTAAAGCTGAAACTCCAGTACTCTGGCCACCTCATGCGAAGAGTTGACTCACTGGAAAAGACCCTGATGCTGGGAGGGATTGGGGGCAGGAGGAAAAGGGGACGACAGAGGATGAGATAGCTGGATGGCATCACCAACTCGATGGACGTGAGTTTCAGTGAACTCCAGGAGATGGTGATGGACAGGGAGGCCTGGTGTGCTGTGATTCATGGGGTCACAAAGAGTCGGACACGACTGAGTGAATGAACTGAACTGAACTGAACTGAAGTAATGTAGCACAATGTAGAGAAATCAATCAGCAGAATTATACCAACTCAGGTTGCTTCTCCCATTGAGGGTAGTATACTTTTCCTTCTATATCAACATTGTCAATATTTACCTAATGATGCTGGCCATCTGACATTTTAATTCTAGACATGCCTAAAGCCAAGAGACATGGTTCAGTGCGTCCATGGTTCAGTATTAGTTTTGTTCTCTAATTTATAAGCTACAAAAACTCAGTTACATGATTTCACCTAAGACTCACAATTCTAAACTATAAAGTGAAAGAATTTTAGGAGTTCGTCACTTGGAGTCACAGGCCTGGGGACTAAGGCCTATGGATAAGCTTTGGCAGGATTACAAAGCCCTATAAATTCCAAGTTTTGCCTACATTTCTACCTGCTTTTCTGGGAAGAGATTCAGTATCTTTTAGCATATTCTCAAAAGGAGCCAAGACTCACTTCTCTCCCTGCAGCTGACAACCATTTCAATCAGGATATTTATTATTTACAGATAACAGTATGGGTCTAGTCAGGTTTTTTTAATCCAGATTCTGTATTCTTTAAACTACAGTCACAAAATACATTGCTTTGTTAATGTACTGAGTTTTAATAAGACAAACTTTCTCACTGCTGAAACCTCACTCTGCTAAGAATACCTTACAGAATGAAAATAATGTACAAGGTTTTGGGTCACAACGATTTATTTTTCCTGGTCTCATATATTAACCAGCTAAATCGCCTGGAGGCATGTTTTGAGTTAAAAAGCAGGATACAAAGGGTTCATTCTAGGCCTATCGTAAATTTCTTCCCTAGACAGACAATGACAGAGATAAAAAGGGCCTCTAATCAAAAACATATTTTCATTGCTGGGCTTACATTTCCGGTAACGGATTTCAAGCGAGATTTGAAATTCCTCCTGGGGATGCTCGCTTTGCTCAGGCTAGAGACAGCCAAGCCCACCAGGGAAACTGAGGCAAAGGTTCCGCGCACCTTCCAACCACCAGGCACCAGGGGGATGGACGAAGGAGATGGCAGACGAGCGAAGTCGGGGGTAGAAGTTGGAGATCAAAGGGAGGAGAAAGATCAAGTTGCTCTCGGCAAGGAAGACAGGGAAGCCAACAGGACCGCAAGCAAGCCCCGAGAGTCCTTCGGGGTTACGCCGCAGTTCAGCCCCTTCCCGTCTCTTAGTTCTCTTCCTACCCTTTCCAGACCGACCGAGGACTCCCGCCATTCCCACCGTTCCCAACAGACGCCTCTGGGAGGGAGTCCGCGACTGGGGATAGAGGCGGGAACCCCAATCGCTCATGGACAACCTCCCCACCCCAGCTTCCCCTGGGCCAAAAGTTGCCCCTCAGCATCAGGGAGCGGCCTCGGCCTCTGTTCTCCGCCCTGATCTTGCAAGGCCCTGGTCGCCCTTACCTTGGCGCCAGGTGGTGGACGCGGCCCAGGCCGGGCTCGGCCAGCAGCTGCAGCAGCCCCAGCAGCGGGAACAGCCGGAGGCCGGCGGCTAGCCGAGGACTGCGGGAGCCCGGGAGGCCGAAGGGCGCCGGGGCGGCCATGTTTGTTCCAGCATCACCAGCTGCTTCCTCTCCCGCCCACTTCCGGGGTTAAAGGGCCGCGGCTGCCGGAAGCGCCGGAAAGGGGGCTCTCTGCGGCCAGCGGCGGGGGGATTGTGGCCTTTTTCCTGGAGTTTGCGGTCCCGGGAGCGGGGCGGGCACACTTCGGGGCCGTTCAGTTGGCCTGTGAGGACTTTTTGGTTTATCCAGAAGAGGTGCGCCCGCAGTGGGGAGCCTGGCGGTTGCCATGGTAACAGTCGCTGGGCTGGACCAACCCCGGCGATGCCTCCGCCCCGCGGAGCTTTGAAAGCGACCTCGGGCCCGCGGCCGTCGGCCCACCGAGGGACCTGGCGTTCCTAGGCGGGGAATGCCTCCTGGGTGGATGGGACCGATTGCCCCGAGCAGCCTTCACTCGGTAGAAAAACCAAGTTCGTGGCTTGTCATCAGTCCTTGGGTGGTTTTGTTTTTGTTTTTTGATGCACTTAACACAAATTTCTGATGAGGTTGTTTTAGCAATTTATTGAGCCTTTGTGAAGTACTTCTTCCACAGTGGCTCAGCGCTAAAGAATCCACCTGCGGTGCAGGAGACACAGAGACTGGTTCCAACCCTGGGTTGGGAAGATCCCCTGGAGGAGGAAATGGCGACTCACTCCAGTATTCTTGTCTGGGAAATCCTATGGACAGAAAGGAGGCTGTCCATGGGTCGCAAAAGAATTGGACACAGCTGAGCGACTAAACAAGGACAACGGATCAGGCACTTCGTTAAGCCTTTTGGGTGCATGTTTGCATGTAATCCTTGGAACAATCTGATGAGATAGGAGGTAGGTGTAAGTATTACTCCCCCCCTCCCCGACACACACGCGCACACACACTTTACTGGTAAGCAAACGAAGTTCTGAGAGACTGTCATTTGTTCCAGGTTGAAGTAGGAATCATGTGGAAAATGCTAAATACTGTTATATCGCTTCATGCTATTTCATCCAACCACTAGAGTCTGAATCTCTTAATCCTGTGTGGAAACTTTCCTTGCTTCTAATCTTTCGAATTTGTAGAGAGACCTTTAATGAAAGAATTCAGTAGTTTGTTCCCTCCAAATCGCTATTTTTATCATGGAGTTATAAAAAAGATAGTGCTTATTAAAATCACCAATAGACTGGCTAGGTTTCTTTAGTTTTTAGGTGGCTTTTTTTTTTTTGGCTTGCCACACAATGCATGCTCTTTGTGGGCAATCATTTAAACAAAAGAGAAGAAAATAAAAACCACAAGGAATTCCCCAATACTGCATTACTATCAGTGTTTTATGACAAAATCAGATTCCTAATGTTTTTAACTGGAACTAGGAACTGAAGTTAACATGATATATCTAAATGAAAATAAACTGAATAAAGTGCTGCACTCAAGTTAACAAAAATCAGGAGGGGAAGTACAGAGTAGAGGAGTGAGAGTCCCAGATCTTTTAGCTGTGCATTCTCAGTCAAAGTCATGAATCTATGAATTCTTGAAAGTGAAAGTGGCTCAGTCGGGTTGTCCGTGGAATTCTCCAGGCCAAAATACTGGAGTAGGTAGCCTTTTCCTTCTCCAGGGGGTCTTCCCAAGCCAGGTCTCCTGCATTACAGGCAGATTCTTTACCAGCTGAGCCACAAGGGAAGTCCAAGAATACCGAAGTGGGTAGCCTATCCCTTCTCTAGCAGATCTTCCCAACCCAAGAATCGAACTGAGGTCTCCTGCACTGCTGGCAGGTCAAAAACTAGTACATGTTCTGTCACACCCTCCGTAAGAACAAAAGTAGGGCACTAAGGTGTAGCCAGGAAGATAGAATGGCAATGTTTACTCGTTGGTAGTTTAATTTCTTTCTCCAACCCAAGATTTTTAGCCATGTATCACAAATATGTAAACCCACTCCAGTGTTCTGCCTGGAGAATCCCAGGGACAGGGGAGCCTGGTGGGCTGCCATCCATGGAGTCACACAGAGCCGAACACGACTAAAGCGACTTAGCAGCAGCAGGAGCAGCAGCATGAATTTGTCATCTTACTTCTTTGAACAAAATTCTCGTCTGATCTTACTACACAATTTTACAGATGAAGAAACTTAGAACAAGAAACTATTGTCTTGGAAATCCACAAATGAGATAATAGTTAATCTATTTATGAAGCAGTGAAGTTTGCCAAATATTCTGCTGCGTACTTTATATGTTGTTGTTGTTCAGTCAGAAGGTCATGCCCTACGCTTTGTGACCCCATGGACTGCAGCACACCAGGCTCCTCTCTCCACCACTGTCTCCCAGAGTTGGCTCAAATTCGCGTCCGGTGTGTCAGATGCTGTCTAACACATCTCACTCTCTACCACACCCTTCTCCTTTTGCCTTCAGTCTTTCCCAGCATCAGGGTCTTTGTGCACATTATCTCATTTAAGACCACGAAACCTTTGTATGGTCTGTACTTTTGTTCTTTTCTTAAAGACAAGACTTGGTTAGAAAAATTTATTCAAGGGTGGTCTGATCATTTATAAATGACTCTCATCCAGGCCTTGCCCACAAAGCCCAGCATTTAATCTTTATCCTGCAATTGTTATAAAAAATTAATCTCATACGAAGCTGGAAGTATCCTTAAAAAAATCAAGAAGTCGTTTCACCTTATTAACAGATGTGAAAACAAATCCAAAGAACTCAGAAATGATTTTCTCAGGATCACACAAGGACTTAGGTAATTTTGGGCAAGCATCCAGGACTGAACCTCATCTGCTTTAAAACTGGCTCTGTGCTTCTTGTACTATACCATACACGGCATTCCAATTATTAAAATGTTATTATTTTTTTAAATTCTTTTAAATTTTCAAAAAATAAAATCCAAGAATCTGAGTAGCCAGTATCTTATCAAGTGAAATTCAAGACAAATGTTCAGAAAGCATTTTAAAAATCAGCAATATGAAAGAAATGGAAGAAATAAAAAATAATTGATACTTTCTTTTAGGAAATAGGAGAAACAAGACAGTCAACTGATTCTCACGTCAGTATCAAACTAGTCAAAAGAAATGGGGATTTTTAAGTGCAGTTTCATTTTTTTATGGAGGCTTCCTAGTGGCTCTGTGGTAAGAATCCACCTGCTGGTGCAGGAGATGCGGATTTGATCCCTGGGTTGGGAAGATCCCCTGGAGGAGGAAATGGCAACCCACTGTAGTATTCTTGCCTGGAGAATCCCACAAACAGAGGAGCCTGGTGGGCTACAGTCCATAAGGTCACAAAGAGTCAGATATGACTAAGCACGTACACACTTCATTTTTAAAAGCAATCTGCAATGCTTTGGAGCATTATTGTATACTTTTTAAAGTGAGGTACCATTTTTGAGAATCTCTGGTTTTAAATTTGAAAATAATAGGATTCTAAAAATGGATCAGGAAGAATCTTAATTTTATATTAGAATAACTTTTTTATAAAATAGGAGACCTTTGTCTTTTAGTCTCTGGAAAACAGTTTTATAAGGGCTCAAAGCTGAGTTTTTATACCTTGCTCCTTTTCACTTGGGAATTATTATATGACTTTCACAGGGTCACATACCAGTGGCATCTGTCCAGAAATTATGAGAAATAGCTTCTTCAGGTATTTGAGAACTATATTGTGCCGGTCATTAGTTTGGAATTGAGAGATCTGAGCAAACTCCAAGAGTTGGTGAAGGACAGAGAAGCCTGGCATGCTGCAGTCCATGGGGTTGAAGTCAGATACAACTTAGCAACTGAACAATAAAAGAAAGGAAACACAAATTACAAAGACTTAAAAGTGAAGTATGCTTTTGAACTGTGGTGTTGGAGAAGACTCTTGAGAGTCCCTTGGACAGCAAGGAGATCCAACCAGTCCCTCCTAAAGGAAATCAGTCTTGGATATTCATTGGAAGGACTGATGCTGAAATTGAAACTCCAATACTTTGGCCACCTGATTCGAAGAACTGACTCATTTGAAAAACCCTGATGCTGGGAAAGATTGAAGGCGGGAAGAGAAGGAGACACAGAGGATGCGATGTTTGGATGGCATCACCGACTCAATGGACATGAGTCTGAATAAACTTCAGGAGTTGGTGATGCATAGGGAGGCCTGGTGTGCAGTCCATGGGGTTGCAAAGAGTTGGACATGACTGAGCAACTGGATTGAACTGAAGTAAAGGGTTTTTTAGATAGTTACTTCTCAAATTCTGTGAAAGTGCTGTCTTGGCAATTTTACTTAGGCACATGATTTCAGAGTTTCAAGAGCAGGTTATTTGCATAATCATGATACTGTAACTGGGAACAGACCTGTTGAGTAACAGAACGAGTTAGGTTTGCCTCTCCCTGGCCACGTTTTCAAAGGGGCATTAAACTTTAAGGTACTGACTGAAAAATCCTTGAGGGGCTGGAAAGACTATATCCTAAACCTGACTTTCAGCCTTACCTTCTTAGTCAAGTGGGTCTTATTTTTCTATTTCCTCTAATATTGCAAGATCTACTGAAGTTTGCCACTAGTAGCAGAATTTGGAGTTTGAATGTAGTGTATTAATAATGTTTGACATCAGTTTAGAAATTTCCAGAGATATTTAATGTAATTATGGGATTAATATTCTCTAGTTATGATTGTTGCTTATCTTTCTTATTGAAAGAGATGACATTTTGGATCAAAATTCTGTATAAACACAGTACAGGGAACCAGAGGTCAAACTAGAACTTGGCAATATATTCAGAAGTCAAATGTCACTTTCATTCTTTGACTTGAAATGTCATTTCTTGGGGCTTGGGGAATGCCCACAGACTCACCTTGTAGAGTCATCTTCTTAGAAAAGCTAGCCTCTGACATATCTTGAATCCTGCAGGTTGGAGAAAAATTTCCAATCCACTTCTCAATTTGGTGGCACAGTGTGTAACTTGCTCAGCCACAGACAACTGGTTTTTCCTGATTTTATGCACATCTTTATAGACCTTCAGGGGAATTCCATTATTGAGTACAAAAATTGGTTCAGTCTTAAGATTCTACTCATGACAGAGTTCTCCTTTTATCCCACTCCAACTTTTTCCACTCCACTGCTTTCTTGGGTCCTTAGTAAGTAGTGTGAATGCTAAACAAATGGAGAATTTTAAGCTGGAAACTGATGGAAGCTATTTTAAAGGAAAGAAAAGAAATCCTGAGAATTTCATTAAGAAGAGTACTTCAGCGATAGATAACCAATCAATGGTAGTTCAGGCAATCTGTTTTGCCACATCAGGAGTGCCTAAAGGATTGCTTTCCTTGATAGAGGAAGTAAAAATCCTCCAAAAAATAAGAGGAAAAATAGAAAACTGATACTTGTGCCCCCATGTGCTAAGCATTTTACATGTGTTCTTTCTTTTCATCTTTGCAGTAACTTTTGGAGCAAAGCATTATGTCCAGTTTATGGAGGAGGAAACTGAGGCCTAGAGAAGGGAAATAATTCAACTAAAGCTCTAGAGCTTTCTGTGTGGGGCTGTCCACTCTGTGCTCACTCTGTGCTCACTGCCAGCTCCCTTCTTTCAGCCTCCCAACAACCTTGGAGGTCCGTGTTTTAAGTGAAGTTCTGAGAGTTTAAGTAACTTGTCTAAGGCCACATACCTAATAAGTAATGGAACACTAGGATCCCAATGGAACAATTACAAAACCACTTAGTTCAGTTCAGTGTGTCCGACTCTTTGCGACCCCATGAATCACAGCACGCCAGGCCTCCCTGTCCATCACCAACTCCTGGAGTTCACTCAGACTCACGTCCATCGAGTCCGTGATGCCATCCAGCCATCTCAGCCTCAGTCGTCCCCTTCTCCTCCTGCCCCTAATCCCTCCCAGCATCAGGGTCTTTTCCAATGAGTCAACTCTTCGCATGAAGTGGCCAAAGTACTGGAGCTTCGGTTTTAGCATCATTCCTTCCAAAGAAATCCCAGGGTTGATCTCCTTCAGAATGGACTGGTTGGATCTCCTTGCAGTCCAAGGGACTCTCAAGAGTCTTCTCCAACACCACAGTTCAAAAGCATCAATTCTTCTGCGCTCAGCCTTCTTCACAGTCCAACTCTCACATCCATACATGACCACAGGAAAAACCATAGCCTTGACTAGACGGACCTTAGTCGGCAAAGTAATGTCTCTGCTTTTGAATATACTATCTAGGTTGGTCATAACTTTTCTTCCAAGGAGTAAGCGCCTTTTAATTTCATGGCTGCAGTCACCATCTGCNGCTCAGCCTTCTTCACAGTCCAACTCTCACATCCATACATGACCACAGGAAAAACCATAGCCTTGACTAGACGGACCTTTGTGGGCAAAGTAATGTCTCTGCTTTTGAATATACTATCTAGGTTGGTCATAACTTTTTTCCCAAGGAGTAAGCGTCTTTTTCATGGCTGCAGTCACCATCTGCAGTGATTTTGGAGCCCCCAAAAATGTATTAAAAAGCAGAGTGATCACTTTGCCGACAAAGGTCCATATAGTCAAAGCTATGATTTTTCCAGTAGTCATGTACGGATGTGAAAGTTGGACCAGAAAGAAGGTTGAGCTCCAAAGAATTGATGCTTTTAAACTATCGTGCTGAAGATCTTGAGAGTCCCTTGGACAGCAAGGAGATCAAACCAGTCAATCCTAAAGGAAATCAACCCTGAACATTCATTGGAAGGACTAATGCTGAAGCTCCAATACTTTTCCAACTCATTGGAAAAGACCCTGATGCTGGGAAAGATTGAGGGAGGAGGAGAAAGGGGCAACAGAGGGTGAGATGGCATCATCGACTCAATGGATGTTATCATCAACTCAATGGACATGAGTTTGATAATACCCTGGGAGATAGTCAAGGATAGGGAAGACTGGTGTGCTGCAGAAAGAGTTGGACTGACTTTGTAACTGAGGAACAAGGAAGCCTTTTAAATAGATTAGATAGTGATATCTCTACATCTAAGCCCCTGAATTAGATGTTTATACTAGCAAGACGCATTGGAGTTGCTGAAAGACTCTATTAAAATTGTTTACCTCTAACTCCATGGCAACTATACAGGGTCTATATTTTCTAGATACCTTATTTCAGTGCTAATAATATCCATGTGATCAGATTATTCAGTGGAAATTTATGTAGTTACCTGCCAAGATCATAACTTTGTAAATCAGTATTCTCCACATGTTCCAAAAAGGTGAAACAGGTGTATATAGCCCAAACTGATCCCCTAGGTAATTTAGAGTCCCTTGAGAGCAAGGAGATCCAACCAATCCATGCTAAAGGAAATCAGTCCTCAATATTCATTGGAAGGACTGATGCTGAAGCTGAAACTCCAATGCTTTCGCTACCTGATGCGAAGACCTGACTCACTGGAAAAGACTCTGATGCTGGGAAAGATTGAAGGCGGGAGGAGAGGGGGACGACAGAGGATGAGATGGTTAGGTGGCATCACCGACTCAATGGACATGAGTTTGAGTAAACTCTGGGAGTTGGTGATGGACAGAGAGGCCTGGCATGCTGCAGTCCATGAGGTTGCAAGGAATCGGATACGACTGCAGGACTGAACTGAACTGAACTGAGGTCATTTCAGTATTTACATAGATGGGGTTTACAATTGTTTAGGCATTAAATCATGTCTGGCTCTCCTGCAGCCCCATGGACTGTAGCCCCCCCAGGCTTCTCTGTCCATGGGATTTTCCAGGCAAGAATACTGGAATGCGTTGCCATTTCCTCCTCCAGGGGATCTTCCTGAACCAGGGATCAAACCCCTGTCTCCTGCATTGGCAGATGGATTCTTTACTACTGAGCCAGTGGGGAAGCCACAGGATTTACAATACCTCTTGTGAAAACTGATTCTTAAGCAGGTCAGTCACAGTGACTTGTTAATATAAGTTCTTCTTTTAAACTCACTCCCTTTTACTTAAGGGAAACTGAAATGGATTTAGTTCCTCCTAAAAAATACTGTGCTGTATTTAATCTTTCTTTGCTAGCTTATTTCTTTTTATGCTGAATCCTGTTTGTTTCCATTGCTTTAAAACCAGCGGTGACTTTTTCTTTTATTTCTTGGCGATTCTGATACCTTCAACCCTTTTTTTTCAGTTACCCCCAGACTTAATGAAGTTAAAGTTATTTGCAGTGTGGTCTAATTAACCCAGTTCCATACAGTACTGCTGCTGTGGCTTTTAATGGGTTCCTATAACTGTTTCCTGCTCACTCATCTTAAAAGGTTTCCTTTTAATGTGGTCTCTCTCTCTCTCTCTTTCTGCTGTCTCTTGCTCTTTGCCCCCCCTTTCTCTTCTTCAGAGCTGCAGGTTGTTTTTCCTACTGATTAGCATCTTTTCACAAGTCACTGTTTTTGATAAGTCTTCTAGAAGGCAGTCAAGATTAGATCACTGTATTTGAAAAAATAGTAAATCTTGGCAGGAAGAATTGAGGTGATTTGTGAGGCAGGGTCCTGTTAGATTACCTGCATTTCACTCAGCATTTCCAAATAGCACACTGAACTGTGCAGTATTGATTGAGTTTCTGACCCCTCCAACTCACTCAAGCTGTTAATGAATGTACCTTGGGAGGTAAGTGGCTGGCTGTTCTGATGGTTACAGGTCTAGCAGGATTGGAGTACAGAATTTCCAGACCAGGTAACAGAACAAAATAATTAAAACACACACTAAAAACAAACTGGTGGAAGGGACTCCTTACTGAAAAAAGACAGACCAAAACAGGTTTGACAGTTTAAATTTATTGTAATCCTGTCCAACAAAGGAAGTAGACTTGGTTTATCTGCCAGAGTAGAACACCACCCTTACCCCACCCTCTCCTGGAGAAGAATGATAAGCTGTTTGAGGCTGGGTGTAGTGGGATTAGAGAGACAGGCAGCTGAAATACTTCTTAAATGGGGCCCATTTTAGGAGTTCACAGATAGTCAGAAGTCAGTAGGATTAGCGAAGAAGAAAGAAAAGTTGGGGGAGAAAAAGCCTAGTGATTCAGAGGAAGGAGTGGGAATCCAAACAGTTCTCCAGTCCCAATCCTGGAATCGGGCTTCCCTGGTGGCTCAGACAGTGAAGAATTCGCTCAGACAGTGAAGAATTCATTCGCCTGCAACGCAGAAGACCCCGATTGATCCCTGGGTGGGGAAGATCCCCTGGAGAAGGAAATGGCAACCCACTTCAGTATTCTTGCCTGGAGAATTCCACGGACAAAGGAACCTGGTGGGCTACAGTCCGTGGGGTCGCAAAGAGTGGGACACGACCGAGCGACACACACACGCACAATCCTGGAATGTTATTTGTGTATACTCTGGGAGTGCAGGGAAAAAGGAGTCCGTATCTACTTAAAAATTAGTTCTCAGTTTACCAACCACTGGCCGGGTAACAGGTGGTCATCTCCTGCTGAGCTGGGTAGTTAGGGAGGTGGAGGAGAAGGCTCTGAGCTTCTACAGAGGTGGAGGCCTTGTCCTAGGCAACCCAGCTAGTTAGTGCGAGTGGCGGGACTGGAACCAGAAAGGCGTATCTGTGGACCCAGAGCCTTTGCTTTTTTCACCCACTACGCGGCAACGTGATTTCAACGTCTGAGAGTTTCTTGGCCGAACAAGTCGGAAATCACCGGTTTCAGAGATTAGAAATCACCGGTTGTGCGTCCCTGGACTCCTTTCCCCAGCCACTCTGCTAGGTCGCTCTCGGCCTCCGAGTCCTTCTGTGTGCAGTACGCAGACAGCACCGCACCTGGCCCCACGCCCACCGGCACAGGGCTGCGAAAGCCCCGGGCCTCCAAGGCTTCCCGGGCGGTGGGGGAAAAGACACGCTCGAGCTAGCTCTGATGGCTGAGCAACAAAAAGCATGGTCCTTAAATTCAAAGCGGCGCTCGGCGCAGGGGAGCAACCTCAGGCCCCTGCAGAGCCCCCGTAATAACAGGGGCCGGCTCCGTTCGGAGGCGAGTGGTTTGTCCCTAAGAGCAGAGAGTGTGGCTGCTAATAAGTAATTTAAAAAAAAAAAAAAAAAA
>SJXQ01003828.1:146953-171788 GCA_006408695.1 Aepyceros melampus | reverse complement strand
GCCCCGCCGCGCGGCGCGCCCCTTCCCGCCCCCTGCACCATGAGCTGGGGCATCGAGCTCTGGGTGAGTGAGGGGCCGGGCCCGCGAGGATGCAGGGAGGTGGGGGAAAGGTGCCTGGTGCGCCTGGGCTGGGGGACGCGGGCCGGGCTGCCCCCGGTGGACGAGATCGCGCGCGGGTCGGGGGTCTTGGCGGCCCTGGCGGGAGGCGCAGGTCCGAGTGCCTCTCGTTGGCCTCGGCTTGAGCGGGAGGTGCGCGCCAGATTCGTCCTTCTGAGGTGAGGGGGGGCTGGTGTGACCCGCCCCCCCTCCGGCGGCCAGAGCAGGGGCCGCTGGTGTGGGTCCCCTCCACGGCCCGAGCGCAGCGCGCGGATCTGGGTCCCCGCACCTCCCGATCAGAGGCGCGGGCGGGACCCCCTCTCTTCAGCGCGGCGGGCCGACTCAATGGGGGCGTGGAAGGCCGGGGATTTTCAGGGCTGCGTTAGGTATTCGGCGCCCAGACTCGCGGTCCTCTGCTGAGTCTCCAAGGAGGTGCGAGTGGGTCGGGCACTCTCCCCGGGGGCGGGGCGGCCCTGGCGGGGCCGGGTCCCAGGGCTTGGGTTTGGGGGTGCAGGGGTGAGTGAGAACTGGTGTCTTCCCTCTAGTGGCGAGGACGTTTGCCCTGTGGTGGTTTGGGGTGCGCTTGGGATTCTCCCAGGGGCAACTCAGACCTTGGATTTGATGTGGAGATTGCGGCGTTCGGCCTGGAGGGGAGAGTAGTAGGAGTTAGAGGGACGCCGTGTGTTGCCGCCTGCGGGAACAGGCTTTAGCGGGGTCAGTTTTGTATTTTTTAACCACTGGGAGGAAAGAGTCTGAAATGCGGTAGGGAGCGCCCCGCCGGGATGTTTAACCCGGGGCGCGGATGGATAAACAAGCGGCGTGGTGTCTGCAAGCTCCTCTCCCCGGACCCGGATGCCAAGGCGGTGCACTGGCGGTCCTGGGGAGGAGAGGCTGTGGCTTGTGGACTGGGGCTTGTTTACCTCTGGATTCGTTGCTTCCTCTGGATTCCTAAGGAGATCTCTGGGCAAGCGATGGGCAGAGCGGAGTGCAGAGGAAGAAGGAGATGAAATCTCAGCTATGGCACCGAGACGTCCTCAAGACGATACATTTCCCAGGAGGAACTCGAAAGTGCCTCTTTTCGGAATTCCATTTGTAAAGGGTGTGGAGAAGAAAGTGTGGGGTGGTGGTTGCTATCTGAATGGAGGCCAAGAAATCTCACGTCAAAATAAAAGAAGATTAGAGCAGCTATAGAAACAGAGCGCATCCTCCCTTCATTAATTTTTTTTGCTCTAATTGTTTTTACATAACCACTTCTTAGGCTCAGAAGCAGCTACTGTTACTGATACCAAAATCCTGAAGGCAGTAGTTCCCTTAAATGAGAATTCATTTTGTAAACATCCTCTGTCTAAAAGGATCTCAAATTTTCGACTGATGTTTGCAAATATTCATTCTTAAAGTAGCAGATGGTCGTATTTATACACAGCTAATTAGGCAGAGTCTACCATTTTGAGTGTTGGATTTCTTTCCTCTTCTATTCCTTCTGCACTCCCTTTGCCTCTTTTTACCCTATCTGGGGGAACTAATCAGAATAAATTTTTATCAACAGAATAGAAAATTTGGCACAATTTTTATTTTCACTTGTTCAAACAAGAGAAAGGGTTTATTGGAAGGGGGGAATACAATATATTTCCAAGTGAAATAGGCTGTAGTTAGGGACTGAACACCATGGTGGCCATTTCATGGTGATGTTGGTGAATGTTATAGAAGGTGATCCAGAAAGGGATGGGCGGTGGGATAGTACTTATAAGGAAACACCAGATAAGATAGCCTCAATCCCCTGCGTTATTCTGTATACTTCTTTCAGCAGGTAGAGGGTGGAAAGGAAGGCAAAGGCAAGTTGTTGAAAATCAGTAGGAACTGGAATATATACAAGTAAAAGGAAACCTTAGATTTGCTTCAAAAGAGTTTGGGGTGATAGTGGATGGGAATGTGAATGAAATGAAATTGTGCAGGAGCAGGTCACTGCTGACCTGGGTAATGGATACAGGAAGGCTCACTACCAGATTTTCTGCTCTTCTAGGATTGAAATTTCCTACAGTGAAAATAATTGGAAAAGATTTTTAAGGGAGAAAGTGTGTAAACTACTTGAAATTTTGTCTCACTTGTTTAGGTTTATGAGAAAGAACTAGTTACCTGTTGTCTCTAGGAAGGACCTGTCCGTGAAGAGTTAAAAAAAAAAAAAAAGAAAGAAAGAAAAAGGCATTCTACTAGAGTATCGCCCTTTGCCCTTGAGTGGTTTAGAGGTTAAAGAGGGAAAAGAATGGAACTTGTAATCTGCACTAAGAAAAGTGCAAAATCTGAGTTTAAATTCCAAGAAGCACAAGGGCACCAAAATGTCTGTTTTCAGTTGCCTCATTTCATTAAAATTTGAGATTAAAAAAGAAAATTTAAAAAGACAAAAAGAAGAAAAATGTGAGATTAAAAAATGAAGAATTCTGAAAAATGACCTCCAGTTCTCTGGTGGTGAGAGACTCCGTGGTGTGGTGCATGGGGCCGCCCGGCAGAGCCCTGATTGAGGGTTTTCCTTGACTGGTGGCTGTGGGATTTTGCACAGGGGTAATGAGATAATGACGGGGCACTCAAGCCTAACTTGGCAGAACGAAGCTTCTAGGTGGAGAGAGATGGAGCCCTGGTTTGGATGGCCATGAGTTCTTTGCGACAGGTCTTTACAGCTTTCATAGACCTTCACAAACGCCATCAGGTTTTACACGTCGACGCTAGTCAACGTCCCTATAAGCTTTTCAAAAGGACATGTTTCTAACGTGCACTTTACACTAAAGTTCTGTTCCTAGCCACATCCTGCTTTGTAGACAGTAAAACCGTTCTCTTCTCTTTTTTCTTTTAACCTCTTCATCAGCATAAATTTTGATACTCCTGGTAATGAGAAATCAGGAAATGTCAGGAAGTTCTCATGCAATCATAAAATGAACTCAAAACCCATAATTTGTAATAACTTTACTAGATTGTGTGAAAATTGGGGCTTTCTATTTTATACCAGTAGGTCATAACAAAGCATAAAATGGGTGATTTGAAGTGACGGGGTCGTTACAGACTATCGAGCAGATGGGAATAGAATGTAAAAAAGAGTGGATGTATCAGTTTATATATGTGTGACTGATTCACTTTGCTGCACAGCAGACACTAACACAATATTGTAAATCAACTATACTCCAATAAAAACTAATTTTAAAAATTAAAAAATAGTTAGGATATAATAAAATATTTCTGTACGTCTCTTCCTAATTTGCATTTTAGTCAATTTTTAATATTTTATTGAACAGCTATTGTGTGTAAGACTGATAGGAGCCTGTTGTTTCACTTTATATACTTTGAAGGGAATCTGCCTATTTCAGTGAAAGCATGTAAAATCAGGTTTAACTCTAGCCTGCAACCTCAAAGTCAAAAAAGAGATTTGTTTCTGAGATTAACCAAAATGCATTTACTCAAGACTGTGTTTAAAAGGTCATGTTAAGAGGCTATCTAGTTTGTAATGACTTGTTCAAGTTCTCTCTGGTCATTGGAGAAATGGCAAAGCAAGAATTTCTTTTGAATTTTTTGGGTTTTGTATCTGCATATTAAAAAGAAGTAAGGCATTATTGAAGTATCAGCTCAACTTTTTATAAGCTTGATCATTAATGTGAAGTAAAAATAAATCCATTGGAAATTTTAACCTGCCTTACTATGGCCTACTCTTTGTGGCTAATAAATTACTAAGTGATATAATCTACTTTTATCTCCTAGTGTCCTCTCTGGTATCTTTCTTTCTTTCTTCTGATGCTAATAAGAAATGGAATAGCCCAAAATAATAACAAGAAAGCAGAGACCCAACTAATACATATTGGTTAACATATTACTATGTTAAGCCACCTGTGTTGATGGTACTTAATTTTCTTTTAAACCTGTTGTTTTTAGGACAGTGCCAGGCATATAATGCTTTCCACAATTTGTTGGCTATAGTGACATTGATTGTGGTGTTCACTTTTAAGAGGCAGCAGTGAAAGTTGTCAACCAACTGGATCAGGAACAATGTCTGCCTCACAGTAGTAGTTCAAGAAATAACATTGAATAAATGAATGAATCCTTTTTTTTCCCTCTTGTTTTAACATTTGCTGTTTTTTTTTTTTTAATATTTACTTATTTTTTATTTTGGCTGCACCAGGTCTTAGTTGCGGCTTGCACTCTTAATTGCAGCATTTGGAATCTAATTCCCTGACCAGGGATGAGCTGGGGACCCCTGCATTGGGAGCTTAAAGTCTTAGACACTAGACCACCAGGGAAATCCCAATAGACTATTTTTAGAGCAGTTTTAGTTTCACAGCGAAAATGAGCAGAAGGTCCAGAGATTTCTCATATACTCCTTCCACACAAACACAGTCTAGACCCTTTTTTGTTTTTGGGCCACCCCGGAGACCTGTGTGCAGAAGCGCACGTGCATGCTGAGTCTCTTCGAAGCTATGGACTGTAGCCTGCCAGGCTCCTCTGTCCATGGGATTCTCCAGGCAAGAACCCCTGGAGGAGGGCCTGCTCTTAACCTCTGGACCTCCAGGGAAGTCCCTCTAGACATTTTTTTTTTACCTTTAAAGTAGAGCTTGAAAAGTTGTCTCTTTTCTGTTGTTCATGCGGCTGATACCTGATGCATATGTGTGTGTTTATATAAGAACACTGTGTGTGTGTGTGTGTGTGTGCGCGCGCGCGCGCACGCGAGCACGTGCTAAGTCACTCATTCTTATCCAACTCTTTCTGACCCCATGGACTGTACACCAGGCTCCTCTGTCCACAAGATTCTCCAGGCAAGGATACTGGAGTGGTTTGCCCTTCCCACCTCCAGGGGATCTTCCCAGCCCAGGGATGGAACCCCCATCTCTTGCATCTCCTACATTGGCAGGCAGATTCTGTATCCCTGCACCTCCTGGGAAACCCATAAGAACACTTTGTAGTGTGTTAAAATTTTAAGCTAGACAATACTTATTTTTTTAACATTGATGTAATTAACTAGTTGCAGGATTTGGAGAATTATTACCTTTTCTCACTGCCCAGTACTCAATGGAGCAGAGTACTAACAACAGTTCGTAACTCTCCTCCAGCTCTTTTCTTCTTTAACCCTTCAGAGGTTTCTGTTTGGGATAAACACGGCAAGACTGACATGGGAGACATCAATCCTGGAACTAGGGTGAGCAAAACCACCTCAAAAGACAGACCAAAAAAAAAAAAAAATCAAGTGTAGTTCTGTCCACCCCATCTTTCCATTAAAGCAGGATTTGCACCGTCTTCTCTGGATAGTAGATTTTTTTAAATATTAATTTATTTTTTATCTTATGTTCTGGAATCGAAGTGTAATTGATTTATAATGTTTCAGGTATATAGCAAAGTGATCCCGTCATGTATATATATATATATATATATATATATATATATATTTCAGTTTCTTTTCCAGTATTGATTATTACACAATATTGAATGTAGTTCATACAATAGGTCCTTGTGGTTTATCTATTTTATATATAGTAGTTTGTATCTGCTAATCTTAAACTCCTAATTTATCTCTCTGCTGACTCAGTGGACATGAATTTGAGCAAACTCCTTAAGACAGTGAAGGCCAGGGAAGCCTGGAGTGCTATAGTCCACGGGGTTGCAAAGAGTCAGACGTGATTTAGCAACTGAACAACCTTCTCCTTTGGTCACCAGAGGCTTGTTTTCTGTGTCTCTGAGTCTATTTCTGTTTTTCTTTTTTTCTGCCACACTGCTCAAGGCATGCATAATCTTAGTTCCCGGACCAGGGATGTACCTGGAGCCAGAGTATTGAAAGCACCGAGTCCTAGCCATTGGGCTGTTAGGGAAGCCCCAGTCTATTTCTGTCTTGTAAGTAAGTTCCTTTGTGTCATTTTTTTAAAAATTCCACTTATAAGTAATATGATATTTGTCTCTCTGGTTCAGTCAGTTCAGTTCAGTTCAGTCACTCAGTCGTGTCCGACTCTTTGCGACCCCGGGAATCGCAGCACGCCAGGCCTCCCTGTCCATCACCAACTCTCTGGTTCAGCACATATACTAACTCTCTGGTTAGTAGATATTAAACAAAACATGGGAGATCTGGTGATTCTGTGGTTGACATTTACCCATCAGCTAGTTGCTTTCACCTTGTATTCAGATATCATCCTAAACATGCAGTTTTGGTAGGTAAAGCTGTATTTCAAGTACTGTACGGGGTTTTGCCTGTGCTTACTGTGTGACTACATTAGAACTCTTGCTTTACATTGGTGCGACATGGAAAGTGCCTCTTTGAAGGACTGTTCAAGTGTCACCCACTTCCTCGCTAAGCTAATATTGTGTTTCCTGCAATATTACTCATACTTGTTTCATCAACACCACCCACATTTTAAAATAAGGCTTTATTTTGACACTTAAAAATTGCAAGCTACCAAGAATACATGTATGCCCTAGGAAATTAATCTAATTAGATTTTGGAATGTGGGTGTGAAGTCTTCTGGAATTAGCGTTTGTAATGAAATGTTTGTTTCCTGATTTAGTTATATATAGTCTTACCAGCCTGAGCCTAGTGATGTGTCTGGTTAATAAATTCAAAAAAGTCAATAAAGAGCCAAATGTGTTTATTATGTCAAAGAATAAGTTGGGAATATACACGTTTTTTAATATTGATTCTTTTAACTCATAAACTTCATCTGTAAGATTCTGTGCTAACTTTCTGTAAATCTTAACAACCTCAATTGCCTAATACTAGAACTAGATTCATACCACCAACAACAAAATAGATGAAACTTAAAATTTCCTGTTGCACAAATCATAAGATTTGTTCACCTCAAAACTGCAATATCACATTCACTATATTATGGTTTCTTTTTAAAACTTAGAACACACTATTCTAATGATTGGAATGAGATTTTTAATAAGAATTAATTCTTAGACTAAAGCTGTGGTTTTAGTGTGTTAACAGTTCAGCAGCTACAGTTTCCACCTTTACTTCTCTACGGGTTGTAAAAATAGAAATAGATTATCATTGCATAAACTCTGTAGTTCTTGTAATAATTTCACGTGCACCATGCCTTAAAAACAGTTGAATTGGTGTCATCAACGTTGCTGATTATTATCATGCTGTACACCTCACACTTATTTTCTGTATGTCAATTATATCTTAATAAAACTGGAAGTAAAACAAAACCAAAGCAAAAAAAAAAAAAAATGCTGCTGCTTACTGAGAGCTTACCATGCCTCAGGTGCTGTGAAAGTTTGTCATCCGTCATCTCATTGATTCTTCACAAGAATCCAGTGAAGTTAAAAGTACCATTTGGGCCAGCATCTGAGAAGATTCTGAGATGGAACTAGGAATGCTAAGCTTTGTAAGGAGGAACACCTGTGAAAGGAAAAGGGAGTAAGTGTGATTGGGCCAAGGGCGCCATCAGACCATAATGCTGCCTGAGAAAGTCTCCACCAGGCCGACGAGAAGCTCTAGAGCAAAGATTACCCATTCGGGGAGTCTCACGGCGGGCAGAAATGGCCAGGCCCTTGTACCACTGCCTTGCTCGTTCACTGGCAAAGGGCTACCCCAAGAACAATGTGACTTTGGCTCGGAAGATAAGGCAGACCCTAAAGGAAGCTGTCTGCTAACCACACCCTGTGCAGCTGGGCAGCAAGTCCTTTCTGGAAGAAGGATCTGAGTGCCACAGCTCTGCACTGACCACACCATCATTATCCTTTTATAAGAGAGGAAATTGAAGCACAGAACAAACAGTAAGGTAACTCAGCAAGTTCACAGAGCCGAAAGCAGAGATTCAATCCCAGGTCTGGGATTCTAGAGCTCTTCTCATCTTTCTTTTTCTTTCAAGTTAATACTATCAAATGGTTTTGTTGTTGTTGTTTGTTTATTTTATTTTTATTATTTATTTATGTATTTTTATTTTTTTAACACCAAAAACATTTTCTATTGGGATATAATCGATTACCAATGTTGCGATAGTTTCAGGTGAGCAGGGAAGGGACTCAGCCACACAAATTTTTGTTTGTTTGTTTGAACTTCGTAATTATAGGAATTTTCAAACAGACATAGAGAAAATATGATGGACCCCTCTGTACACACCACCCAGCTTCAAGATTATCAGTATTTTGGCATCTGTTTGTGTCATCTTTTTGCCCCCGTGTGGTTTTTTTCAACCCCTCAGTCTTCACCAGCACACATCGTAAAACCTCTCTGCTGCCTGCCACCTTGTCTGAGGAATCTGCAAACAGCCCAAACTGTCCCTCCATCTTTTAAAGTGTGAAAACAGAAGAGAACCAGCCTGTTCAGTGCTTGACACACCTTGATTAAGGGATTTAAATACACGATTTCATAAACTAATAAGGACCCTGTGAGTTTGCTATTCACATTTTAAGACCAGACCCACCCAAACAATGAATACCAGTGCTGGAATTTACTTTTTTTTTCCCTCCTAACACTAAACAAATGTGAGTTTTTAAAAATGTATCTTCTGTATTAGTAGCTCATAATCCCTCTTTCCCCATTCAGTTTAGTTCAGTCGCTCAGTTGTGTCTGACTCGTTGCGACCCCATGGACTACAGCACGCCAGGCCTACCTGTCTATCACCAACTCCCGGAGCTTACTCAAACTCATGTCCGTTGAGTCGGTGATGCCATCCAACCATCTCACCCTCTGTCATCCCCTTCTCCCGCCTTCAGTCTTTGCCAGCATCAAGGTCTTTTCAAATGAGTCAGTTCTTCGCATCAGGTGGCCAAAGTATTGGAGTTTCAGCTTTAACGTCAGTCCTTCAGATGAATATGCAGGACTGATTTCCTTTAGGATGGACTGTTCGGATCTCCCTGCTGTCCCCATTACTCACTCATATTTCCTCAACCACTGATGGAGGTTTTGCTTCCTAAAACATTTGATGTTACTCATGTTGAGAATCATTGAGAACTAATGACTCATAATCTGTAATCACAACAAAAACCACTATGAATGAAGCTTCTGTTCTAGCAGGTGTTTCATATATGTCTAATGATACCCCCATTCCGTAAATCTGAAGGTTATTTTTCTTTTTAAAGAAATTAATTTGTAAAGGTATTGTGAAAGAGAATGAAAGTGAAAGTCACTCAAGTCATGTCCGACTCTTTGTGACCCCATGGACTGTAGTCCATGGATTTCTCCGAGCCAGAATACTGGAGTGGGTAGCCTTTCCCTTCTCCAGGGGATCTTCCCAACCCAGGGATCGAACCCAGGTCTCCCGCGTTGCAGGCAGATCCTTTACCAGCTGAGTCACAAGGGAAGCCCTGTAAAGGTGTTATAATTTGTAATTATTAATTTGTGTTACAATTAAATAAAGATATTAATTTGTAAAGGACAGTGTCAAGTTTCTGATCTGGGGGTCTAACAAAATTATGTCTTGATGAAAAGTATTTTAATGAAATTGAGACAGAGCAAAGAGAATTAGATACTGACCACTTTGTGGGTGATCTGGCTGTCCCAGGCTGCACCTCAAAGTTTTGGTTCCCTAGGAACAAGAAATTAAATATTTCCCTTCATTTCAACAGCAAAAGAAAACCTGGCACCTTTACAGGAAGCTATGCCCTTTGTACTTCTATCTGCACGACCAAAACTGACGGTTCCTGAAATGCAATGAAATACCTATAGGTCTTTGGGAGAAATGGTGTGGGCACGCCCAGATGGATGAGAGGGCCTGGAAGCGCTCAGCCAGGACTGCACGGCTTGCCCATCCAGCATTTATTAGTGTTGGGCACATCATCTCTGCTCCTCGTTTTCCTGATCTGTAAATTGCTATGGTGAAGCTTGCCTTCTTCTTCACAAGAAAGTGCGAAGATGAGTGCCTGCTTGCTTGCTTGTGAAGTGCTTCAAAATTGTTGGATGAGAGGGGATGGGTAAATACAAGTTAGGAGAGTCTTGTTGTTCAGTTGCTCAGTCATGTCTGACTCTTTGTGACCCCACGGACTGCAGCACATCAGGCTTCCCTGTCCTTCACTACCTCCCAGAGTTTGCTCAAACCCATGTCCATTGAGTCAGTGATGCCATCCAATCATCTCATCCTCCGTTCCCCCTTTCTTCTCCTGCCTTCAGTCTTTCCTAGTATCAGCATCCTCTCCAGTAAGTCAGTTCTTCTCATCAGGTGGCCAAAGTATTGGAGCTTCAGCTTCAGTATCAGTCCTTCCAATGAATATTCATGGTTGATTTCCTTTAAGATTGACTGGTTTGATCTCCTTGAAGTCCAAAGGACTCTCAGGAGTCTTCTCTAGCACCACAATTTGAAAGCATCAATTCTTCAGCGCTCAGCCTTCTTTATGGTCCGACTAGTGTCTGGAGGAAGGTTAAAGGGGAAAAAAACAGACAAACCTGTTCCTTGGGAACAAATTGCAAAGCTCTCCGCTGCTGAAAGCTAGTGTCTGTTAAATGAACGTTTCTAGTTGCATGGCACAGGCTGTTCTTGGATTTAAAATTCTGTTTTTATGTTAACCATAAAATAAAATAACCTAATAGTAGGAAAGTGCCTGGAAATAAGTGCTTTGGAAAGGAAGTCTGAATTATAGACTATGCATGCATATTTATTGCTTTTCTTTAAGAGATAAGACTCTAACCATTCTAATTTTTTAGCAACATACTTGGATCTACTTAAGGTATAATCTTAATATTATCCCTCAGGTGGACATAATTCTTTGTGGCTATTCTTACTATTAAAAAAAAAAATTCTGCTGAAGTCACATTGTCCTCCTGCCTCCCCTGCAGAAGCTGGATATTTGTTGCTTGAGGTAGCTAATGAATCATTCTATATATCAGCTTAGTCTGAGACTGTTTTCTTCTTAGCAAAGAGAACTAAGAATTTTAAAAATGTTTATGTTAGGACAGATACATATGAAAATGACAATGTGCAAAGAAAGTTGGATTTCATGAGTGTACATGTGTGTGTAAAATATATTTTTCAGCATGACTCTGAATTTTTAAATTTAAAATTTACTTATCTTTAAAAGTAAAGCAATTATCCTTCAATTAAAAATTAATAAATTTAAATAACCTAGGTTATCTATTTGCATTATTCAATTTTCAAAAGATACTAAGATTACATGAAAAGTCTGTCATCTTAGGATAAATGTAATTCTTAATTGTCATTACCATTTTCAGCAAGAGGATCAGTGATGTTGGTGGCAAATGATTACGACTTTAGTACATTAAAGAAGACACCAAAATTAGAGAAAAGTACATCAGACGAGAGAGACAAACACCTTGAGGATGACTGAGACTTCATGTTTTGTCCATGCTGCTAAGTCACTTCAGTCGTGTCCGACTCTGTGCGACCCCATAGATGGCAGCCCACCAGGCTCTGCTGTCCCTGGGATTCTCCAGGCAAGAACACTGGAGTGGGTTGCCATTTCCTTCTCCAATTTTGTCCATAGTATCTATTTATTCTTTGAGCATCTGCTAAGTGCCAAGGCATGTTCTTGCCCACTGGCTTACAGTCTAGTCAGAGGACAGAAACATACATAGGAAATTGCAGTACAGTGTGATAAGAACTACGGAGAAGGCAATGGCAGCCCACTCCAGTACTCTTTGCCTGGAAAATCCCATGGGTGGAGGAGCCTGGAAGGCTGCAGTCCATGGGGTCGCGAAGAGTCGGACAGGACTGAGCGGCTTCACTGTCACTTTTCAGGAAATGGCAGCCCACTCCAGTGTTCTTGCCTGGAGAATCCCAGGGACGGGGGAGCCTGGTGGGCTGCCGTCTAGGGGGTCGCACAGAGTCGGACACGACTGAAGCGACTTAGCAGCAGCAGCAGTGGTAAGAACTAAGGTAGGGTAAACTACCTGGAAACTTGTACACAGGAGTGTAACTCAGCTGGGGAAGAACTGGCATCTATATGCTGGCCTGAAGGACTGGTAAGTCACGCAGGTGAAGACAGGTGGTCAGGTTGGGAGGGCGATCTGCACAGCCCCCCTGGAGGAGGGGTCAAATGCCAGGTTCCAGAACGCCGAGCTCCAGAATGAACCGCGCCAGGAAGAGAAGCCTGAAAAGGTAGACTGCGGCTGAAAACAGGTGAAGACAGTGGCTTCACCTTGCGGACATGATAAGATATCCACCCTTGAACTGCTGAAAGCAGTTGCTATGGGGCTAGTTCTTCAGTCTGCTTACTGCAACGCAGAGAAGGTTAGAACGCAGCAACAAAGCTGCAGGCCAGGCTAGGCTTAATTGGCCTACTGGATTAATCCCCTGGTTTGGAGCAGAGAGCACCCCTTCACATTTTTCTAAGGGTGGCATCACTGACTCAATGGCCATGAGTTTGAGCAAACTCTGGGAGTCGGTGATGGACAGGGAGGCCTGGCACGCTGCAATCGCAAAGAGTCGGACACGACTGAGCGACAGAACTGAACCGAAGCGTGGAATTGGTGTAAATGATTTGCTAGGGAGTCTTGTTGCCTAGGGAAGACCTGGCTGCGGACTTCGTGCGTGGTGAGCCAGGGCATGGAAGGATGAGGTCAATTCACCGCTTTGGCTAATGAGTTAAACAGTATATCGGCCTTAGTTCATTTTTGTTTTCTCTCCCAGTTGGACGCAAACTGCAAACCTACAGTCACTTCTTTCTTGCTGTCTCTTTGTGCTCGGATACTACAACCTTGATAGGGCTACCAGGGTCTGCTTCTCAGCTCTTTTCACCTAACAGAATTGGTATTTTCAATATGCCTTAGAGGTGACTCACATTAACCAAACTCCCAAGACTGATGCGCAAAGCAGAATGCAAAGTTTCAAATTTACAATGAGAAGTATATCTATGAGGAGACTAAGCTATTCATATTTGCCGAAGCACACATTTTTCTCCCTGAAGGCTAATCTTTGTGGAAAGTTAAATTCTATACAAAGTTTCTTGGAGAGCATAAGATCAAAATAGAGTTGGAGGAATTTAATGGATTGTGACGCCAAGCTGTGGAAGCCTGAGGCATCTGTTTCTTCTGGAGGGATAAATCTACATTAAGGATAGAATGGAGTCTGTTTGGGGTTTCCCTGGTGGCTCAGTGGTAAAGAATCCTCCTCCCAAGTGGGAGACACGGGTTTGATCCCTGGATCGGGAAGATCCCCTGGAGAAAGAAATGGCAGTCCATTCCGGGTTTCTTGCCTGGGACATCCCATGAGTCAGACACAACTGAGCGACTAAACAAGAGAGTCCATTTTACTGATACCATGTAGATTATTCCCTTTCCTTTTATATTTCTCTAGACAGACTATAACGCATTTAGTTAAGTCAGACTTTCTAAATTCTAATCTCTATTCCATCTTCCATCCCTGAGATTCCATCAGGGTTTCCAGGTTGGGTGTTGGGTTCTCATCATCTTCTCCCTTCCCAGCATTCGCCAGGCTGCCACATTCAAGCATCTATCCATTTAAAAGCTCTCCTAGGTAATTCTGATGTTGCTGAAGAAGCATGATTAAACGCTAAGATTCCTTTTTCATACATCCTCAGTTTTTGCTCATTTTATCCTTTATAGCAACTTAAAATCTAGCAATGCTTTGGAGCTACTTTCTTACCCCGTCAACCACTTACAAACATAATCATTCTAAGGTACTCTTTCTTTGAAGTTACATGACGTGGTGTCACTTCTTTTTAAAAATGTTTATTTATTTTATTTTGGCTGAATGGGGACTTCATGGCTGCACGCAGGCTTTCTACTCTGGATGCAGAGCACAGGCTTCTCACTGCGGTGGTTTCTCTTGTTGCAGAACACAGGCTCTAGGGCACATGGGCTTCAGGAGTTGCTGCTCCCGGGCTCTAAAGCACAGGTTCCGTAGTTGTGATGAACAGGCTTATTTGCCCTGTGAAGTGAAGTGAAGTGAATTCGCTCAGTCGTGTCCGACTCTTTGCGACCCCATGGACTGTAGCCCAGCAGGCTCCTCCCTCCATGGGATTCTCCAGGCAAGAGTACTGGAGTAGGTTGCCATTTCCTTCTCCAGGGGATCTTCCCGACCCAGGGATCGAACCCAGGTCTCCTGCATTCCAGGCGGATGTTTTAACCTCTGAGCCCCCTGTAGCATGTGGAATCTTCCCCAACCTCGTCCCCTGCATTGGCAGTCAGATTCTTAGTGACCGGGCCACCAGGGAAGTCCAGTTCTCTTTATTCCTTTTGGTTCTCTCATTGTGATTTATTCAGGCACCAGGTAAGTCATAATTCATTCATTCAGCAATATTAATGACCACCTCCTATATGTCAGGCTTTGTTCTGGGCATAGGGAAAGGGGCAATAAACCAAACGGTGAAAAAAAGCTGCCCTCATATATGTGATCGAAGGGCAAGTGTAAGGGTGTATCTAATGTATCCAATAACGATAAATGCTGTGGAGAAAAATAAGGCTGTGAGAGACTGAGAACAGGATTAAGGTTGACGGCGGTGGGGGGGGCGCAGAACAGAAGTTTAGTGCTGGACATTTTGCCAGATGCTCTTAGATATCTAAGTATCTAGTTAAGTAAATGCATCTGGAGCTCTGGGCTCCGGGCTGTTTGGGTCTGTTTGGATCTTATATTCAATATAAGGTTGGGGAATCAGAAAATTCTAAGCTCTTGACATGGTTATATTCCTACGAGCACTCTTAATTTAACTTTAGAATTCTGTCACTTAGAAAAACTGTCATAATATGCTGCCCTTTTGGACAGGGGCTGTGCTCTCTCTGCTCCACTATTTACCTTACTAAGAATCCAGACTTGCCTGGTGGTCTGTGGTTAAGACCCCGTGCTTCTAATGCAAGAGATAAGGTTTCAGTCCCTGGTAGGGAACTAGCATCCCACATGCTGCATGGCATGGCTAAAAACAAAAACGAAGGCAAAAAAAAGAAAACCTTCCTGAGAATCATAATGTGAGACTTGTGTTAGGTCAGGAGGGGCATAGACTATTAAGAGTTGATTGGTTTTGTAAAATGTTATAGGAGTATAATAAACAGATCTGAAGCTTCGATAGGCATAGAAGTAAAGCTAATGTACCAATTCACAGATGAAAAAATAAAAGTAAATTGCCGATGATGGGCATTGAGATTTTGGTAATAATCAGAAATTAATGTCACACATGCATCATTTTAATAAGCTTTTGCAGACAGTCTGAGTTTCAATTGTACTTCTTTGAAAGCTCCGTGTGTGCTTTGGAGATGCTTAAAGAATGTTTATAATTATTCAGTTTGCATTCTGTTGACTTAGGGATCTCTCTTGTGTCTGATATATGGCCTAATATTCCCCTTTGCATTTCTCAGAGGTAGTTTAAAATATTAGATCACAGAATCAATCAGATTGGACAGCAGGGAGGGCAGGATTCTACTTCAGATGTGTGACAAGTTCTGTTTTGCAAGGATGACCACAACAGTATCTCCCATTCTACCTGTTCTTCCAATGTCACCTTGAGATTCCTCCCACTGAGGAGCAGGGGAAGACTTCTGTCCCTTTCCCTTGACCCTAGGCAGATCCTTATGACTTCCTTGACCGGTAGAATATGGTAAAAGTGACGCCATGTTAATTCTGAGGCAGCATTGTTAATACACTTTGGCCTTGCTCTTTGGGATGGTTACTCTTAGAATTCAGCACCGTATTGTTAGGAAGCCCAAGCAGCCCACGTCGTTGCTGTTGTTTTTCAGTCGCTCAGTCGTGTCTGACTCTTTGCAGCTCCTGGACTGCAGCACGCCAGGCTTCCCTGTCCATCACCAACTCCCAGAGCTTGCTCAAACTCATGTCCATCCAGTTGGTGATGCAATCCAACCATCTCATCCTCTGCTGCCCCCTTCTCCTCCTGCCCTCAGTTTTTCCCAGCATCAGAATCTTTTCCAGTGAGTTGGCATCAAGTGGCCAAAGTATTGGAGCTTCAGCTTCAGCATCAGTCCTTCCAGTGAATAAGCTGTCCGCGTAGAGAATCCATCTGGATAAGTTAACTGTAGGGGTCCCAGCTGACAGCCCAACTGAGGGCTTGGCGAACAGTCATAGTCAACAGCCGGCCTTAGGGCAGGGCATGCAGATGCTCATACCCTCTTGCAGTCAAGTCCTCACACACAGCCTTCAAGCCTTTCCGGCTGGGGTCCCAGCCGTGGAGGATCAGAGACAAATTGTCCCTGTCAAATTGCTGGCCTAGAAGTGATTCTTCCCCACTAAGGTTTAGGGGTGATTTCTTACACAATAACAACTAAAACAATATCCTTGGGTGTCATGCTTGATAATAATACTACCATTGTTCATTTACTTTAGAGCTACAGTTTGCCTTTTTCTTCTATCTAAAAATAAAATAAAATACCTTTCTAAAGAAATTCCTTAGAATAAGAAATCAAAAAGTTGAGGAACATTCAAATAGTACTTATGCTTACTCTTTCTGAAGATGGTGGGATAGGAAACGGAGAAGCTCTAACATGAAGACTTAGAGGAGAAAATAAACTCCTTAAACTATGCTGTACTTAGTCACCCAGCCATGTCCAACTCTTTGCGACCCCATGGACTATAGCCTACCAGACTCCTCTGTCCATGGGGATTCTCCAGGCAAGAATTCTGGAGTAGGTTGCCATGTCCTCCTCCAGAGGATCTTCCCAACTCAAGGATAAACCCAGGTCTCCCACATTTCAGATGGATTCTTTACCATCTGAGCCACCAGGGAAGCCCAAGAATACTGGAGTGGGTAGCTTATCCCTTCTCCAGGGAAACTTCCTGACTCAGAAATTGAACCGGGGTCTCCTGCATTGCAGGTGGATACAGGAGAAAATAAACTCCTTAAACTAAATTTGCCCTAAGGTTCTTGTCAGTAAATTGTCAACTTTGAATATGATGATACTGTGTCATTCTTTACCAAGCCTCAAGCTTTTCTGCATTATTGTCATAGCCATGGACCCACAGAAGACATTTCCCTGCAATTCCTTTTCACAGGAAGTAGTTTTTCTAGTTTTTCCCCCCCCCAAAATGCATCTTCTCTCTGTAAGCCATACTGATCCACTAAAGAAGTATTATATAAGAGATATCAAGTAAAATGCCATGACTTCTTTGCTTTAGTTGTGAAATAAAGTCAATATTCTGGAGGCAATGAACCTGTTAGACGAAAGCTAAGCAGATGCGTCTCATTGTCTCTCGGCTGCTCATTCATTCTGTCTTCATTCTCTGAGTGGACCACTTGGGCTTGATAGCCTCTAATGATTGCTTAAAGTTCTTTTATTCTTACAAGATTTCCACAGTTTAGCCACTGCCACATTGTTCAACAGCATTGGACTGGATGGTGACGGCTTGGTTCATAACATGATCCTAACTAGTTCAGTAATTGTGGACAAGTCATCCAACCTCGGTTCCTTCATCTGTAAAATGGGGAGAATAAGAGTGCCTGCTTTATGGGGGTACTGAGAACATTAAATGAGTTAAGTGAATACTTAGAGCAGTAAATGTCTGACACAATAAGCTTTATGAGCATTGCAAGTTGTTATTCACCTTTCCATGTTGTGACGATCTTGAGTTTTCTGTTGAGAAGCTAAATGAGTACTCCTTTCTATGTTGGGGGTTCTGTCGAGGTGACTGACAAATTGGGTGTAAATTAGACCGGATGACCTCAGGCCCCTTCAAGTGTTCTAGCATAATCTGAGTCCAGGATCAATTGACCCTAGAGGTAGTTGTCCCAAGAGTAATGATTCATAATACACGGAGAATACATCAAGGTCAATTATGGTCGGGTAACTACTTCCAAGGCTAGTAACTCTATTTAGAAATTTTACGCACAGTTCCCACACTGGAGCTCAAAGAGATGCCAATAATTTTAATCGGAGGTTTGTAGAAGTTTCAACAAATCGAAAAGTGGCATGTAAATAAACTCATTAGACCCATTCCCTAAGTTGTCAGCTGCTCTATACATGGATTGAATGTCTTAGGTGTGACTCCATACGCAGAAATATCAGGGACTATTTTGCCGAAGAAAAGCTTTTTGGCTGAGAAACCTGAAAGGCTGGATGTTAAACTTATTTTGTTACTTTGGTAGCTGCAGGTAAATAAGGTAAACACGTAAGATCATTCCAGGAAAACTTTTAGGCCATCAGTGCTTCATTTCTAGATAAAAATATTCAGACACTGATGGGAATGAAATGCAGGTTGGCGACTTTTTTCTTCTTTACATTCTGGATTTATTTTTTGGTTTATGAAGTGCTAATAATTGAGAAAGTGGAAGGAACAGCCAGTTGAATGAGAAGGAAACCCTCCATTAGATGAGAGACTTTGGGATAAAGAATGTTCTTGATCATTCCAAGCAGATCTACACACGCTTTGATTATTGGGGGAAAAAAAAACAACTTAAAAAGTCATTTGCAGAAACGGGCAAAGGATCATCTCCACCAGCAGTGTTCAGGTAGGTGTCACCCATGTCCCGTAGTCTGTAAAAAGATCTGTTTGATTAAAAAGATATCACGTTTGTTTGAGGTATAGACCCCACTCAGGTCACATGCTTGGAGTATGGGGCTGGCTGTTAAACAATTGCAAACGTAAGGCCAAGCTGAAGGTTGTACGTACCTTGATTTTACAATGTGGCAGAGACTAGGGTAGCTCAAAGGGAGATTAAAGGATTTTCTACACTATTTACTTGGTCATCTTTGAACTGTGGGCTCATCCTGGGGACCAGCAATCTCATATGGGATGAAAGGAAAGAAAGAAAGGGAGAAAAGAGAGACTAGATAGGAGGAATGTTGGGTTTGCTGACGTCAGTAGGAGGTTGAGCTTAGGGAAACAAGAAAAATGCTAAATACCCAGATTTAAAAAGATGACCCATTCTTGGGATCTCGTAGGCAGCTTCAAGGGGTACTGCAGGGAGAACACGTAGGAACCTGGGTTATCTCCTATACGGTAGGTGAGGTGTGGACCTGAGCCCAAACCTAAGGAGGTCTTGCCATCCCAGAGTAAGATGGGAATTTAAGAGGACTTACCTGGAGGTCTAGGGTTTACGACTTTGCCTTCCAATGCAGGGGGTGCAGTTTCGATCCCTTGGTTGGGGAGCTAAGATCTCACATGCCTCTAAACCAAAACACCAAAGCATGAAACAGAAACAATATTATTGAACAATTATAATAAAGACTTTAAAAATGGTCCACATCAAAAAAAAAAATCTGCAATTAGACAACCCTTTACCTTGCCTGCCTGCCCGGTATCCGTAGACACTCTCTTCCAGCCAAATCCGCCTTCCTTCCTAAGCACCAACCTGCTTCTCCCCTTGGGCTCTGCACTGCTCTGTCCCAGCTTTGCCCTCCACCAGGAGCACCCTTGCCTGGGGTAGCTTCGTGCCTCTTCACCTCCTCCCGCCAACCCTCCTTGTGTGTCGTTTCATCCCTGTAATATCCTTCATGTAATTCCACACTTAAATGAATTCTGTGAGTTCAGCCCTGAGAGAAGACTGTTAAAGCAGCCAAACTGGGGAAGAGTCATGATTTCAAAGGAATCATTTATTTCTTATTTACATACTGAATTTATTTATGCATTTGAATAGGCAATACACCCTTTTTCCTCCCTGGGGACAATCATTGTTACTAGTTTTTTTTTTTTTTTAATTATTTATTTTAATTGGAGGCTAATTGCTTTACAATATTGTGGTGGTTTTTGCCATACATTGACATAAATCAGCCATGGGCGTACACGTGTCCCCCATCTTGACCCCCCTCCCACCTCCCTCCTTATCCCATCCCTCAGAGCTGTCCCAGTGCGCTGGCTTTGAGTGCCCTGTTTCATGTATCGAACTTGGACTGGTGATCTGTTTCACATATGGAAATATACATGTTTCCATGCTGTTCTCTCAAATCATCCCACCCTTGCCTTCTCCCACAAAGTCCAAAAGTCTGTTCTTTATATCTGTCTCTTGCTGTCTCGCATATAGAGTCATTGTTACCATCTTTCTAAATTCCTTATATATGCACTAATATACTGTACTGGTGTTTTTTTGTGACTTCTTCCAGTGAGTTGTTAGTTTTCAGTTGCTAAGTCATGTCTGACTCTTTGTGATCCCACGGACTGCTGCACACAAGGCTCCTCTGTCCTCCATTTTCTCCCAGAGTTTGCTCAAATTCATGTCTGTTGAGTCAGTGATGCTATTTAACCATCTCATCCTCTGTCCCCCCTTCTCCTCTTGTCTTCAGTCAGAGTCTTTTCAAATGAGTCAGCTCTTCACATCAGGTGGCCAAAGTATCAGGGCTTCAGCTTCAGCATCAGTCCCTCCAGTGAATATTCAGGGTTGATTTCTTTTAGGATTGACTGGTGTGATCTTCTTGCAGTCCAAGGGACCCTCAAGAGTCTTCTCGAGCGCCACAGTTCAAATGCATCAATTCTTTATGGTCCAGCTCTCTCATCCATGCACGATGGATAGCTCCAGTGAGCTCTCAAGTGTTGATAAACAGATGCCACTCCCCCATAGAAATGTTAGTATACTATTCTCACTTTTTGCTACCTTTTATCACTTATAATATCTTGGTGTTTTATTTCGTCTTTTTCCTTAGCCACCTCATTCTTTGTGTGTCTCTTTTTTCCTTTTTTCTTTTTGTTTAAATTCAAGTATAGTTGATTTACAATGTTGTGTTAATTTCAGGTGCACAACAAAGTGACAACAAATGCATCAATTCTTTATGGTCCAGCTCTCTCATCCATGCACGATGGATAGCTCCAGTGAGCTCTCAAGTGTTGATAAACAGATGCCACTCCCCCATAGAAATGTTAGTATACTATTCTCACTTTTTGCTACCTTTTATCACTTATAATATCTTGGTGTTTTATTTCGTCTTTTTCCTTAGCCACCTCATTCTTTGTGTGTCTCTTTTTTCCTTTTTTCTTTTTGTTTAAATTCAAGTATAGTTGATTTACAATGTTGTGTTAATTTCAGGTGCACAACAAAGTGACAGTTTTATATAAAACCGTGTCTCAGTTCAGTTCAGTTCAGTTGCTCAGTCGTGTCTGGCTCTTTGCGACCCCATGAATCCCAGCACGCCAGGCCTCCCTGTCCATCACCAACTCCCGGAGTTCACTCAGACTCAACGTCCATCGAGTCAGTGATGCCATCCAGCCATCTCATCCTCTGTCGTCCCCTTTTCCTCCTGCCCCCAATCCCTCCCAGCATCAGAGTCTTTTCCAATGAGTCAACTCTTACATAAATATATATAACTATGTATTTAACTATGTATATATTCTTTTTCAAATTCTTTTCTCTTATAGATTATAACAAAATATTAAGTATAATTTCCTGTAATTTAATGTAACAACTTTTAGTTAATAAAATCCTATCATACTGATATATTGAAATTTACTATGATCATTAAACTGTCTTCAGTATATTTTCCTATTAAAAAAGTGCAGATTAATAGTCTTCTATGTGTTATTTTGCATCAGTGTAAGTATATTTGAAGGATAAATACCAAAAACCTGGATAAGTGTCATCAGATCACCCTCCAAAGAAGTCTGACAACTGTGTTGTCACCAGGCACATATTGAGTTCTCCTTAACTGTTTATAATCAAATGTTTCGGTATCTGCTCAACAACTGAGTGTTGTTAATTTTACGTTATGTGAATTTCATCTCAGTTTAAGACAAAAAAAGCAGATTGGTACTGGGCATGTTTGTTATCTCTAAGATGACAAACAACTAATCTGGGAAGCTTCTTGATCTTTGGAAATTTAAAAGCCATTGTAAACACTATATAAAACAGTTGAGCTTAAACTTCTCAGAAGGGTTCTAGAAATTTTCTCCAAGTAATTAAAGGATTGCTGTGTTGTGTTTGAAGTCTTCTTAATGATTGTCTGAGAACTCATGTTGCAAAACAGGTTCTAAGGGTGTATTAGGTGCAATTAAAAAAAAAAACACACACACCCACAACATTAGCCCAAACTCGAAGAATTAATTGGGAATTGTTCTCTTTGCAAATTAATTTTTCACCAAATCAGTTGTTAAGCTATCTACCCAAACCAGTACTTAGTGGCTTTCAGTTAAGTTGGCTAATGTTAGTGTTCTAAAGAAGAGAAAGGAGCTGACGGTGAGCAGTCAAGGTTGACTTTTTACATCTTCCTGTAATTACTGCGTGGGACTAAAGATAGCAACGTGGTTTTGTTTCTTTTTTTAAAGCTACTATAGTTAGATCAACTATAAACATCATGCAGTTTACCTGTGTTGTAACTTGCTTCCACAAACATGCAGTGTGCAAAGCACGGAACGAGGTGCCGGGGGGGGGGTGTGGGGGGGTGGTGGATATGAAAAGACTTGACAGCCGTCCTTAAGCTGACCAGGTGTGAGGTTTCTAGAAATTGCTATCATCCTTTTTCAATACCTAAAAACCCATTTGTTCTGAATGGCCAGTTTTCTGTTAGGTCAAAAGCATTTGGAAAAATATTAATAGCCAGTAATTTGACAGTTTGAAGAAGGCTTTTTATTTTTAAGCAGGTGGGGATCTAGAGTATCTGTTAATGGTGATTTTGATTTGTCTTAGTAACAGGGGATGTCCTGACACCCACAGTCTACAGGGGCCGGTTGGGCTTTATATTCTCTGCTGTTCTTGCAGTGGGAATGAAAGGCTGAAGGCTGCCTGCCACTTGAAAAGATGGCAGCTTTTCAAAGTCCTGGAGTGCTCCCCTCCCTTGAATCTGTTAAGGCATTCAGAACCGAGTACAAGAAACTCAAGGTCTGAATTTGGACTCTCTCTTTGCTGAGTTGGCATAGCATATTAATGCTCTCTTCCTATTGGCAATTTTTGGTGTTGTTAATAAATTCTTAGGGCTTCTCTGGTGACTCAGACAGTTAAGAAATCTGCCTGTAATGCAGGAGACCTGGGGTTCGATCCCTGGATTGGGAGGATCCCCTGGAGAAGGAAATGGCAACCCTCTCCAGTATTCTTGCCTGGAGAATCCCATGGACAGAGGAGCCTGGCAGGCTATAGTCTATGGGGTTGTAAAGAGTCAGACACGACTAAGCAACTAACACTTTCTTCTTAATAAATTCTTAGTACCTTTTTTTTCCCCTGTAATTTATTATTATCATTATTTATTTTTTTACCAAGTCATGGGGCATGTGGGATCTTAGTGCCCTGACCAGGGACTGAACCCATGCCCCTGCATTGGAAGTTAGTTAAGTCACTCAGTCGTGTCCGACTCTTTGCGACCCCGTGGACTATAGCCCACCAGGCTCCACCGTCCGTGGGACTCTCCAGGCAAGAACAGTGGAGTGGGTTGCCATTTCCTTCTTCATTGGAAGGGTGTAGTCTTAATCACTGGACTACCAGGGAAGTCCCACCTTTTGGTTTTATGTTGATCTAAGGTAGTTTAAATGTTACAGAAACTGTCATTTTAAAGTTGTTATTATACTGTTAGTCTCAAATAGATAACATTTAATAAACCAAAATAGGGGAAAAATGCCTAACAAGAATAATCACAGGGCAATTCTGAAGTCCCCGAATTCAATGAGAAAAATCAGTGTTCACGTGTATTGCTGATGTGACAATAAGCACACATGACATTTCCTCCCAGGCAGAATCAGTGCAGTTCTTCGTACTGTGTGTTGACTGCCAGTGGGAGTTTCCCCTTCAGTAGCCACATGGAGAAATATGATGGGAACATAGTTTTGTTGAGACTTCCCTGGTGGCTCCCACCGTAAAGCGCCTGCCTACAATGCGAGAGACCTGGGTTCAATCCCTGGGTCGAGAAGATCTCCTGGGGAAGAAAATGGCAACCCACTCCAGTATTCTTGCCTGGAAAATCCCAGGGACGGAGGAGCCTGGTGGGCTACAGTCCAAGAGGTCGCAAAGAGTTGGACGCGACTTAGCGACTTCACTTCACTTCTGTTGCCTAAAAGGCAGATCATCAGAACAGCCTCCTAAGGGGCGTCCGGGTTGCTTTCACGTTCTGCAGGCCTTTTTGTGTTTAATCTAGTGGGGTCCTGTGAACATAGTGCACTGTTTACAGAGATGCGATCAGCACTGTGCATTGGACCACTTGAAAAACTCGAGGTTCCTTCCTGGCCAGCCATCATTCAGAAAACCAAAACAAACAGCTAAACAAGCGGGAGTGGTATTGTTTATTTCTTTCCGGTTAATTATTGTCAAATAGGAGTTTGTGTGGCAGCTTTGGGCTCCAGATGGAGCAGTCAACTCTTTTGGAGCTTTACTCATTGATTTTTGTAAACACAGGAGCAAATTACAAAATTTTTTCTTAAATCACTCCAAAATATTTTCTTAAGTCACTCCACTCCATGATGTCTCTGTCATCCAAAATCACTGTTAAGCTCATAAAGACTTTTTATGAAACCAATGCAATCCCATTGTTGGTTTAACCCAGGAAATCATCTTGGCTGGTGTATGTTGGCTTTTGTCTGGGGAAAAATATAACAATTTGATTGTCTTTTTGATGTGTTATTTTATTATTTCTAGCTAGGAAAAGCTGATACTTGCTTGAAATAAATTCCCCACTTCAGATTTTCATGGGGCAGAGTTTTCAGTTTGTAGAAATTCTTGTGGTACAATTTAGCTACCTTACATTCGTTATCTCAGCTTTATTGATGTAATTGACATATAACATGGTATAAGTTTAAGAAGTACAACTTGTTGATTTGATGCTTATGTATTACAAAGCGGTTACCACCATAGTTACCTAACACCTCCATCATGCCACGTAGTTAGCATCTCTTTCTTGTGGTGAGAACGGTTAAGAGCTACTCTCTTAACTAGGTATGTAATACAGCATCATTATACCATAGGACTTCCTGGGTGGCTCAGACGGTAAAGCGTCTGTCTACAATGCGGGAGA
>SJXQ01003828.1:116807-136568 GCA_006408695.1 Aepyceros melampus | reverse complement strand
ATGGCTAACAAACACATGAAAAGATGCTCAACATCACTCATTATCAGAGAAATGCAAATCAAAACCACAATGAGGTACCATTTCACACCAGTCAGAATGGCTGCGATCCAAAAGTCAACAAGCAACAAATGCTGGAGAGGGTGTGGAGAAAAGGGAACCCTCTTCCACTGTTGGTGGGAATGCAAATTAGTACAGCCACTATGGAGAACACTGTGGAGATTCCTTAAAAAATTGCAAATAGAACTGCCTTATGATCCAGCGATCCCACTGCTGGGCATACACACCAAGTCCAGGTTATTTAAGCCTGACCAAATAGGTATTGAAAAATCCTAACTAAAGGAATCTTGATGTTATTGGCTTATTTCCTCCCATAATTGAGTTTCTGCCACAATTGCCTGAACAATGTTTGATGACTTAATTTAATTTACTTTCTTCCAGGGGAATGCTGGAAAAGTAATTCGTATAGAAATAGGAAGACTTTAACAGCTAAAATTAGAACATGGAATGGGAAATCTGAAATTTGTTGTTGTTCAGTCCCTACGTCCTGTCCTACTCTTTGGGACCTCATGGACTGCAGCACACTAGGCTTCCCTGTCCTTCACTATCTCCCAGAGTTCGTTCAAATTCATGTCTGTTGAGTCGGTGATGCCATCCATCCATCTCACCCTATGTCTCCTTCTTCTCCTCTGCCTTCTCTCTTTCCCAGCAACAGGGTCTTTTCTAATGAGTCAGCTCTGTGCATCAGGTGACCAAAGTGTTGGAGCTTCAGCTTATGCTGAAATACTGATTCACCATCACAAAAGGGGTTGAATCCTCTGATGAACTTACTGGTTATGCTAAATACTTTGAAAAGACATAGGTTGAAGAAACAATGATTTCATAGCCATAGTCTTCTAGAAAAGAATGCCAGAACTAGGAGACCTGGTTTGCATTTTCAAAAGTTAGTGAGCTGCATGGGCTCTGAAGCCAGGCTACTGGGATTCTTCAAGGAACCCTTTCCTCGCTGTGTGAATTTGGGCTGGTTGCAGAAGCTTTCTGCAAAACAAGGATGTAGCAGTAACCTACTGAGTGGGCTTGTTGGGAGGATGAAATGAGAGGATATATGTGAATTGCTTAGGAGAATGTCTCCCACATACTGAGTGTGCTCCATAAATGTGAGAAGTGATCATTTCCAAGTAATTTACTTTCTCTAGATCTGTTTTCCTATTTGTATAAAAATGTTTGTTCTGGGCTCCTTGGTATGGGTAATAAGAAAGGGTCTCACTTATTCTGAAGGGATTTTCTCTCCAGGAGAAGAGAGAAAATAAGTCAAAGGCTCAAAGCAAAATGAATGACCTCATAAATCACTTGGGGTCTGGAAAATAAGAGAAGGCCTGCTGGTGAAACAAGCAATAGGGTTTCCTTGGTGGCTCAGATGGTAAAGAATCTACCTGCAGTTCAGGAGACCTGGGTTCAATCCCTGGGTCGGGAAGATCTCCTGGAGAAGGAATGGCAACCCACTCTAGTATTCTTGCCTGGAGAATTCTGTAGACCTGGTGGACTACAGTCCATAGGGGTGTGGAGAGTCGGCCATGACTGACCAACTAACATTTTGCTGGCGAAGATGATCAGTTGAGTTTTGCTTTAAAGTGATGGTTGCCAGAATTGGGAACATTATAAAGTGATAACATCTAGAACGCAACATTAGAAACAAAATACAGATGGCAAACTTTATTTCGCCCAAAAACGGGCAGCGGCAGAGTGAGCCTCTTCTGCCATCCAAATATATCACCATTATTTTTATAAAAGAAGGCATTTGAAGATGAAGGGAGTTATCTCAGTCCAAGGACTCAATATACTTGCTTTTAGAGAATGTTACTACATTGTCATTTTAGATTTCCTTCTTAACTTGGGTATACTTTCATCATGGACCAGCCAATCAACATATTAGGTTTGGGAAATACCACTTTTAAGAACAAGAGGGTTTCAATAACTAGTAATCATGGATAGGAAGAGGAAAAGGGACTTTGGCAAAGACATTTGTATAACCAAGAACACAGGGGTAGGGCACTGGGGTAGTTGATGTTAGCTGCTTCATTAGGCAAAGCCCAAATCCTAGTGGTATAACACAATCTGTTTATTTCTCACTTGTATAGAGTCTGATACGGGCCAGGCCATTTTTCTTCATCTTATAGCTAAGCCATTTAGAACACGTACCCTCCAAAGGGTCTGGCAAGAAGAGAGAGGCAGAGGGAGTCCTTGGCTCTCAGTCTAGAAGGGATGTGTTTCATGAGTGAAATTAATCACTTGGCCCTATTCTTACTGCAGAGGGGGCTGGGAAGTGTAAATACAGAGTGTCACCATGATGGAAAAGGAAGAGGAGGTGCTGCTGAGTTTGGGATTATCTGGAACCATGGAGCGAGAGACACTTACTCCAAACATGTATGATATCACAAGTGAAACAAATCACCGGTCTAGGTTCGATGCAGGATGCAGGATGCTTGGGACTGATGCATGGGGATAATCCAGAGAGATGGTGTGGGGCGGGAGGGGGGAGGTGGAGGTCGGGTTTGGGAGTTTATGTACACTCGTGGCTGATTCATGTCAATGTATAGCAAAACGAATACAGTATTTTAAAGCAAAACAAACTAAAAAATAAAAATTAATTTAAAAAAAAGCATAGATATTACTTTGCCGACTAAGGTTCAGATGCAGGATGCAGGATGCTTGGGACTGATGCATGGGGATAATCCAGAGAGATGGTGTGGGGCGGGAGGGGGGAGGTGGAGGTCGGGTTTGGGAGTTTATGTACACTCGTGGCTGATTCATGTCAATGTATAGCAAAACGAATACAGTATTTTAAAGCAAAACAAACTAAAAAATAAAAATTAATTTAAAAAAAAGCATAGATATTACTTTGCCGACTAAGGTTCGTCTAGTCAAGGCTATGGTTTTTTCAGTAGTCATGTATGGAAGTGAGAGTTGGACTGTAAAGAAGGCTGAGCGCCGAAGAATTGATGCTTTTGAACTGTGGTGTTGAAGAAGACTCTTGGAGTCCCTTGGACTGCAAGGAGATCCAACCAGTCCATTCTGAAGGAGATCGGCCCTACAATTTCTTTGGAAGGAATGATGCTGAAGCAGAAGCTCCAGTACTTTGGCCACCTCATGTGAAGAGTTGACTCATTGGAAAAGACTCTGATGCTGGGAGGGATTGGGGGCAGGAGAAGAAGGGGACGACCAAGGATGAGATGGCTGGATGGCGTCACTGACTCCATGGGCATGGGTCTGGGTGAACTCCGGGAGTTGGTGATGGACAGGGAGGCCTGGCGTGCTGTGATTCATGGGGTCGCAAAGAGTCAGACACGACTAAGCAAGTGAACTGAACTGAACTGAAATTGGTTTGAGAACTTTCATTATATGAGATTGAAAAATCAAACTATAGAGCATGCCTGACATCTCATTGAAGAGGTAAGAAAAAAACAGTTTTAAATGTGTAGCAGAAAAAAATAAGGCTGTTTCTTTATGCAAACTTTGAGTCCAGCTTACTTAGTAGTTCTTTTACATTAAATGTGTATGCCGTTCATCCATTCAATCAATATTTACTTAGTGCTTATTGTGTACTAGACATATGTTACAATGTGAGAGATAATGGACATGGAACTTTAGTAAACAGACATTTCATAACATTACCTCAGTAACCAGGCAGTGACAATGTAGCATATATTATGAAAAAATATGGTTTTTGAGAGGCATAAATTAACAACTAATCTAAACTAAGGAAACTAAAGGAAATTTAGACCTGAAGCATAATCAGATTAAAGAGAAGGAAAGAAGCATATGCAAATGAAACTGCATGTATGTATGTCCTGGTGCTGAAGGAACCAATTTACAGGATAGAAACAAAGCCACCGTGATGAGCAGATGGATTTGGCAGCAAATGAGGACTTAGAATTAGATTGATTAATACGGGCCAGATCATGCAAGACTTGAAATATTTTCAAAACTGTCCTAATAGTGCTGAGCAAATTTAAAGGTTTTGACCAGGGTAAAGACATGAGTGAGTTTGCTTTGTAAAACAACTACTGAGCTGCAGCATAGCTGAGCACTAGCAAATGGACAAGGATAAAATGGATGAAAGACAATTGAGTCATTTTTCAGTAGAGGCTTCTGTGGCTCAAACAGGGAGAGTGCCAATGAAGACGGGAAGCAATGTATTCAAAAGACATTGTTGATATACAATGGTCAGGATTTGACGAAAGACATGCTATAAGGAAAGAAAGCTATGGGGGATTTTTCATGTGGGTGCATCACTGAGGTGTTAATGAAATGGAGAACCTTGGGAAAGGTGGTTTGGAGTTGAGGTGTGAGGGGAAAAAGTAAGTTTTAGCTTTACTATGTTAAATTTAAGATGCCTATATTAGAAAGCAGAGACATCACTCTGACAAAGGTCTGTATAGTCAAAGCTATGGGTTTTCCAGTAGTCATATATGGATTTTAGAGTTGGACCATAAAGAAAGCTGAGCATGGAAGAATTGATGCTTTTAAACTGTGGTGCTGAAGAAGAGTCTTGAGAGTCCCTTGGACAGCAAGGAGTTCAAAACAGTCCTAAAGGAAATCAACCCTGAATATTCATTAGAATGACTGATGCTGAAGCTGAAGCTCCAATACTTCGGCCACCTGATGCAAAGAACTAACTCTTTGGAAAAGACCCTGATGTTGGAAAAGATTGAAGGCGGAGGAGAAGAAGGTGACAAAGGATGGTTGGATGGCATCACCGGCTCAATGGACATAAGTTTGAGCAAACTCCAGGAGATAGTGAAGAACAGAAAAGGCTGGAATACTTCAGTCCATGGAATCACAAAGAACCAGACACAACTTAGTGACTGAACATCCAAGTGCACATGGACTCACCTGCTGGACCTCAGTCACTTTCTGACACAGGGACATAAATTTGGTGGTCACTGGCATTAGAGGAATACTTAATTCCAAAAAGTGGAGAACCATGGGAGATAACTATGACAGTAAAGATGGGGAGAAAACCAAAATGTAGTCTAAAAACAAGGTCCAAGGACACTCCAGCATCAATAAAGTAAAGAAGAAGAGCCTGAAGAGAATGACCTAGAGAGAAAGAACAAAGGCGGGAAAGTGTGTTATCAAGAAGCCAAAGAGAAAGAAGCATTTCCTGGTTGAAATAGTTAACCATGACGAATTCTGTTCATTGGATATTTGCCTCATTAAGACCTTGGATGAGCACCACAAAGTAATTTTCACAGAGTAAAGAGAGAAAAGACTCAGATTACAGTTGGCTCAACAGTGAGTGGAAAATGATGAATTAAAGAGAGTATCCTCAGTTTGTACATAAGAAAGGTGACCACAATCTTCCCTAGAGAGCCTAGAGTTGTGTCTACTATTAAGGCAAATTGTCATTTCCCTTTTCGAACCAAAATTGTTCCCACTGTATGGCCACCCTATCGTGGTAGGTGAGAATTAAGATATAAATGGTGTGATTGTTAGAGTACTAGTAACAATCTGTGATTATTCAGAAAATAATACATCAGCAAATTGAAAATCTTAAGAGATATGTCGATCTGCACACTTGAAATTTTCCCTGTGGATTTTTCAGCCATTATTGTGCTTTGTTATGCCATAGGTTTAATGGAAATCTTCCCGAAACGTATTAAATATTCTCTTACCTTCTAAAATAAAGATGAATGAATGTGGTGTAATCTTTCTGGATCCTTAGCTTATGACCACATCTGATTTATACCATACTACCTTTGAAATAATTTATTTGAAGTTTGTAGGGATATTAATCATTCCACAAATTCTATGTGCATGTATTCATTTAGGCTTATGTATGAAAAATGGGATGAGGGTGCGGGTGACTGAGACAGAAGAACAGACACAGGAGATGGGGTCCAGGAGAATGGAAGAGGGTGGAAAGTACAGAGGAAATATGGCATAAAAGGTGAATTTCAAGGAGGCTTAGGAAGAAGAGAGAGTAGGTGTGCTGATGCATATGAATATCAATACATGTGTGAATTAAAAGGTGTACAAGTTGGGGCTATAAATAATATTTGTATGTTGACACTGGCTATGAGTCTGTGTGTTTCCGTGTATGGGTTGAGTATATTATTCACCTCTGTGTTGGGATTTAGAATAGGACACATAGCAGCAATACATGAACTGTGAACTTCCAGATGTTCAAGCTGGCTTTAGAAAAGGCAGAGGAACAAGAGATCAAATTGCCACAGCCGCTGGATCATGGAAAAAGCAAGAGAGTTCCAGAAAAACATCTAATTCTGCTTTATTGACTATGCCAAAGCCTTTGACTGTGTGGACCACAATAAACTGTGGAAAATTTTGAAAGAGATGGGAGTAACAGACCACTTGACCTGCCTTTTGAGAAATCTGTATGCAGGTCAGGAAGCAACAGTTTGAACTGGACCTGGAACAGACTGGTTCCAAATAGGAAAAAGAGTATGTCAAGGCTGTATATTATCACCCTGCTTATTTAACTTATATGCAGAGTACATCATGAGAAACGCTGGACTGGAAGAAACACAAGCTGGAATCAAGATTGCTTGGAGAAATAGCAATAACCTCAAATATGCAGATGACATCACCCTTATGGCAGAAAGTGAAGAGGAACTCAAAAGCCTCTTGATGAAAGTGAAAGAGGAGAGTGAAAAAGTTGGCTTAAAGCTCAACATTCAGAAAATGAAGATCATGGCATCCAGTCCCATCACTTCATGGGAAATAGATGGGGAAACAGTGGAAGTGTCAGACTTTATTTTTTTGGGCTCCAAAATCACTGCAGATGGTGACTGCAGCCATGAAATTAAAAGACACTTACTCCTTGGAAGGAAAGTTATGACCAACCTAGATAGCATATTTAAAAGAGATATTACTTTGCCAACAAAGGTCCATCTAGTCAAGGCTATGGTTTTTTCCAGTGATCATGTATGGATGTGAAAGTTGGACTGTGAAGAAAGCTGAGCACTGAAGAATTGATGCTTTTGAACTGTGGTGTTGGAGAAGACTCTTGAGAGTCCCTTGGACTGCAAGGAGATCCAACCAGTCCATTCTGAAGGAGATCAACCCTGGGATCTCTTTGGAAGGAATGATGCTAAAGCTGAAACTCCAGTACTTTGGCCACCTCATGCGAAGAGTTGACTCATTGGAAAAGGCCCTGATGCTGGAAGGGATTGGGGGCAGGAGAAGGGGATAACAGAGGATAAGATGGCTGGATGGCATCATCAACTCAATGGACATGAGTTTGGATGAACTTTGGGAGTTGGTGATGGACAGGGAGGCCTGGTGTGCTGCAATTCATGGGGTTGCAAAGAGTTGGACACGACTGAGTGACTGATGATGAAGTATTGTTCATGTACTGGGATTGCGGAGTGTGTGTGTTTGTTTGTGTGTATGTTTGGGATGAGGTCGAAGGGTCCCAGGCTGAATAGCCCAAGCTTGTGCCCTGTGAACAGATACTCCAGGATGAAGATAGCAGGACAACAGGAGAGGCTGAGCCCTTCCTAAATAAAAGAGACCACATATTTCTCATTCTTGAGGTCAAGGAGACCTTCCCAACCACAGATGTGCAGAAAAGTTCCTTAAGGTCAAAAGGGGAGTGATGTCAACCTATCCCTAGGTCTCTGCCCTGGAATCCATCTTAGATAAGGGGTGAACACTCACACACACATACATACAAACATACACAAAGAGAATCCTCAGTTCAGTTCAGTCGCTCAGTTGTGTCCGACTCTGCGGCCCCATGAATCGCAGCAGCCAGGCCTCCTGTCCATCACCAACTCCCGGAGTTCACTCAGACTCACGTCCATTGAGTCCATGATGCCATCCAGCCATCTCATCCTTGGTCGTCCCCTTCTCCTCCTGCCCCCAATCCCTCCCAGCATCAGGGTCTTTTCCAATGAGTCAACTCTTCGCATAAGGTGGCCAAAGTGCTGGAGCTTCAGCCTCAGCATCAGTCCTTCCAATGAAGACTCAGGACTGATCTCCTTTAGGATGGACTGGTTGGATCTCCTTGAAGTCCAAGGGACTCTCAAGAGTCTTCTCCAACACCACAGTTCAAAAGCATCCATTTTTTGGCACTCAGCTTTCTTCATAGTCCTGCTGCTGCTGCTGCTAAGTCACTTCAGTCGTGTCCGACTCTGCGACCCCAGAGACGGCAGCCCACCGGACTCCCCCATCCCTGGGATTCTCCAGGCAAGAACACTGGAGTGGGTTGCCATTTCCTTCTCCAATGCATGAAAGTGAAAAATGAAAGTGAAATCACTCAGTCATGTCCGACTCCTAGTGACCCCATGGACTGCAGCCTACCAGGCTCCTCCGTCCATGGGATTTTCCAGGCAAGAGCACTGGAGTGGGGTGTCATTGTCTTCTCCGCTTCACCGTCCTAGGATATACCAAATATGGACTCAGAACCAGGCAAGGCAAGAAGCCTGGCCAGAGGAAATCTGGAAGAAATGCCCCATAGAAGTGATTTAAATGACCACAAGGGTGAGACTCTCTGAGCCTGTGTATCTATCTACACCTTCTGTTTTTCCTCCTAATAAATACTTCACTTGTTTCACTGTTTCCATCTTGGTAGGAATTCATTTCTGCAAACCAAAAAGGCTAGGCCCTTGTCAATGGCCACTAGTCTAGCATCTGGGATTCAGTACTCACTGACAAGGCAGGCCTGACTTCAGTCCCTTGACAAAAACTGAAATTGGCTTCAAGCCACTGGAGGCAAAGGCCACCTGGTATCAGGAAGAGTGTAGGCATTAAGATGAATGTTTATAGGTGGGTGTCACATGTGGTGTGTTGGCCCATACATGTCTGCGTTGAAATGTGTTTCTTACTGTGGGGGGCAGATGCATGAGTATTTATCTTGATTTATTGCCTTTTCCTTTGTTTTTAACTTCTCATTGCAACCAATATGATTGATTGGTTACAGTGATGATAAATTTATGTAGTTAATCTGTTGTAGGACATAAAATCAAATACTCATGCATCTTAAGATTATATGTAAAATAGGATAATATCTTTTGAATAATGACTTGGCAATCTTATTAGTGAGCAAAATTTATAAGTTAAACCAGTTATGACTGACCAGAATTGATGGTGCAGGGATTTTCCTTTGTTCATTTAAAATTCTCAGCTTAGTTATAGAAGAAGTTTTTGCAAAATGTTTCTACAGCAATCATATAAACAAAATGGTATTTTTGTAAATTCATGTCCCCATAGATAATACGGGCTTTTCTAGTGCCTCAGTGGTAAAGAATCCACCTGCCTATATAGGAGATGCAGGCTTGGTCCTTGGGTAGAGAAGATCCCCTCGAGAAGGAGATAGCAGCTCACTCCAGTATTCTTCCTTGGGAACTCCTATGCACAGAGGAGCCTGGTGGGCTACAGTTCATGGGGTCACAAAGAGTCAGACACAACTTAGCAACAAAACAACAACATAGATAAAACACCTTAGAAAATTTTTGAAAAATATCTCAAATAAATTTAGACAATAGCAAAGATTTCATGGCAAAGGAAAAACTGGTTGCTACACAGCAGGATCTTTGGGATTTAAAATAGGATATAAATTTTATCATATTTTGAAATTTTATCAAAATATTTATTTTTGAGATTTTTCTGATTGGCATTTCCAACCTGGCTACTAGCCAATCTCCCCTTTTCTCTTTTGTTAGCACAATTTATAGCTCTCCTTGGAGAAGGCAGTGGCACCCCACTCCAGTACTCTTGCCTGGAAAACTTCATGGACGGAGGAGCCTGGTAGGCTGCAGTCCATGGGGGTCGCTAAGAGTCGGACACAATTGAGCGACTTCACTTTCACTTTTCACTTTCATGCATTAGAGAAGGAAATGGCAACCCATTCCAGTGTTCTTGCCTGGAGAATCCCAGGGATGGAGGACCAGGTGGGCTGCCGTCTATGGGGTCACAAACAGTCGGACATGACTGAAGTGACTTAGCAGCAGCAACAGCATAGCTCTCCTAGACCACTAGGATTGAGGAAATTAGAGGAATGCTAGGCTGCAATTTCTGGAATGTATGATCTGCATATAACTAGCCATGAAGTGAAGTCACTCAGTCGTGTAAAACCAGATGGAAAATATACATGAAAGGAAGTACAAGATTCAAGACCACAGGTGAAATCAAAGAGAGCTGTTAGGGTCAATATGAAAATTTCCAGCCACAGACAATGCTCTTCTCTGCTAAATAGACAAAAGAATAAAACTAATCACCTTGCATGGAGGCTCAAAAGGCATGAAAGAGCCAACTGGAACAACTTAAGCTGAAGTTGCAAGTTCAGGCAGAGAAATTGTCTGATTCAGAGACCTTGGCACAATCCATTTTATCTGACAGTTCAAGAAAGATTTGCAGTAATAAAATCACATTAGGGAATACAGAACAAAGCACTAGAGGAGAACAAATAAGAAACTTGGCTTTCACACCAAGGGCAGAGCTAACAGTAAGTTGCTTTAGTTTACTGGATTCAGAGGTAAAATAAAAGTACGTTTCCAGTAAGTACTGTCGAGGGGTTTGTGGGAGCATATTAATACCAATCTTCAAGTACTCGCTGAGATGATTCAGCTTTAATGTGGTGTCCATTTACAAATTTAAATTTTCATGTGCATTCCAAAGGACTCTGATGCTATAGCCTCTGCAGATATGAGGGGAGAAACTTGTATCACAAATGGCAAAATAACAAATTCTAAATTATTTAGATGTTGGTTGTCCTGTCACTGAACTGTTAGGGTTCTAATTATTTACTTTCTCTCCTACTGATTATTTTCCTCAGATCATTTCCTTCATCAAAAGACAGGTCAGAACCAAAAAATTAATTAGCTTATCACAATGAAAAGTTTGGGTTAGAAAAATTACTTAAATCACAGTATGACACATGTTCATCTTCAAAGGGACAGCTAGTGAATGGCAGAAAGTGAAGTAGAACCAAAGAGGCTCTTGATTAAAGTGAAAGAGGAGAGTGAAAAAGTTGGCTTAAAACTCAGTATTCAAAAAACTAAGATCATGGCATCCAGTCCCATCATTTCATGGCAAATAGATGAGGAAACAATGGTAACAGTGACAGACTTTATTTTCTTGGATTCCAAAATCACTGCAAATGGTGATGGCAGCCATGAAATGAAAAGACACTTGCTCCTTGGAAGAAAAGCTATGACCAACCTAGACAGCATATTAAAAAGCAGAGACATTACTTTGCCTACAAAGATTCATCTAGTCAAAGCTATGATTTTCTAGTAATCATGTATGGATGAGAGAGTTGCACTATAAAGAAAGCTGAGCACTGAAGAATTGATACTTTTGAACTGTGGTTTGGAGAAGACTTTTGAAAGTTCCTTGGACTGTAAGGAAATCAATACAGTCAATCGTAAAGGAAATCAGTCCTGAATATTCACTGGAAGGACTGATGCTGAAGCTGAAGCTCCAATACTTTTTGGCCACCTGATACAAAGAGCTGACTCATTTGAAAAGATCCTGATGCTGGAAAGACTGAAGGCAGGAGGAGAGGGGGATTACAGAGGATGAGATGTTTGGATGGCATCACTGACTTGATGCACATGAGAGAAGAATTGATACTTTTGAACTGTGGTTTGGAGAAGACTTTTGAAAGTTCCTTGGACTGTAAGGAAATCAATACAGTCAATCGTAAAGGAAATCAGTCCTGAATATTCACTGGAAGGACTGATGCTGAAGCTGAAGCTCCAATACTTTTTGGCCACCTGATACAAAGAGCTGACTCATTTGAAAAGATCCTGATGCTGGAAAGACTGAAGGCAGGAGGAGAGGGGGATTACAGAGGATGAGATGTTTGGATGGCATCACTGACTTGATGCACATGAGTTTGAGCAAACTCTGGGAGTTGGACAGGGAAGCCTGGCATACTGCAGTCCATGGTGTTACAAAGAGTTGGACACAACTGAGCAACTGAACTGACTGGCAAAAATTTTGTTGCAAATATTCATCTCTGCCCTTGTAACATGAAAGCAGCCATGAATAAATATAAATAAATAAACATGGCTATGTTCCAATAAAACTTTGTTTATAAAAAACAAGTGGTGGTCAACAAGTCTACCATGCATTTAAAGAGGAATTGCCATCAGTTTTAATCAATTTCCCCACAAAATAAAAGAGGAGAGAATCATTCTCAATTTATTTAAAGAGGCCAGTATTACCTCAGTCTCAAAACCAGAAAATGACAGCACAGTGGAATGAAAACTACAGACTACTATCTCTTATGAGATATTCATGGCAAATGAAAGGGGGGAAAGTGGAAGCGGTGACAGATTTTATTATCTTGGGTTCCAAAATCACTGTGAATGGTGACTACAGCCATGAAATTAAGAGGATTGCTCCTTGGAAGGAAAGCTATGACAAACCTGACAGAGTTTAGGTTTAAAAAGCAAAGCTATCACTTTGCTGACAAAGGTCCATCTAGTCAAAGCTATGGTTTTTCCAGTAGTCATGTACAGATGTGAGAAGTGGACCAGAAAGAAGGCTGAATGCTGAGAATTGATGCTTTCGAATGGTGGTGCTGGAAAGACTCTAGAGAGCCACTTAGAATGCAAGATCAAACCAGTCCGTCAAAGGAAATCAACCCTGAATATTCATTGAAAGGACTGATGCTGAAGTTGAAGCTCCAATACTTTAGCCCCCTGATATGAAAAGCCAACTCACTGGAAAAGACCCTGATGCTGGGAAAGTTTGAAGGCATAGGGGGAGAAGGGGGAGACAGAGGATGAGATGGTTAGATAGCATCACTGATTCAATGGACATAAATATGAACAAACTCCAGGAAATAGTGGAGGACAGAGGAGCCTGGCATGCTATAGTCCATAGGGTCACAAAGAGTTGGACATGACTTAGTGACTGAACAACAACAATAATCTCTCTCTAACTCAGATATTAAAAACTTCAACAATATATAAGAAAATCAAATCAAGCTGTATAAAAACAATTATACCAACATAATCAAGTGGGACTTATCCAGGTTTACAAGGCTAGTTCAACATGCAATACTCTATCAATGTAATTTTTACCATGCCAATAAGTTAAAGAAGACAATTTATATGAAATATCAATCCATGCACAAAAATCATATAATAACATGAAGTTATTAAGAATCCACCATGCAAATAACCCACCCCTCAGTACAGTACAATAGCTCAAAATACTATGTAAAACACGGTCAATGCACAAACATCAGGCTGCTTATAATACTGTTGGAAAAGCAATGCATCAAAAAAATAAATATGCATGCAGTACAAGAAGAAGTTAAAGCACAATTCTGAGAAGAAATGATTGTGTGATTGGTTAATTGGTGATGACTTTATAGGGAGTGTTTAATTATATTTTATGAAAGGAACGCAATTATTTGCTTAGCACAATGGTAAATATATTTAAAATAAAAACAGGATAAGCAAATAGGAATGGAGTATCAGATGAGATATTAATATCCACATTAATATAGTCTAACATTAGCAATACATAATATGAGATGAAAAATATACATTCTTGTCAAAGCAATCTTCGAAAGAAGAAAAGAGCTGGAGTTATTACACTCCCTAATGTCAAACCATACTACAAAGCTACAGTAATCAAAATAGTATAGTACAGATACAAAAACTCACACATAGATCAATGGCACATTGATAAATAGTGTGTGAAAACTAGACAGCAACATGTACAAGAATTAATTTGAACATTGTCTCACACCATACAAAATTAAACTCAAACTAGATTAAAGACCTAAATGTAAGACACTGATGGTTAACAGGCACATGAAAAGATGCTCAGTATTGGCAATAGAGAAACGCAAATCACAGAGAGAACGACACACCACGTAACGCCTGTCAGAACGGCTATCATCAAAAAGATCACAAATAACAAATGTTGATGAGGATGCGGAGAAAAGGCAACTCATATACACTATTGGTAGGAATGTAAATTGCTACAGCTAGTTGGAAAACAGTATAAAGGCTCCTTAGAAACTAAGAACAGAATAACCATATGATCCAGCACTTCTACTCCTGGGCAAATATCCAAAGAAAATGAAAAACCTAACTCAAAAAGATACATGCACCCGATTGCTCATAACAGTGCTGTTTATAATAGTAAGATATGGAAGCAACGTTAAGTGACCATCAGCAGATGAATGGATAAAGAAACGGTGATATATATTATGTGTATATATATATATATATATCACATATATATATTTGTGTGTGTGTGTGTGTGTGTATATTCACATACAATGAAATGCTACTGACCTACAAAAAAACAATGATATTTTGCCATATGCAACAACCTGGAAAGATATGGATGGCATTATAATTATACTTAGTGAAATAAGTCAGACTGATAAAGACAAATATTGTATGTGGAATCTAAAAGATAACACAAAGAAATGAATATTAAAAATGCATTAATGACTTGAATTTATATTTTATTTAAACATACAAAAGTTTGATACAATTCAGAAAGACTACATTTTTGTTTGCATATACTTAGCTGCATTCAGATATTGCTTACTAGAAAAACATAAGTGATTGCTTGTTTGTCATCAGGTACAATATAAACATCAAATATAAATGTAAGTTCAGCAAGATATTCAGTCTGCATTAGGTAAATTACTAGGCAAAGTGAATCTTTTAAATCATTTCTCTAGAAATACTCAAATAACACACATATGTGTGTATATGTCTTTCCAGACATATGTCTATTAAATATGTAGACATTACATAGACACATATTTGGATAAATTTACAGAATGCAAAATATAATAGCAAACATATTTTGCCAAAGGAATGATATGTATAGTTAAAAATAAAACTTTATATCCAAACTTGAAATTTGATATCATGATTTTTGTCACTGCTAACAATATTTAAACAAGAAATTCAAGATACCTCCATTTCCAATACTGGTGACTGCAACGTTTAGGTAAGCTAGATCCCTCTTCTCTTAAGAATTACACATTCTGACCAACTTCCATGAAAGGATCACCTGAACATCCATTTGAGCTATCAAGAGAGAAAAGTAAAAGGATAAGTAAAACTTAATAAGAAAAATGGTGATCCAATCCTAGAATTTAAATCCTTTCACTGAACCCAAAGTTGGAACTATAGCAGAAGCTATAGGATGCTAATGAATCTTCACAATTGTAAAAAGTGTGCAAGTACTGTGTAGAGAGAAACAGTATTAAAGGAAAATAACTTTGATTATATAATTTTGGAGCCAAACTATTTTTATTTAAATGAAAGGGTAAAATGAAGATATTATCAATATTGAAACTCAAATGTCTCTAACATACAAACTTTCTTGGAAAGCTCTCTTAAAAGTTCTCAAGGTGGCTTAAGAGAGAAATAGATTCATGACAACTGTATGAGCTAACTCTGAAATAGAGGTGATAATTCTGTAAGTTATAGTGTTACCTTAAAAATCAAGGAAAAATACAGTGCATACATGTGATAACTCAGCAAAAACATACCATACTGGTGCTACCCAATAAAAATATATCATCAGCCACAAATGGGAACCACATAGGAATTTCAAGTTTTCCAGAGGCATATTTAAATAGTAAAAAGAAGTAGGTAAAATTACTTTTAATACTATATCCTAAATATTATACACATCCAATGTTATATATTTTCAAAATATTATCATTTTAAAATGTAGTGAATATAAACAATTGTTAATGAGACATTTTACATTTCTACTTTTTACTTAAGTCTTTTAAATCCAGGAGTAACCATACTAGTAGAGGGGTTTTTCTGGTGGCTCAGTTGTAAAGAATCTGCCTGACAATGCAAGAGATACAGATTCGATCCCTGAGTTGGAAAGATCCCCTGGAGAAGGAAATGGCAACTCACTCAAGTATTCTTGCCTGGAGAATCCCATGGACAGAGGATCCTGGTGGGGCTGTAGTCTATGGGGTCACAAAGAGTCAGACACAACAGCAACTAAACCACCACTACCACCATATTGATAGAGAACAGTTGTAGATGGTACCAGTATGGCAGATAGCCTGATGGTGACCTATATCCCACAGCAAATTAGTTGTGCTGAGTAGGTATTGGCTTTGATGAATGTCCAACGGTGTTAGTAGAAAAAAATGCCAACTACTGAAAGTTGCTCAGTGTGTACCAGATTATATTGAGTGGTTATTTCCAGCTATGATCACATGCACTGATGCTCACTTACTTCTGAGCTGTGTTTTTTTCCGGGTAGAAATGTATTTAATAAAAATTTTACATTAGAGTTGGCATAAAATTATGAAACAATTTAAGAAGATATTTTCATTATTTACAGCTGTGATTTTCTTGATCCATTAATCTTTATCTCTTAACTCACTTTGCACATGACAGGTTGAATGCATAATTAATAGACCAGATATGCATTTAGTAGAAAATAATAACTTTAATTTTAAGCTGTCATCACCCTAAAAGAGAAACTGCCTTCATGAATTCTGATGAGTCACCATCCTCTGAAAACAAGTATTTTATATATATATATATATATATATATACTTTTTTTTTCATAATGATTCTTTTTCTCACCTAATACACTAAAATCCTCACCTATATCTGTGAAAATTCAAGAACAAAGTGCTTTGGGACTCCAAATAGACTCAGGCTACTAAAGCTGTTTTCACATTTTTCATGTCACTCACGCGTCACAGGCAGCAGCTTTTAGCACCTGCCATCCAATGTTCAGGAGTGAAAACTGAAGGAAAAAAAACAACAACCGAGTGACTTTGTTAGATAATGACTGTGCGAGTAGAGAGAGGAGTTTGTCTAATCAGCACAAAGAGTTACGGGGTCTAGAATTGATCTTCGAACTTTTTTTAGAAACAAAGACATGTTAAAAGTGACACAAAAAGGAAAAAAAGATTAACATATAAAATGTACCTCTTTCTTCTTTTTTTTAAAAAAAATATTTATTTATTTGGCTGTGCAGGGTCTTAGAGCATGTAGGAGATTTAGCTGTGGCATGTGGGATCTAGTCCCCTGACCAGGGATCAAACTCAGGTCCCTTGCATTGGGAGCTCGAAGTCTTAGTCTACTGGACCAGCAGGGAAGTCTCTATCTTTTTCTCCTTAATGACCTGACCCTTGTTTTCCCCAGTGTTCCTAGACACACTTCCCTCAGGTTCTTTATTGTAAAGGACCTGCAGTTCTCTGAACAACCTGTTCTCAACCCCGTGGCCTCACTTACATCCTCTTTAAAATTCAATGCACCCAACTTCTCTGACCAGATAGGGAGTGAAATTCTCTTCCCCAAGCATCCTGGCTTTGACACTTAGCACACTATAATCTAACCATGGGTTTGCTTGTCTATCTCCTCTCAGTTATTCTAATAGTCCAGCATCTTCAGAGAATCTGCACTTTAAATATATTCATATAAGAACTGATACTTCTTAAAAATTCAAAGCATCCCAACACCTTTCTTAAAAATTCAAAGCGTCCCAACAATTCTTTTGCCCAAAAAAATCATATGAGTTTTGACTCCCAAGTGTGCTATGAGTCTTTATGAAAGGTAATTGCCACTATTAAGTTCTTCAGTTGACAAGGCTCTGTCACACAATTGCTGCATCTCAATAAAAAAGTGAATTCTTTTGAAATGATGTGCATAGACTTGCATATATTAACATTTAGTTCTCTTTGCAACCTTCATTTTTTAATGACATTACTTACAGGAGAACTCACATTTAGTTACCTTCAGACTTTATGTCTTGCATTAAAAATTGTATGTGGAAAGGTTATCATTGGTAATTGTGGTTTGAATTCTTGCATTTCTAGGTATTCAGTTATTTTGTCTTTGTTGTTCCTGTTATTACCCAAGTTACTGACACAATTATCTAGGTCAGACCACTGATATGTGGAGCTATGTGTGCTGGCTCTTGGCTTTTATTTGATGCTGTTTGAATTCTGAAAACAGTAGCTTTCTCCTCACAGCATCTTTCCCTCAGGGATCTGTGTTGACTACCAGTATCTATAATCTCTTTCAAAAGAAAGAGATATATGAGGAATGGGCAAGAACTGGTGTGAGCAGTTACTATGGGCTATCACTTAGTCTCACCATGTGGGATTTAAGTGTGTTTTTCCCTCTTAAGATGACTTTAACAGTGCTCACCTGTGCTGAAAGATCGGCAGGCAGTCTTTTTGTGTAAACTGGATATAATTATGTGAGAGATACCCAAGGGACTGGAGACAACAAGGGGTGTGTATAACTGTGTATTAATCGCTCAGTTATGTTCAATTATTTTTGACCCCATGGACTGTAGACTGCCAGGCTCCTCTGTCTATGGAATTCTCCAGGCAAGAATACAAGAGTGGCTTGACATTTCCTTCTCCAAGGGATCTTCCTGACCCAGGGATTGAACCTGGCTCTCCTGCATTGTAGGCAGATATCTTTACTGTATAAGCCATATCTATATGAGAAATTATATATGTAAAATATAATTATGTAATATTATACATGAAAGTGAAAGTCACTCAGTCATGTTCAACTCTTTGCCACCCCATGGGCTATACAGTCCATGGAATTCTCCAGGTCAGAATAACTGGTGTGGGTAGCCTGTCCCTTCTCCAGTGGATCTTCTCGACCCAGAAATCAAACCGGGGTCTCCTGCATTGCAGGTGACTCTTTACCAACTGAGCTATCAGGGAAGCCCCAAAATTATACATATATAGGAGATAAACAGCTGTGAAAAGAAGAGAGGTGAAAAGCAAAGGAGAAAAGGAAAGATATAAGCATCTGAATGCAGAGTTCCAAAGAATAGCAAGAAGAGATAAGAAAGACTTCTTCAGCGATCAATGCAAAGAAACAGAGGAAAAGAACAGAAGGGGAAAGACTAGAGATCTCTTCAAGAAAATCAGAGATACCAAGGGAACATTTCATGCAAAGATGGGCTCGATAAAGGACAAAAGTGGTATGGACCTAACAGAAGCAGAAGATATTAAGAAGAGGTGGCAAGAATACATGGAAGAACTGTAGAAAAAAGATCTTCACAACCCAGATAATCATGATGATGTGATGACTAATCTAGAGCCAGATATCTTGGAATGTGAAGTCAAGTGGGCCTTAGAAAGCATCACTATGAACAAAGCTAGTGGAAGTGATGGAATTCCAGTTGAGCTGTTTCAAATACTGAAAGATGATGCAGTGAAAGTGCTGCACTCAATATGCCAGCAAATTTGGAAAACTCAGCAGTGGCCACAGGACTGGAAAAGGTCAGTTTTCATTCCAATTCCAAAGAAAGGCAATGCCAAAGAATGCTCAAACTACTACACAATTGCACTCATCTCACATGCTAGTAAAGTAATGCTCAAAATTCTCCAAGCCAGACTTCAGCAATATGTGAACCGTGAACTCCCTGATGTTCAAGCTGGTTTTAGAAAAGGCAGAGGAACCAGAGATCAAATTGCCAACATCTTCTAGATCATGGAAAAAGCAAAAGAGTTCCAGAAAAACATCTATTTCTGCTTTATTGACTATGCCAAAGCCTTTGACTGTGTGGATCACAATCAACTGTGGAAAATTCTGAAAGAGATGGGAATACCAGACCACCTAACCTGCCTCTTGAGAAATCTGTATGCAGGTCAGGAAGCAACAGTTAGAACTGGACATGGAACAACAGACTGGTTCCAAATAGGAAAAGGAGTACGTCAAGGCTGTATGTTGTCACCCTGCTTATTTAACTTATATGCAGAGTACATCATGAGAAACGCTGGACTGGAAGAAA
>SJXQ01003828.1:91719-116794 GCA_006408695.1 Aepyceros melampus | reverse complement strand
ACCTGCCTCTTGAGAAATCTGTATGCAGGTCAGGAAGCAACAGTTAGAACTGGACATGGAACAACAGACTGGTTCCAAATAGGAAAAGGAGTGCGTCAAGGCTGTATGTTGTCACCCTGCTTATTTAACTTATATGCAGAGTACATCATGAGAAACGCTGGACTGGAAGAAACACAAGCTGGAATCAAGATTGCCAGGAGAAATATCAATAACCTCAGAAATTCAGATGACACCACCCTTATGGCTGAAAGTAAAGAGGAGCTAAAAAGCCTCTTGATGAAAGTGAAAGAGGAGAGTGAAAAAGTTGGCTTAAAGCTCAACATTCAGAAAACGAAGATCATGGCATCTGGTCCCATCACTTCATGGAAAATAGATTGGGAAACAGTGGAAACAGTGTCAGACTTTATTTTTCTGGGCTCCAAAATCACTGCAGATGGTGACTGCAGCCATGAAATTAAAAGGCGCTTACTCCTTGGAAGAAAAGTTATGACCAACCTAGATAGTATATTCAAAAGCAGAGACATTACTTTGCCGACTAAGGTCTGTCTAGTCAAGGTTATGGTTTTTCCTGTGGTCATGTATGGATGTGAGAGTTGGACTGTGAAGAAGGCTGAGCGCCGAAGAATTGATGCTTTCAATTGATTTCAAACAGAATGTTTATGATGTGTGAGTTATCTTACATGTCTTTACACAGATTATATTAGTAAATGGACAATGTAGTTTTGCATGTCTAGAAATGCTGCCAATATACTGTCTCTTTTTGAAGCATTAATATCATGGTAAGTATATAAATACAAAACACTTAGTGACAATGCTCTCAAAACCACCAGGAGGCTGGAGTCTTCATTTAGAGACAGATCAGAAAGGTGAAAGCCTGAAAAATGGGTAAACTTTAGCTTTCATCTGTGTTTTTCAGAAAGAATAGAATCTTAGTAATTCAACTGTCAACTTGCATCATCAATCAAATAAAACTGATTTTCAACTAAGAGATAAATAAAATTGTTCTGAAATGAAAATTTAAAGCAGGTTAACTCATGAAAATTCACTTTCTAAAGTCCAGTACAGCTTCTATAGATATGTGTGTTAAAGATGCAACAAAAATATGAATGACTTATTTTGACATATTTTCAATGTACATGAAGTGAATATTACTACATAAGTGGAATCAAAGTATACAGAAGTAAAATTAGCATTGACCAAGATATTCTGAATATCGTCTTTGATATTTACTCTTCCGTAACTGACATTGTCGCTTAAAACCATAATTAAGGGATTCTGCACACCTATTTTTTACTGATTATCCTTATCTGTTACATATCACACACCCAATGTAATGATAAAGGCAACACAATATGCAAAGAGAATTTTTTAAATGTACCCTTACAGAGTGTTGGTACAGCAGTATTGTTCTCGGCACAACAGTATATCATCTCTGAGGTATTACTGTTCTTATCTCTCATTTTATAAATCATTAAAAAAAGGCACAGGGCCGCTAAATATTGTATCCAAGATCACACAGCAAGCAAGGAAGAAAGGAAGGTTTGTTTTCTAAGATACCACCAAGGATTTCTTTTTTGACATGTATAGTATTGAGATGGGTTTTTGTTTTACTTTTGTTATTTTAAAAGGGCATGTTTGTATTTCATACACTTCTCTGTGTATTGGTTGTCACACTATAAACTAAAATATTTAAAAGCACACATAGAAATGTTTATGGAAAACTGCCATTTAAAATGTTCACACTAAAAAAACAAAATGCCCATTCTCTGGGGTACAGAACTTCAATTTTTAGGAATATGCTTTCCGCACATTGTACAAAAAGTTAGAGTTTAAAAAAAGAGAAAACAATGACATCAAAAACTTCAGATCAGAAGGTAGTGTCTCACGTATAAACGCTGGGCAGTTGCCCCTGAAAGCGCAGTCAGGAAAGCAGCTGTGACAGCGGGTGTGGAGGCCTCATGCTACCTGGGGCATTCCTGAGGGCGAAATGTGACAGCAGAGGCTTCCTTGTTGAGGAGCAGGGGCTTCTGCTTTGTGAGCCCTAAAGAGATGCGGGGAACACAACTCAGCATAGATGTGGCTTTCTCACCTTTGTCCAATCCTGGCATTTTCCCATTTTCAGAACTTTTAGCTATATATATATAATCTCTCTCTTTCCCTCTCCCCCTGTTATAGAAAGAAAGCTTAATATTTTGAGTAGAACATTCCTCACATGAAGGCCTACAATAGAGTCATAATATTAAAAGACAACGTGCTCAAGCAAAATAGCCCAAACGGTAAAGCGTCTGTCTGCAATGCAAGAGAGCCAGGTTTGGTTCCTTTGTCTGAAAGATCCCCTGGAGAAGGCAATGGCAACCCAGTTCAGTATTCTTGCCTAGAAAATTCCATGGACAGAGGAGCCTGGTGGGCTACAGTCCATGGGGTTGCAAAGAGTTGGACATGACTGAGCAATTAACACAGCTATCAAAATAAATAAATAAATAAATAAATAGAAATAGATATCAAGTATCCAGAGGACTCCTCTGATATATTTGCTTGGAAATATCAGTCTATTCACAAATCATAGAAAGTTCGCTGATATTATAAAATGGCAAAAATGTTTTAAGATGCTCTGACATACCTAAAACACAACCCTGCAGTTTGAAAGCACTGATGTCAAAGGGGGTGTCTGGTAGGATTACATGGAATATTTGATCAATATAAACTCTGCAAACAGTAAGTAACAACAAAGTACATCTGACTAATAAAGTCAGTCTAACTCCAGATCAGACTTTAGGACTGCATTATTTTTCTAATTTAATTTATCAGTGGCAACTTATTTAGAACTCCCCTTAACATGACTGGAAAAAAACCAGGTCAAGAAAACTGGAAAATTGTTGAGCCAGACCCAGATTCAGAAAACAGACCACACATAGCTCTATGTGAGTGAACAGACCCGCTCTGAGATTGGAAGGAAGCACACAGCCTAGCAGTACAGGCTCAGGCAGAACAGGATTCACTGGTTTGCCGGGAGCCAACATGAGGAATTCTGCCCATCACAAAGGTCATGAGGAAGGAGGCTTGACATTACACGGCGGAATCAAGCCTCGGGGTTTCACCTGGAGATTCTCAAAAGTACATCTGACTAATAAAGTCAGTCTAACTCCAGATCAGACTTTAGGACTGCATTATTTTTCTAATTTAATTTATCAGTGGCAACTTATTTAGAACTCCCCTTAACATGACTGGAAAAAAACCAGGTCAAGAAAACTGGAAAATTGTTGAGCCAGACCCAGATTCAGAAAACAGACCACACATAGCTCTATGTGAGTGAACAGACCCGCTCTGAGATTGGAAGGAAGCACACAGCCTAGCAGTACAGGCTCAGGCAGAACAGGATTCACTGGTTTGCCGGGAGCCAACATGAGGAATTCTGCCCATCACAAAGGTCATGAGGAAGGAGGCTTGACATTACACGGCGGAATCAAGCCTCGGGGTTTCACTGGAGATTCTCGAGCATCTACCCCCAAAACCAGAGTCTGCCTATCTTACTGCATTATGCTTTCACCTACACTTCTGACATTACGGGGGAGGGGGGGCTATCCCCCACCACCTCTCTCTGAAAAGGAGTTAACTTAGGACTCCAGTTAATAAATCTCCTGGGTGTGACAAGAGTGCTTCAGTCCAAAAACTCCTCTGATGGCTCTCTAGCCTTCCTGGCAGGTTTATCCAGGCCACATGGAATTGTCCACAGCCTCCCAACCATGAGAGGCACGAGATGCTTTAAACTTTCTTAAAAAAACAGATTCTTTTGAGAAGTTAGAAAATTATTTGTATAGTGAGTTAGCTGCGGCTGGCGCACTAAGTGTAGGTGGCTGCAGCCAGCGCACTAAGCGTGGCTGGGAGGAGCTACCTCACGTCCCAGGTCAGGGGCAGCGGCCTAGAGTGCCAGGCTGTGATGGCACAGGAACGGCCGAGAGGAGCTACCCTGCGTTCGAGGTCAGGGGCGGTGGCCGAGAGGAGGCACCCCGCGTCTGAGGCCAGAGGCAGTGGACAAGTGGAGCTACCCCACGTCCGAGGTCATGGGCAGTAGCCGGGAGGAGCTACCCGTCGTCTGAGGTCAGGGCAATGCCCGATAGGAGCTACCCCTCATCCGAGGCTAGGGACAGCAGCCAAGAGAAGCCACTCCATGTCCGAGGGAAGGGGCAGTACCCGAGGGCAGGGGCGGCGACCATGAGGAGCAACCACACGTCAAAGTAGCGGTGGTTGCACGGGTGCAGGAGGGCCTAGAGGAGCCATCCCACATTGAAGGTCAGGAAGGGTGTCTGTGAGGAGATACCCCTCATCCAAGGTAAGGAGCAGAGGCTGCACTTTGCTGGAGCAGCTGTGAAGAGATACCCCACGCCCAAGGTAAGAGAAACCTAAGTAAGATGGTAGGTGTTGCGAGAGGGCATCAGAGGGCAGACACACTGAAACCATACTCACAGAAAACTACTCAGTCTAATCACACTAGGACCACAGCCTTGTCTAACTCAGTGAAACCAAGCCATGCCCGTGGGCAACCCAAGATGGGCGGGTCATGGTGGAGAGGTCTGATAGAATGTGGTCCACTGGAGAAGGGAATNGTTTTTTTTTTTTTTTTTTTTGCTGTTTTTACACAGGTAGAAATAGCATTCCAGATTTTGCATTCATAGTCCCAGCTTTTCTAGTTAGCTCACAGAATGTGCACTGTAGTACTTCTTGAAGCCACTGAGCCTTTTTCTTTTTTTTTTTAATCTGGGTGTAATTGACTTAGAATGTTATATAAGTTTCAGGTGAACTTCACCTTTGTTAGTTAAGATCTCATGACATTGTAAAGGCTTACCCATGGTTGCTTCCAAATATTGAGTATGAAAAATTGCATATAGACTGGCAAGCCTCCAATACCAACATCACCACTGCCTTATGTTTCACTCACATAAGAAGGCAGAAGTCACAGCAGAAAACCCGTGAGATTAGAAGACAGCGTGTGTGATCATAAATGTGTGTTCCTTGGAATTTCCACTCTGGCCCACATTTAAAGTGGGTTCTCTGGGAAGCTGTCTTTTCCTGGCTCACGGCCAGGCCGGGACCACATCAGTCTGAATTTCCCAGTTAGGGTTAGGGAATCCACACCTGCTGGGTGAGTTCTGGGCCTTTGTGATTGAAAATTTTTCCAGGGTGACTCTTTAGTTTTCCTCCCTTGGGCCAGGTCCGAGAGAGTTAATGTATCCAAAACACAATTTCTAGGTCAGGTTGCAGCTTTGGGGCTTTTGAAAGGTACTACCAAACTGAACCGCTCTTCCCAACTATTTTAATATTTCCAAGGATGCATTGTTATTTCTTATACTGACAGTGTCATTTTGTTATGTTCATTGAAGTCCTATTTCAGTTCTGTTCAAGTTCAGTCGCTCAGTCGTGTCCGACTCTGCGACCCCATGGACCGTAGCACACCAGGCCTCCCTTGTCCATCAGAAACTCCTGGAGTTTACCCAAGATCATGCACTGGAGAAGGAAATGGCAACCCACTCCAGTGTTCTTGCCTGGAGAGTTCCAGGGACGGGGGAGCCTGGTGGGCTGCTGTCGATGGGGTCGCACAGAGTCAGACACGACTGAAGCAACTTAGCAGCGCAGCATATCCATTGAGTCGGTGATGCCATCCAACCATCTCATCCTCTGTCGTCCTCTTCTTCTATTTGCCTCCTTCCTAAGGACATGCACTATTTAATGTTGAAATTCTGGGACTTGCCTGGTAGTCCAGTGGCTAAGGCTGTACTTCCAGTGCAAAGAGCCTGGGTTCGATTCCTGGTCAGGGAACTAGATCCCACGTGCCGCAACTAAGACCTGGGACAGCCAAATGAACAAAAATAAATAAATATTTAAAAAATAATAACAACCACAGTAACTGTGCTTCTCCTGACACAAACTAGGGTACTTCACACTTTCAAAATAGGCAAACAGCGGAATTCTGAAATTATTCTGTGTATGAATGGGACTTGAAGCACTGTAATTTCCCCAAAGCAAAGCCATGATTTGATTGTTATTAGTTTTTGCATTATCTGTCACCAGTGAGGCCTCTTGTCAGGATCAAGGACTGAAAGGAAGCAGTGTTTCAGTTCTTAGGGGCACTTAATGTAATTTCCCATCTTGTCTTCTGAGAGGCTTCGGATCTATTATAAATGTCTTTTCCTCCAGTTTCTGCAAGTGATTCAATTACCCAGTTGTCTTCGAGGTGACTCCTCCTGCTTTTTCCAGCAGTCAGCTCCACAGCCCTTGGAATGATAAGCCTGTGTTTACAAAGATACTGTCGCTGCTCCCACTAGGAGTAGGACGGACTTTCCTAAATTGCGCTTGTGTTTGATGACACCTTCCATGGGAACTGTGTGTGCGTGATGCATCTTCTAAGCTGCGTAGGATCTGGGTGGGAGCCCGGTTTTCTTTTCCTTTGGGGATATTAATGTTCCACAGAGAGACTGGCCCTGTGTTCACACTGCCCAGATCTACCCCAGCCCACATTTGGCTTTGGGTTCACCTTGAGTATGTGTTTGCTTACAAGCGGACATGTGTTAGCCTTGAGGTGCCCAGTTTAACTAAATGTAAATTTATATGTATAAATAGACATACAAAAAAAAACACACTGGCAGTCTTATCTTGGGCCAGTGGACATATTTGGATGTCATGATCATGCCATGTCCCTTAGAAGAATGATGGGGAAAGAAAGTCAGTTCAATGGAATGGTTTTTATTGGTGATGAAAACTCAAGGAGCTAGGCAGTCTCTTTTCCCTTGCGAAGAGGCCGCTGTCAGAAAGTTTTGAATTTGAAGACTTGGAATGAGCTTTAGTGACTTGAAATCGGTGAAGCCGGGTTTGCCAGAGAACCAGGATAGGATGGAATAGGTCATCATGTGGCCTGTGTCCTACATGTTCAGGTTGAAGGTAAGGGAAACCAGCCTTTTTCCCTCCCTTTTAATGAGATGGAAAAGATAATCCTTACTCTCTGTCTTGTAATATTGAGAGGTTGAAGGACTGCAAGGGAACACAGAACAATTAAACCATATTATGTCTTACTCAGTTACAGGAGTCTCATGTAAAAAAAAAAAGTAATTAAAGCACTGAGAATAAGGTGACGTATTCTCTGCTGTCCAGCCCTCCCCTTCCCTGACCCTCCTCAGGGGTGGTCACTTTTGGCATATGATATGTGTCCTTCTAGGCCTTTTTAAAAAGATATTTTTTTTGCTTACTTGGCTGTTCCGGGTTTTAGCTGGGGCGCGCGGGGTCTTTCCTTGAGGTGCATGGACTCTAGTTGTGGAGGTGGGTTCCAGAGTGTCTGGGCTCAGTGGTTACAGTATGCACACTCAGCTGCTCCCTGGCATGCGGAAGCCGATCCAGGTCCCCTGGGTTATGAGTCTTAACCACTGGACCACCAAGGAGGTCCCTAGACCTTTTCAAATCGGTGTTTATCGAGGTGTGATTTACATACCATAGCGTGGCCACGTCTTATGTGGACAGCTCAATGAGTTTTTGCATATAAATGAAATTGTGTGCTGCTGCTGCTGCTAAGTCGCTTCAGTCGTGTCCGACTCTGTGCGACCCCATAGACGGAAGCCCACCAGGCTCCCCCGTCCCTGGGATTCTCCAGGCAAGAACACTGGAGTGGGTTGCCATTTCTTTCTCAATGCATGAAAGTGAAAAGTGAAAGTGAAGTTGCTCAGTCGTGTCCAACTCTTAGCGACCCCATGGACTGCAGCCCACCAGGCTCCTCCATCCATGGCATTTTCCAGGCAAGAGTACCAGAGTGGGGTGCCATTGCCTTCTCTGGAAATTGTGTGCTAGGACCCCAGATAAGGGATGTTCTTAAGACCCCAGCAGTCCCCCTGGGACCCTATCCCCACCCCAAAGTTATTTTGAACTGTGGTGTTGGAGAAGACTCTTGAGAGTCCCTTGGACTGCAAGGAGATTCAACCAGTCCATTCTGAAGGAGATCAGCCCTGGGATTTCTTTGGAAGGAATGATGCTAAAGCTGAAACTCCAGTACTTTGGCCACCTCATGGGAAGAGTTGACTGATTGGAAAAGACTCTGATGCTGGGCGGGATTGGGAGCAGGAGGAGAAGGGGATGACAGAGGATGAGATGGCTGGATGGCATCACTGACTCGATGGACATGAGTCTGAGTGAACTCCAGGAGTTGGTGATGGACAGGGAGGCCTGGCATGCTGTGATTCATGGGGTTGCAAAGAGTTGGACACGACTGAGCAACTGAACTGAACTGAATAACTGTTATCCTGACATGTGACGTATATTTGTTTAGCCTTTTTCTATAGTTCTTAGAAGTCATGCCATCCGTATTCACCCATCTGGTTTCTCTAACTCAATATGGTGTCTGTGAGATTCATATTCTCGTCGCAAGTAAGGAAGGTGTCCATCATGCGGATGTACAGTTTATCCGTTCTTAGGTTGGCAGATGTTTGGACTGTTTCCATATTGAGGCCAAATGAAGAACAAAGCTCGTATGAACGTGTGTACACACCTCAGTTGGCAGGCGCGGGCTCTCCTCCTTCTTAGCAGTGTGCCCGAGGCGGGACGCTGAGCCCCAGGAGCGTATTTAGCGCATTGTGCTGTCAGACCTTGACAAGGTGGCTTACCAGTGGACACACCTCCCGCAGCGGCTCCTCACCCTCACCGAGGGTTGGTAATCTAGTCCTTCTGTTTCAGCCTTTTTAATGAGTATGGAGTGGATTCTGGTAGTGTTTTTCATTTACCTTTATATTTCTTTGATAAAAAATGATGTTGAGCATCTTTTCGTATGGTATTATTTGCTAGTTATAATAACCTTTTTTGTAAACTGCCCAAATCTTCAACTCATTTTAAGACAGACTTTCTTCTTTCTGGCATATGGTTGTGGTGGTGTTGGTTTAGTTGGTGAACTGTGTCTGACTCTGCGACCCGAGGATGGTAGCCCACCAGGCTCCTCTGTCCATGGGATTGTCCAGGCAAGAATAGTGGAGTGGGTTGCTGTTTCCTTCTCCAGGGGACCCAGGGATAGAACCTGTGACTCCTGCTTGGCAGGTAGATTCTTTACCACTGAGCCGCCTGGAGAGCCATATACATATGTATGTATGTATATAATTATACAGTTATCTTTAGCTACCCCAGTCAAGCTTTTTGCTACACTTTTAATTACTATGTGGTTGATCTTTTAAAATTTTCATCACTGCTATTGAACCATTGTGTGATGGGAAAAGCCTAGACAACTGGAATATTATCATTTCCAAGTCACACATTTTTAAGGGTTAGGCTTAGAAGTACAGAGAGCCCAGCTCTCTGTGGCCCCTTCTCTCAGAAGCTCAGGACCAGTGCCATCAGGGTGGACATGGAGCCAAAGGACTATTGTTCACGGTCACGAAGAGCAATCAAGCTCTTCATGTATTCTCGATTTTTGGGGGGGGATGGTGGTAGAGTACAGTGTATAAAGAAGTGGGCAGAAGACTTTTTTTTTTAATATTTATTTATTTGACCATTCTGGATCTTAGTTGCAGCAAGTGGGGTCTTTGATCTTTCAGATGCAGCCTGCAAACTCTTAGTTGCAGCATGCAGGATCTAGTTCTCTGACCAAGGGTGGAACCCGGGCCCCCTGCGTTGGGAGCAGGGAGCCTTAGCCACTGGACCACCAGGGAAGTCCCAGGACTACTTTTAATGGAGTCAGTATTTCAAGCTTTTAACAGTTTGGAGATTACTCGTGGAGAATAAGAATTCTAAGTCTTTAATTTATTTTCATAAAAATGTTTCTAGTAATGTCTTTCTTCCAGTTTCCTTCCATTTGGTATAGTTCTAAATTTGGTGTAGAACTAAATTCCAAATTTGTCTTTTTCTATGTAAACGTAGGCCCCCAGATGAGTTGCTCCATCTTTTTTTTTTTTTTTAATTTAAGGGAATTCTAATGGAATCAGCATTCCATGGTCTTATTCTCATTTTTAAAAAACTTGTTTAAATTTGTTTTATGGATATATAGTATGGTGTTGGAGAAGACTCTTGAGAGTCCCTTGGACTGCAAGGAGATCCAACCAGTCCATTCTGAAGGAGATCAACTCTGGGATTTCTTTGGAAGGAATGATGCTAAAACTGAAGCTCCAGTACTTTGGCCACCTTATGCGAAGAGTTGACTCATTGGAAAAGACCCTGATGCTGGGAGGGATTGGGGGCAGGAGGAGAAGGGGACGACCGAGGATGAGATGGCTGGATGGCATCATGGACTCAATGGACGTGAGTCTGAGTGAACTCCGGGAGTTGGTGATGGACAGGGAGGCCTGGCGTACTGCGATTCACGGGATCGCAAAGAGTCGGACACGACTGCGCGACTGAACTGAACTGAACTGAGTTGGTTAATAATGTGCTGGGAAAGACTGAGGGCGGGAGGAGAAGGAGACGACAAAAGATGAGATGGTTGGAAGGCGTCACCGACTCAATGGACATGAGTTTGAGTAAACTCTGGGAGTTGGTGATGGACAGGGAGGCCTCATGTGCTGCAGTCCGTGGGGTCGCAAAGAGTTGAACACAACTGAGTGACTGAACTGAACTGAACTAATAGTGTGTTAAATTTTATTGTACAGCAAAATGATTCAGTTATACATGTACGTGCATTCTTTTTCATCGGCTTTATCGCCCGGTACTGAATAATTCTCCCGGTGCATACAGTAGGACCTTGTTTAGCCATTCTCTGTGTAGTAGTTTGCGTCTGCTAAGCCCAGCCTCCCAGTCCATCCCTGCCCCACTCTCCCTCCCTCTTGGCAGCCGCAAGTCTGTTTTCTAAGTCTGTGAGTCTGTTTCTGTTTCACAGATAAGTTCATTCGTGTTGTGTTTTTAGGGGAGGAAGGTTAACATTTTTTAAATTTATTTTTTAATTGGAGGATGATTGCTTTATATCATTGCGTAGTAGCATCTCCCTTTGTTGACAAAATTCCTGAGCTGTGAACTGTTCCCACCCATTGATTCATGCCCTCAGCCATTATCTATGGCCTACATCCATCCTGGCCAGGTGCGGGGTTGACCCAGATACCATCATGGAATCACTGCCTCCTTGACTCTAAGGAATTCGCCTTTCACCCTCTTCCCAGTATTCAGGGACTATATGGTGAGTTTTCCCACGTGTCCCCTAAGTGCTTCTTGAATGCCATTCTGGTGACAAACACATTAAAGTAGGGTTTTATCTGTCCCTGTGCGTTGGAATAATAACACGCTAGACAGACGTGGAAGAGAAGCGGTGCCTCATCTCTGCTGCCTGATAACGCTGCAGCTGGCTAGTGCGGCGCTGGGATGAAAAGGAAAAGGTTATCAAAATGAATGGAATGTGCACTAATATTTCCTAACAGAGAGCACAGTGTTTGCTAAATGCATGCATTAAACTGAGTTCATCCATGTCAGGCAATGAATAATTCCCTTTCTCCAGCTCGCCCTGGCCTTGTGACTCTTGGCGCTTACATAATTTCTAAATGCAAAATAGGATATTGTTTAACAGAAACTGCAATTCGTTTGGTTACAAGTAGCTGCAGAAATGGTTAGTGAGTTCGAGGTATGATTTTTAAACTCCAGCATCCATTTCTCCTTTTCCTATATAAGTCTAGTGTCGTTTAACTCGTCTGATTCTTTGACTGCCAACGTCTTCATTTTCTAGGCAGTTGTTTGCCATCTAATGGTTAGCTTGGCTTCTTATTTCAAATTCATTGCAATTCTGAGTGTTGACTAACCAGAAGACTTCTCTATACCATGTGAGAAGTTGCCTTATTTGGCCTAATCATGAGTTTTCTTGTATCACTTGATTTAAGAAAATGTTTTTAAAGTTATATTAGATTAAAATGCTAACTATAAGCCCTTAGAACAGTGTCTCCATTTCTTAGGGAGCTTGCCTTCATTTTGTGTGATATTACAGCTTCTAAAAATATTTGACTTTGAGCATATTAGCTTTTAAATTCTTCATCGATGCCCCTATCATGAAGTATTATAGAATAGGACACTGAGTCATCTATGAATTAAGGTAGAATTCTAAGAAGTATGTGATAAAACTTCATGTTTCTAATTATAATAAAATATACAGGTACTGTTTTTATGTGTCATATATTACAAAATAGAATCTCTTAAAGGGAAAAATACAGTTTTAGTAAAGAATCTATGTCAGTATTAAGCAAGAATGAAGGAGTTTACTTTGACTGATTATCAGTTTGATACTTATCTTAATAAAGCAAATTAAATTTGCCAGTTTAGGAGGTTGCCCTCACTTGGAATCAGGGATGCTGGCTCTGTGAAGCACAAACAGGGCAAAGTTGCTCTAACTGAAGCCAGCTGAGTAGCAGAGTGTTAAATTTTTTTACCATTTGGGGAAACATTCTCTAGCAAGATGACTACTTTAGTCGTTGTACGTATAAGGAATTGTACTATTAAATTTTTTTCTCTTCCCTCGCTGTAACTATGAGGTTGACATCTTTATTAACCATGTGAATATCTTTAGTGCTTTCCCCAAGTTTGCTTTATAACAAATGTCTGCTTGGTTATCTGAAGGGATTGTTAACTGTAACAATTTAGAAAACAATTTTTTTTTTTTCCAAAAGAGGAAGTGGTTAGCATGAATGCAGGAAACAAATTTTGCAACGGCAGCTTGATCTTTTACTTTAAAAATTGTTTTGTTTGCAATAAGAGAAAATGTATAGAATTTTAAATGGATATTGTTGCTGTAACTATTCTTTAAAAGAGGATCAATGTTCAAATCAGACGCCCAAAAAAGTCACTTTCGTTACCTCGTGTTTACATCTGTTCTGTAAGCAGTCATATCTTTAGAGTTTGTTTTGTTTATTTTACTTCTCAGTGTGCCTCTATTGAACGAACATCAGTTTCCATTGTTTTGATGCTTAATATTGGTCCTGAGTAATAATGGATGTGTTTTCTTCTTTTGATGCTTCCCATGGGAAATGGAATTTAATGGGATTCCCCCAAATTATTAAATATAGAATACATGTATTTATATTTGGAAATGGGACACAACTTTGATCTATGTCATAAATGAATATTAGCATGATGAAGTTTTTTTTTTAATTCACTATTTAAAAATTGAATTTGTGATAGGAATGTCAAAACCAGATACTCTTAAAGTTGCATTCAGCTCCCACTTTTAGTTCATTTGCTAGTGATTACCACAGTCTCTATGTTGTTGACTTTAATTTTTGCTTATTTGCTTTGAAAATAAGTGGTTTTTGCACAGCAAATGGAGTTTGGGTAAATGTTTAAAAAGAAACAGAAAAGTCAAAATGTCAAAATTTCAGAGTGTCAGAAATGCTGGGGTGGGGGTGCTGCCCAAAGTGAATTTAGTGTAAAGACTAAATACTTTTAGGACTTCCTTGGTGGCCCAGCAGTTAAGAATTCTGCACCCCCTCTGCAAGGGGCACAGGCTCAATTCCTGGTCCTTCCAGGTTTGGGAAGATCCTGCATGCTGTGGATCTTCCCTTCCCCCCCAAAAAAGAATAAATACTTTTAAGAGCCTCTTCAATGAAATGTTTCCAGTATACATTATGTGATTTACATGAAAATGCTAACATGAAGATCTGTCTTAGCTTTGCTTTAGTACTCCTAACAGCAAGCCTCTAAGTGTTCAGAATAGCAATAGGATGAGGATGATAGTTCATTCCCATACCCTAGATCTGAAAATAAAAATGAATTGAATAAAACATAAAATGAATACACTCATATGACTATATGAACATGAATATAAACTAAAATGAATTCAAATAAAAATGGTGTTTACTTATTGGGGGGGTGGTATGTAGCTTCAATTCTTGGCATTTCCATCATGCCCTTCACTGTTTTAAAGGCTTTTGTATGGCAAGTCATTTAATAAAATGTTTTAATCTTTACTAGTAGTAAATGGTCTGACTTGGCCAGGAGTTGTGTCTCTGATACCACACAGATAAGGGTTCTTATCTTGTTTCTGTCATTTGATAGTGGTCTGGTGGATGCAGTTTGCTTCATCTCTGAGCCTATTTCCTACTCTATAAAATAAGGATAATATTATACACTTCAAGGGCTGGCTGAGAGGTTTCAGTGGTACATGATGTAGGAAAACAGAGCCTATGTTTGGATGCAAATTCATTGGTTGACACTATTATCATCTGTATTTTCCCTGTTGGGGTTCTTTTGATTGCTCGGACTCTTCTCTTCTTAGTTCTTCTCCTTTCAACCTGCTGTGTGAATCAGTTAAGTTTTTTTATTTTATCTTCTTGTTGCTGTTTTTGGCCATGCCACACAGCATGTAGGATCTTAGTTCCCCAGCCGGGACGGAATCTGCACTCCCTGCAATGGAAGCAGAAGGTCTTAACCAGTGGACTGCCAGGAAGTCCCTGATTAAGTATATTTTAAACATCCAAGGCATTTGCTAGAGTATTTATTGGACCAGTAGTTCAGAACATCAGTAAGGTTATAAAGGAATATCTTTCATAAGGGCCTTGGTTAGCAGGTAACAAAGAGATGGAGAGATAAGGAAAACTCAGTTACAGAATAAGATAATGTTTATATATGCAAAGCTGCCCATGGTGAAAATATTCAGAGCAGCAGTAGTTAAAAAATTACTGAGGGACTTCCCTGGTGGTCCAGTGGCTCAGACTCCATGTTCCCAATGCAGGGGTCCAGCTGGGTTCCATCACTAGTCAGAAAACTGGTCAGAACTAAGGATTCATATGCCACACTAAAAATAAAGATTCTGCATGCCACAACTAAAAGATCCCATGTGCCTCAACTAAGACCTGGTGCAGCCAAATAATTAAAAAAATAATGAGGTACATCATATGTGGAATTACCTGGTCTGGTGACCAGCAAATACTAGGAGCTCAAAAGTTGCTCATAGATTCAGCATTTGGAAAAGCCCTACATGGATTAAAGATTGTTGGGATAGAGCTGAAGGAAGAATCAGGACTTGAGTATGATGGATTGGCAGAAATTGAATAGATAAAGCAGAGAGGAAGCCTCTGAGATGAAAAGATTTCATCACAGGCACTGAGGGTAGCATGCTGATGATATTAACAGAACAGAGGGGCTGAGTAGGGTCTCCTGGAGAGATGATGTGAGAACAGATTGTGAAGGATATCAAGAGTAAAATGGAAGAATGAGTGTGATCCATGTAAAATGCTATTGAACCAATTTCTCAAAAAATTTACACCGGGAACATGTTTTATTTTTTTCTTAAAGGATTTCAGTCCTCACCATAATTCTTTTATCCCTCTATAGATTAAAAAAAGGTAAGGCTATCAATGTTAAATTGCCATTAACCTAAAGTGGCCCTGCTGGATATGGTAGAGCTGAGACTGAAGCACATTTCAATGAATTCTTTTTGAATTCAGTGTTCCTGCCAGTGTACCATATGATTTCACTCCTGGCTGCTGCTGCTGCTGCTAAGTTGCTTCAGTAGTGTCCGACTCTGTGCGATCCCATAGACGGCAGCCCACCGGGCTCCCCCATCCCTGGGATTCTCCAGGCAAGAGTACTGGAGTGGGGTGCTATTGCCTTCTCCTGGATTATATAGTAAATGAGCTCTTTGTTGTTAACCACTGCTCTTGTCTACAGAACTCGGCCAGGGATAGTGGGTTGGGAATACATGATAAATAGCAATCGACGTGAAGCCTCACTGTATACAAGGGGTCCAATGAGGAGAACCGGGCCCCAGGGATGATATAGAGGGGCAGCCACGTCTCGCCATCTATCCACACAGCCATAGACTTGTGCTCAGGTAGGCTTAATGTTGTTCCTTCTTGCCTATTATTCCCTTCTCAGGGAACATTTAAAATTTATATTAAATATTTTAAAAAATATTTTAAATTTTACATGTTTTAAATTAAATTTCCTCCTTCCTGAGTGATGTTGCTTTTATTTTTTTCCATAAGTGTATGTGGGCTTGGTGGCTCAAATGGTAAAGAATCTGTCTGCGATGCAGGACACCCAGGTTCGATCCCTAGGATGGGAAGATCCCCTGGAGAAGAGCATGGCAACCCACTCCGGTATTCTTGCTGGAGAGTTCCATGGACAGAGGGGCCTGATGGGCTACAGTCCATGGGGTCGCAAAGAGTAGGACACGACTGAGTGACTACAGCTAACACTTTCTTTTCACTTGTGAATCATAAGTTGTTTATTTGTCTGAAATGTTTTCATTGTGTCTTCATTCTAATATGATAGTTTAGTTAGGTATAGAATTCTAAGCTGACAATGATTTTCTCTAAACATTTTGAAAACCTCATTCCATTGTCTTTTTTCCTTGATTGTTCCTCTTGGGAAGTTGACTAACTACTTAATAACATTCTTTTTGTGGGTATTTGACTGTTCACCCTATCTGTTAAGACCTTATCTTTGCTTTTGGTGTTCTTTTGGTGTTTTGACATCTCTGTGTTATTTCAAAGTACAGACTTTCTGATTCTCATTTACTCTGGATTCATTGGGGATTTGTTTCTTTCATCTATGTAGGAAAATTCTCAGGTGTTAACTCTGCAAATATACCTGTCTTTTCATTCTCTGTAATTGTCAGTTCTGGGACTCAGATGTGTATGAAATTTTTCATTCTGTGTCTCTCATTTTCTTATGATTTCTTTTGATTCTTTTATTTTTTAATCATTTTTAAATGTTCTTCTCTTGTGTTTTCTTTAAATTGTTCTTTTAGCTCAAGATTAAAAGAAAAAAACAATAACTTTATTTATTTGACTGCACCACCCAGCATGTGGGATCTTAGTTCCTCAACTAGGGATCAAACCTAGGCCCCTGCACTGGAAATGCAGTCTTAACCAATGGACCAGCAGGGAAATCCCTTAGCTCAAGTTTTTATGATGCTAGTTTTTCTCCCTATTGTGTCAGCTCTCACGGTGGTTTATTTCCTTGTGCTTTTATGATTGTTAATATTATTATTTTTTTGTATGAATATATCTTCAGTAGGGATGGACTTTTTCCTCTGGGAATCCTAGAGGAAATATCTATTGTGACTTGGGTAATGAGGATGAACAGCTGCTCACCAAACACCTCAGATTTCTTTTTTTTTTAATTGAGTATAGTTTTTTTAATAATGTTTCATGTACACAGCAAAGTGATTCAGTGACACATATGTATGTATATATATATGTATGTGTGTGTGTGAAAATGAAAGTCACTTAGTCATGTCCAACTCTTTGCAACTCCACGAACTATACAGTCCATGGGATTCTCCAATCCAGAGTACTGGAGTGGCTAGCTGTTCCCTTCTCCAGGGGATCTTCCCAACCCAGGGATCAAACTCACATTGCAGGCAGATTCTTTACCAGCTGAGCCAGCAGGGAAGCCCAAGAATACTGGAGTGGGTAGTCTATTCCTTCTCCAGTGGATCTTCCTGACCCAGGAATCGAACTGGGGTCTCCTGCCTTGCAAGCAGATTCTTTGCCAGCTGAGCTACCAGGAAAGCCCATACATATGTATATATATGTACTTTTCCAGATTCTATTCCATTACAAGTTATTACAAGGTGGTGAAATATAGTTCCCTGTGCTATATAGCTAGTCATCATTGTTTATTTTGTATACAGTGGTGTGTATCTGTTAACCCCAAATTCCTAATTTATCCCCTTCACATTTTTCCTTTGGTAACCATAAGTTTGTTTACTATGTTTGCAAGTCTATTTTTGTTTTGTAGATAAGTTTATTTATATAATTTTTTAAAATATTCCACATGTAAGTTATATGGTATGTGTCTTTTTCTGACTCCACTTACTGTGATTATTTCTTGATCCATCTATGTTGCTACAAATGGCATTATTTCATTGTTTTTAATGGCTAAGTAATATTTCAGTGTGTGTATCTCAGATTTCATGGTATTTCATTTCTTTCCCTGGGGTATATAACATGATTAATTTTTTTCACTCTTCTGCGGAATGTATCTTTTGTAGAACTGCATTCCAGAGTGCTTTCAGTATATTTGTTCTTCACAATAATATCATAGCCACAGAGAACAATGATCATTGTTTATCATCATACAGTTAAGTCATTAACTTTCTAGAATCTCAGCTGTTCTCATCAGCTGTGCATATATGGAACCTCAGAGTGTCATATTTTGGGGTGATGTTATTCATTAAGGGAGAAAAGGGAAGAAAAAGAGATAATTAATGTCAATCTACTGTAACTAAAAACTCAAGGCCCTGGCCAAATATAATGTGTTAGAAACCAGGGAGGAGGAGGGGACCAAGTCTTGGAGACCATGGTTTATATTTGACCAAGATCTCTGAGCTCATACCACATTTGTTTTCACCAGCTTACCTTGGAGGTATGCCAGCATCAAGACAAATTATATCAGCAGTGGCTTCTCTTCCAGCAGAAATTATAGCTCACCTTCTAATTCTGCTTTTTAAATAAGGCAACTGGGGTGTAGGGAAACAGAAGCCTTTTCTCAGAAACTGTTTAGCAAGTGAATGGCCCATGAGAGATTGAGATGCTGGTCTCATTTGCTATCTTTCCATATTCTCTCCTTTCTATTTCAGTGACCGGGTACCAAAGTAACCTATAATACTGGGGCTAGAAGTTGTACGCCTGTTTAAAAAAAAAAAATCAGGAAATTGCTGGAATACTTCAGGCATATTTCTTTGGTTAACTTATTTTGAAGTTTTCCTCTGTTCTGTATTTTAGCTGGCCTTATAATTTATCAAAGACAGGCTCATTGTTTTGGCAAGTCCCTGGTCTGGAAGCCTCCAACAAAAACTCACAGCACTCTGTCTGAATAGGAATTTTTAAATGCATTCCTAGTCTTGAACTGCAAATGTATTCTAGATGCGACAGTTTGCTGGGAAATTGAAACAAGGCCATCTATCATACAACCATGTTACTCCAGATAGAGAGCTCCTCCTCTTCCTTTGTTAATGCCCTTCCTACTATGCCTCTCAGAGCAGTGCATGTGCGCGTGTGCGTGTGTGTGCCTCAAAGACAAGCCGTGCTGCTTCAGTCTTGCACTGTTTCTGGAAGTCTGCATAGAATTTGCCTCTTTCACTAAGCTTTTTAGCAAACTAAACTAAACATCACTTTCAAAAGTGATCACTAGTGATGGTTTTTTATTTTTAATAATAATGAAGAATTTTGTAAATACTGCTTTGGAAACTTTAACAGATTAAGTCATATATAGCTTTCACTTTGGCTTATTCAATACTCTTTCAAATTATTTTTTCTTCCAAGCCACACAATTTTCTTGTTGTTCAGCTGCTCAGACGTGTCTGATTCTTTGCAGCCTTGTGGACTGCAGCATGTCAGGCTTCCTTGTCCTTCACCATCTTCTGGAACTTGCTCAAACTCAGATTAATTGTGTCAGTGATGCATCCAACCATCTCATCCTCTGTTGCCCCTTTTCTTCCTGCCTTCAATCTTTCCCAGCATCAGGGTCTTTTCCAATAAGTCGCCACTTTGAGCAGGTGGCCAAAATATTGGAGCTTAAGCTTCAGCATCAGTCCTTCCAATGAATATTTAGGATTGATTGGTTGGATTTCCTTGCAGTCCAAGGGACTCTCAAGAGTGTTCTCCAGCACCACAATTCAAAAGCATCAGTTCTTCGGTGCTCAGCTTTCCTCATGGTCCAACTTTCACATCCATACTTGACTACTGGAAACACCATAGCTTTGACTATACAGACCTTTGTTGGCAAAGTAATATCTCTGCTTTTTAATAGGCTGCCTAGGTTTGTCATTTTCTTCCAAGGAGCAAGCATCTTAATTTCATGGCTGCAGTCACCATCTGCAGTGATTTTGGAGCCCAAGAAAATTAAGTCTGTTACTGTTTCCATTGTTTCCCCATCTATTTGCCATGAAATGATGGGACTGGATGCCATGACCTTCATTTTTTGAATGTTGAGTTTTAAGCCAGCTTTTCCATACTCCTCTTTAAACTTCAGCCAGAGGCTCTTTAGTTCCTCTTTGCTTTCTGCCATGAGGGTGATGTCATCTGCATACCTGAGGTTATTGGTATTTCTCCTGGCAATCTTGATTCCAGCTTATACTTCCTCCAGCCTGGCATTTCGCATGATGTATATACAATAGGTTAAATAAGCAGGGTGCTACACAATAGTATGACATATAATTAATCAATTACATTACTGGACATTGTCTAAATTATTAGCTATGATAAACAATCCTTTGTGGAATTCTTTATGAACATTGAAGATTATTTCATTAGGATAAATTCCTAGAAGTAGAATTGCTAAGTCAAAGACTAGGGTGAAATTAGTCTTGCTTCTAATCATTAACAAATCTTAGAGAAATTCAGTCTAGCAGTTAGAAGTTGCAGGGATTCTTAAAATAGTGCTATTTTTCTGATCTCAGAAATACCTATTGGAACTTCCCTAATGGTCCAGTGGTTAATGCTCTGTGCTTCCATCATAGGGGGCATGGGTTTGATCCCTGGTCAGGGCACTAAGATGCCGGGTGGTGCAGCAAAATTAGTAAATTTAAAAAATAATACCTAGGGCTTCCCTTGTGGCTCAGTGGTAAAGAATTCACCTGCCAACGCAGGAGACGCAGGTTCTGTCCCTGGTCTGGGAAGATCCCGCATGCCACAGAGTAACTGAGCCACAACTACTGAGTCCACGTGCCCTAAAGCTCTGCAACAAGAGAAGCCACAGCAATGAGAAGCCTGCACACTGCAACGAAGAGTAGCCCCCGCTCGCTGCAACTAGAAAAAAGTCCGCACAGCTGTGAAGAACCAGCACAGCCAAAGAAACCAACCAACCTAAAAAATGGGTCATAATATCCTTGTATGCCATGAAACGTGTACATTTCTTCCCATTAACCTGGCCATATCCAGAAGGCAAGGTGCTCCGATCGCCGGAGCTGCTGGTGACTCTGAGACACACACACCAACTTTGCCAGCTGTTGACTGGCGATCATTGTAGCCCGGTGGTATCATTCATTTAGTGATGCCCTTGCTGCTGTGTTCTTGGAACTTTCACCAGAAAGTTCCCAAGGCTGCTCTACCTCCTCTCCATGTCACCTGAGGTCCTGTTGTCAGTGTTATCAGTGATTATCAGAAAATGGGATGTGCAGGGACTTTTACTTTCTAAACCATACAGTTTTATAAATTTGAATTAGTTACCACAAGCATAGTTTTGTTATCAGGTGAAAAAAAAAAGAATGATGAAGATGGAGAGAAGTCAGATAACCCAGATTATAAAACTGGTGTGTTTAATTTTATCTATGACATGAAGTCAGCAGCTCAGGTAGCTTGCAGAAGCGTGAGGCGAGAGCCAGGTGCCCTGCCGCATTCTTGCTGTGCCTCCAATCCAGGCTGTGTGCCCTTTTGGAATGCTGTATGCTGGTTTCCGGGGCTGATGGTTAGGCCATCTGCCCCCTAAGTGGAGCTGCTGCAAGTTGCTGGCTATTGAATAATAAACATGGGCAGCCTTAGCTGTGGTGCAGAATAGCAAATTCAGAATACAATCTTGATTTAGCCTCCCTTTTCCTCCTGGCCTAAAATACAATTGCTTTCTCATCATGCTGAGAGTTCCTTGAACTGCAACGAGATGAAACATGTTGATCCTAAAGGAAGTCAACCCCGAATATTCACTGGAAGGACTGATGCTGAAACTGAAGCTCCAATAATCTGGCCACCTGATGAAAAGAGACAGCTTGTTGGAAAAGACCCTGATGCTGGCAAAGATTGAAGGCAAAAGAAGAGAGTGGCAGAGGATGAGATGGTTAGATAGCGTCACTGCCTCAGTGGACATGAATTAAAGCAAACCCTGGGAGATGGTGGAGCAGAGTGGAGCCTGGTGTGCTGCCGTCCACAGGGTCTGGAAGAGATGGACACGACTGAGCGACTGAACAACGACATGATGACGATGAAATAAAATACCGGAAGTCCAACTTCTCCAGAAGATACTTCCTGCTGTTGGAACTATGGCTGATGAAACCCTCTACATTATGTTCTTCCAATTCTTGGTAATCAAAGAGGGCCTTTCTAAGTTGTTATTTTACATACTTCAACCCAAGGGAAAAAATGACTTTTCAAAGCGCTGAGTTCTTCTGCAATAAATAGTTTGTCACTTAAGGAACAGCAATGGATACAGTTCTGAGAAGTCTGAGGACATGTTCAAAAAATTAATCTATCTCATGAGACTTCCCCGGTGGCCCAGCAGTTATGAATCTGCCTGCCACTCAGGGGACACAGGTTCGATCCCTGGTCCAGGAACTGAGATCCCCGACATGTGCGTGCTCAGTCGCTTCAGTCATGTCCGACTCTTTGTGACCCTACAGGCTGTAGCCTGCCAGGCTCTCCCTCTCCATGGGATTCTCCAGGCATGGATACTGGAGTGGGCTGCCATGCCCTTCTCCACCAGAAATTCCCGATCCAGGGATCGAACCTGCATATCCTACCTTGGCAGGCGGGTTGCTTACCACTAGCGCCACCCAGACAGCCCAAGATCCCTCATTTCACAACTACTGAATGGGCATGCTCTGGAGCCCTTGAGCCACAAGAGAAGCCGTGTTACATTTCATTATGTACATGAGTTAGGGTATAGGGATCAAACTTGTCTATCCTAAAAGAAATCAACCCTGAATATTCATTGGAAGGACTGATGCTGAAGCTGAAACTCCAATACTTTGGCCACCTGATGCAAAGAGCTGACTCATTGGAAAAGACCCTGGTGCTGGGAAAGATTGAAGGTGGGAGGAGAAGAGGACGACAGAAGATGAGATGGTTGGCAGGCATCACCGACTCAATGGACATGAATCTGAGTAAACTCTGGGAGTTGGTGATGGACAGGGAAGCCTGGCATGCTGCAGTCGGACAAAGAGTTGGACATGGCGGAGCGACTGAACTGAACCGATGTATGTGAATAGAACCAGTCTGTATTTTCTCATTCCGTTAAAAGGTCAAAAGCCATAAGAAGTCCTGGTAAAAGATGTGAGGGTATAACATAGCAAGAAAATCTACGACGCTCCCCATATGAAAGTAAACACATCCCTTAGTACAGCTCATTTTCTCTGTATATGATGACTGAGACTCAGCCAGCAGCGTTCTTTTCTTAATGAATTGAACAGGAAGTAGCTGCACATTTTGGCCATGCTGATCATCTAAATTTAACTAACTAAATGGATTATAGTATTTTTGTCTTTAAACCCATTAGGATTTAGAAGCATTCGACTGCAGCTTGGTTTCTAAAATATTGTTTCCTTATTTAGAAACTGTAACTCTGACCTTTGAAGCACATGTCAATAATACGATGTTAAGAATTACCAAGCAGTGAAGTCACACTTAAGTGATACATACTTAGGCCAATTTGGATTTATTTGGGGAGATTCCCAAGGATTTGTTAAAGAAATTCCACAGTTCAAGTTCAGTCTGACTTAACAGTGAAAGTGGTGTAGCTCTTATTTAAAGATCTCTGTGACTTATGGCCTGAGGCAATTGTGGTCATTCTGGACTTTTTTAGAATATTATCTCTAAATTCTGTAACTCTGACTCGTTAAAAAAAAAAAAAATCCTCTGAACTTCTCTCTGCCCCACAGTAATGTTGCCACAAGATGCTTTATCTTTTATTCTTAGAATGGGAACTTGAATGAAAAGAAATAGCTGATGGTCTTGCTGAGGATGGAAATACTTGTACCTCTTTAAAATAATAGTTGCTATTTTTAGACAGACTTACAAAGAGCTGGGAAATGGTGATGCTTCTAATCTTCATGCAGCCTTAGGCATGAGGAGATGCACTCTCGAAAATATCTAGTTATTTAGCAGTTTCTCCAAATAAGTTTTTGAAAATACTTTATTTTTAAAAGCATATTTGTAATAATGAGTAACTGACTCAGCCCTGGTGTTTGAGAGAGACTCTTGAAGTTCCAGTGCAAAGTAAACATCACAGCTTATGAAACAAAAATAGATTTCCATAGTAAATCTTAGTCAGAACAATGGCACATTCCTGGGCCTGGAGTTCAACAGTGGGTATTAATTCAAAGCAGCTGGATCCTGGGTTGACAATAAGACAGCCCTGTCTTTCCACTGTGGTCTTGCAGAACGTGATATGTGACGATATTTTGCCTCTTCTAAATGTTGCTTTATCTTTTTAGTGGGTCAGAGACAGACTGTAGATATACGAAGGCTTTTGCATACTGATGGCCAAGATTTTTCTTTTCAGAAAACTGCCCGAGACATAACGCTTCTTTCACAAAAGATAGACCAATTCCTTCCCTCTGGAGTCTGTTCCTTCCGTTCTCTCACTTTCCAGGCTGGATTTTATCCATGTGCTTCTTTATCGCAGTTTCTTCCATAGTTTACATGTAGCGGTCACCAAACTGTATTTTGGGATTACAACTTATGGGGCATTGTGAAACAATTATGAGTTGATACGCTTATTAAAGCAATTATGGGCTTCCCTGGTGACTCACTGGTAAAGAATCCGCCTGCCAATGCAGGAGATCTGAGTTCAGTCCTTGGGTTGGGAAGATCCCCTGGAGAAGGAAATGAAATGGCAATCCATTCCAGTATTCTTGCCTGGGAAATCCCATGAACAGAGGAGCCTGGTGGGCTATAAGTCCATGAAGTCGCAAGAGAGTCAGACACGAATTAGAGAAAAGAGAGTCAGAACAACAACAGAAAATAATTATGTAGCCAAAGCAGAAACATGATTAGAGATTCTGGGGAGTTCAGAGGAAGGAGTGTAACAGGCACTTCCAGTGAGGTGGTCCTGGGGCACCTCCGACAGGCTCGCCTCCAGTTCTCATGAGTAAAATATTCCACGATCATGATGATGGATGGATTGTCAGGAAGCATTGATCTGCTTATATGGGCTGTGTGTATGTGTGTGTGTGTGTGTACACGCACACATACGTGCGTATTTAATGATGGCATTCTGATCCTCATTTCAGAACTAAGCTATATTCAGTTTTCACCAAGTTGGATCATTTCTCCAAAATAAGTCAGGAGATGCTCCACCTTGGTACTCCTCATTTATAAAGGAGATTAAGGAACCTGCCTGCCCTGGGGGTTTTCTGACTTTTTTCTGAGGAAGGTTTGTGAATGAAGTAGAGAAATTTTTAGAAATGACGGGGGCGGGGGCGGGGTCTGTG
>SJXQ01003828.1:74525-91563 GCA_006408695.1 Aepyceros melampus | reverse complement strand
GGGGACGGGGGGGGGGGGGGGGCGGGGTCTACCTGGGAATTTCCTTGGTGGTGGGTTATCATTGTCGCTTTTTTCCTTAGTCCTAGCAGAGTGAGACATGATAAAACTCTAGGTAAATGAAAGAGTTAAAAGGGTTTTTGAGTTGGTTGCATCAGGGGAACAGATGGAGTGCACGTAGGTGGGGAGGCTACTGTTTAAACGGAGCGGGGTTACTGTATATTGGAAGGGCACGGATTTTACAGGGTAGCTGAGGACCGGCTAATACTTGTGCTGAGGAGCACGGTAAAGCGGAAGCCGAAGCATATGGTCAGGAAGGGCGTTAAGAGGCCGCCGACAAAGAGGAAGAACGTGGCAGCTGGACTAATAACGCAGGGGAGATGAGACGTTGGTAAATTGGGTTTTAAGTACCTAAAGGTCTTAAGAAACCAAGAAATCTCAGGTAATAAGAAAATCAGTTTGGAAATGTTAATATTGATACCTGCACTAGGGAAGTGTTTACCGAGAAACAGAGAAGGGAATAAAGGAAGCAGGTCTGAATGACCCACCATGGCTTCACAGATACACAGATGAGCGAAGCGTGTCGAGGAAGTGAAATCAGGTTAAGCCTTCAAGTCACAGAGGCAGGAAACCAATAAAGGACGTTGAGATGCAAAGAAACCAACCTGGAACCAGCGATCAGACAGAGGATAGGACAGACAACTCCAACCTTTCTTCTTCGTGTTGGCATTTGAATGGTTCTCTGTTTTTCCTTTATCTTAAAAAAAAAAAAAGTTTCAGTAAACCAAAGCAAAACAAGCAAATAGACAAAAGTTGCCTTGGTTGTGTTGGAACAAGGCCCTTCTCCTGTTGTGTTCTTGGCTTGGTGTGGTAAGTTTGCCAAGCACACGGGCCAAGCCATCTCTTCATCTGGCAGGAGGTAGTTTTTGTCCTGCGTGGACCTCAGATCGTCTTAGAGATTCATGAGATTATATTTATCAAGGCACCTCCAAGGAATCTGAGGAGCTAATACCAGCATAACAATCGTGGTATTTGTGGAGGACTTTAGGCTTTTCAGACATTCTTGTTTGAATTTTCAAATCGATTACGCGGCTTGTCGCTAATAGCCTCTTTCTTGTTTGTGTGTAGTTAACCAAAATATGAATTAAAAGAGAGAAACAAATTTAGGAATTCTATTATTATTTAGGAGAAAAGCAATGCAATAAAACATTGGAAAAGACCCTGATACTGGGAAAGATTGAAGGCAGGAGAGAAGGGGGCAACAGAGGATGAAATAGTTGGATGGCATCACTGACTCCATGGACATTAGTTTGAGCAAACTCCAGGAGATAGTGAAGGACAGGGAAGGCTGGTGTGCTATAGTCCATGGGGTCACAAAGAGTCAGACACAACTGAGCAACTGAAACACACACACACACACACACACACAGAGCTCAAAGAGGGCACCATACTTAATGCTACTTTAAAATATATTCTGAAAAAAACCATAGTGTAATTAAAAGAGAGAAACAAATTTAGGAATTCTATTATTATTTAGGAGAAAAGCAATGCAATAAAACATTGGAAAAGACCCTGATACTGGGAAAGATTGAACGCAGGAGAGAAGGGGGCGACAGAGGATGAAATAGTTGGATGGCATCACTGACTCCATGGACATTAGTTTGAGCAAACTCCAGGAGATAGTGAAGGACAGGGAAGGCTGGTGTGCTATAGTCCATGGGGTCACAAAGAGTCAGACACAACCGAGCAACTGAAAGACACACACACACACACACACACACACACAGCTCAAAGAGGGCACCATACTTAATGCTACTTTAAAATACATTCTGAAAAAAACCACAGTGGAGAGTTTTAGAAAGACCTCTATAGATTTGTGGTTCGTATGCCTTTTTAATTCATGAACTCCTTTGATAATTGGATAAAAAAATTATGGACCCCCTGTCCCCACTCAAAAATAAAAAATATGATCAGAGGTTCCCACAAGGCACCACGTTAAGGCAAGAATGGTGGGGTTTGTGAAAATCGAAGTGTAGTTGATGAGTTGGATAGATAGCATCAACGGACTCAACAGAAATGAATTTGAGCAAACTCCAGGAGATAATGAAGGACAGAGGAGAGCAGAATGCTGCAGTCCATGGGGTTGCAAAGAATTGGACACGACTTAATGAAAGGCAACAGGAGCTGTTTTATAATATTACGTTAGTTTCAGGTGTTGGCTCTATTTCCCTGTGCTCTACAGTATGTCCTTGCTGCTTATCTATTATAAATACAGAAGTTTGAATTGTTAATCTCATACCCCCTCCCTTTTGATAATCACAAGTTTGGTTTCTATATCTGTGAGTCTGATAATCATTTGTAATATTTTTTTCTTAGATTCTACCTGTAAGGGATCTCTTACAGTATTTGTCTTTTTCTATCTGACTTATTTCACTAAGCATAATAGTCCCTGTGTCCATTCACGTTGCCACATGGGTGTATTTCATTCTTTTTTACGGCTGAGTAATATTCCATTAGTGTTCCAAGACGTAGCTCAGATGGTAAAGAATCTGCCTGCAATGTAGGAGACCCGGTTTTGATCCCTGGGTCGGGAAGATCCCCTGGAGAAGGAAATGGCAACCCACTCCAGTATTCTAGGCTGGAGAATCCCACGGACAGAGGAACCTGGCGAGTCACAGTCCATGGGGTCACAAAGAGTTGGACACAACTGAGAGACTAACACAATATTCCATTGCGTATGTATATCCTATCTTCCTAATCCATTCATCTGTTGGTGGGTGCTTGAGTTGCTTCTCTGACTTGACTGTTGTAAATAGTGCCGCTAGGACATTGGGGTGCACACATCTGTTTTTCTGGATGTACACTCAGGAGTGGGCTTGCTGGATCGTATGGTCGTTCTATTTTTTTACTTTTTTGAGGGACCTGCATATTGTCTTCCATAGGGGCTGTACCAGTTCACAACCAACGTACAGGGGTTCCCTTTTCTCTGCATCCTCACCAACATTTATTTGCAGACTTCTCCTAATAGCCATTTTGACAGGTGCAAGCTGATGGTTCGCTGTTGTTTTGATTTGCATTTCTCTAATAGTTTGTGATGTCCAGCATCTTTTCATGTGCCTGTTGGCCATCTGAGGGTCTTCTTTGGAGAAATGTGTCTTCAGATCTTCTGCCCTATTTTGGATTGGGTTGTTTAAACAATTTTCAAAAAAAAAAAAACAACAGTACCTGGTAAATAGAATACATTTGAGGAAAATGTGACCCCCACTTCCCCCAGTCCCTCCAGTTTGCAATCCTAGGCTTTTATATATTATTTGTAAACATGGGAAGTTCTCATTTTTTGCCCTAAGGCACGACAACAAGCTCAGACGCGTCATCAAATGGCAGAGGAGAGCAAAGCAGATTACTCATTAATTCTACAGAAATTCAACCACGAGCAGCATGAATATTACCACACTCACATTCCAAACATCTTTCAGGTAAGTGGTTCAGCTCTCTCAGATTTGCTTGGCTTAGAAACAAGTTACTTGGAATCATGATTTCCAAGTATTTATAGCATTCTAAATTTCTTCTAACTCAAATCACTTTTAAAAAAAAATTCAGATGAAGCACATACTGACATTAAGATGAAACATAACATGAATTTCAAGATTAATCAATAGACTTTGTAAGTTTCCTTGGTTTGACCCTGCAACCATTCTTGGTCAGGCTTAGAACTGTGATTCTTATATTAACACTCTTTTTGCTAAAAGGACTATTCTGCTTACAAAAATGCCAAACTTACCTTCAGGGATCAGAGCAGCATTAAGACAGTTGTAGGATTTGAACAGTTGACTATGAACATTGGGGGCATGTATCTGTTGGAATTAATGTTTTCTTTCTTTTTTTTTCCCTGGATATATACCCAGGAGTGGATCATATGGTAGTTCTATTTTTATTGTTTTTAGGAACCTGCATATTGCTTTCAAAGGGCTGTACCACTTTACATTCCCACCATCAGTGTACACGGGTTCTCTTTTCTCTGTCTCCTCACCAACATGTGTTACTTGTAGACTTTTCTTGATCGCCGTTTTGACAGGTGTGAAGTGATAGCTCACTCTTGTTTTGACACTCCTGTTGTCTTTCATTTGGACTGTTTCTTTGAGCTACTTTAAACTGTCAAGAACAGTGTGAGAGAGGATACATAACGCTGTTCTCCCCCTTTGGAAAGTTTTGTACAACTTCAAGTTCCACAGTAGAAAAAAATAACAAAAATTTGTATCATGGTGTCTACACAGCAAACAAGAACTTCCAGCTTGCAAAGGAGAGGGTGGAGACAAATTGAGAGAGTAGCAATGAAGCATACACATTGCCATATGTAAAACAGATAGGAAGTGGGAATTTGCTGTATGATGCAGGGAGCTCAACGAGGCACTCTATGACAACCTAGAAGGATGAGATGGGGGGGTTGGGAGGGAGGGTCAAGAAGGAGGAGACATATGTATACTTATGGCTGATTCACACTGTTATATGGCAGAAATCAGCACAATATTGTAAAGCGATTATCCTCAATTAAAAAGAAATTAAAAAAAAAAAACCTCCAACTTGTAGAAGGAAGGTACATAGTTAATCTCAGCCTGTGTTGGGTCAAGGCAGTTAACCCACATGCCATGCTTTTGGTAAAGGATTAAACAGCGGCTCAAAGATGGAGGAAATATTTGAAACCTAATAACTAAACTGAACTGAACCAAATGGTATTAATAGTAAAACTACCTTCGTTTCAGGTTCTTACTGAAATTGAAATGAAATTGTGTACATTTAGACAGCCTCACAATTAGTAAAGTATGTGTCCAGCTGGCTAAAGTAGAAGCACAATAAATTTATGGTTGCTTAACTCTTTTTTTTCATTTGTTTTTGGCCACCTTGAGCATCATGAAGGAATCTTAGTTCCCTGCCCAGGGATCAAACTTGTACCTACAGTAGTGGAAGGGCAGAGTTTTAACCACTGGACCACCAGGGAAGTCCCTAACTCGAACCTTTTTATAGGCCTATTTCCTTCCTAGAGAATGTTTTAGAGGTAACAATGCTACCAAAAAACAACTTCCTTAAGTAATAGTAAACCAAACTAACTTTATGCAAACTCTAATGTTGCAGAAAATACAAGAGATGGAGGAGAGGAGGATAGTGAGAATTGGAGAATCAGTGAAGACATACGCAGAGCTGGACCGGCAGGTGATTCCCATCATTGGGAAATGCTTGGATGGAATCGTAAAGGCAGCCGAGTCAATTGATCCGAAAAATGTAAGTACCATGCTGCTGCTGCTGCTAAGTCACTTCAGTCGTTTCCGACTCTGTGCAACCCCATAGATGGCAGCCCACCAGGCTCCCTCGTCCCTGGGATTCTCCAGGCACTGGAGTGGGTTGCCATTTCCTTCTCCTGTAAGTAAGTACCATAGTTTGAACTTAATGGATAACTGTGGTTCCATTATTTCTCTGTCCCTCCCACCATATTCAGTCATCTGAGAGTAGTTGCTTTCAGTGGTCACAAGTACTTTTCAACAATAGCAATACCTTTTCAGAGTTTTTTAAATTCAGCCCTCCGTGTTTTGGATTTAGTGTGGTCCTTGGCACATTTGGGACTGTGGATGTCAGCATAAGCTTTGTTGTTACTGTTTAATCACTAAGTCGTGTTTGACTCTTTCGCATCCCCAAGGACTGTAGCCCACCAGGCTCCTCTGTCCATGACATTTCTCAGGCAAGAATACTGGAGTGGATTGCCATTTCCTTCTCCAGGGGATCTTCCTGACCCAGGGACTGAACCCACGTCTCCTGCTTAGCAGGTAGATTCTTTACCACTGAGCCATCAGGGAAGCCTGAGAGTATAGGTTTAGGTTCATATAACAATGACAATAGTTCTTAAGACAGTTTATTTTTCCTCCCACGTGAAGATGTCTACCAGGCAAAACATCCAGCCGTGGTATGGGCAAACGATCTGCAAGTCCTCAGGAATTCAGGCTCCTCCTAGTTCACAACTTTTGATGATATGACTTTTGAACTCAACATGGCTTCTGTAGCTCCAGCCATCACATCCAGATTCCATAAAACATTATATAGAGAAGAGTCCACACTATCTACTTAAGGAAGCTTTCTAAAATTGCTCACTGTACTTCTGCCTACATCTCAGAGATCTCAGAAGTCAAAACTTAGTCCTGGGGCCACTTCCTGCTGTACAGAAGGCTTTAGAGTGAAGCCTTTTTGCTGGGTGGCTGTGTGCTCAGCTTAAAATCAGGGTTATTACTCAGAAGGAAGGATGATTGGCCCTTATAAGACAATTGCTATCTATGGCACACCTACAAATTCCATGTTAGCTAAAATAGCTATGACAAATTAAAATGTGGGCTCATGGTAGAAAGTTGAGATCTTTCCAAATTGTCTTCTCTAATAGTTTTTTCTTTTTTAATCAGATATCACTCAGTTAGAATTTTATTACAAGTCACAGTTGCTTTGATAATACTTTAACTGTACATCTATCCATCTTGGACACGATGGTTGTCATTTCCTTACACATTGGTCTTCATCACCTGACCCCAAAAAGACTCTGAACTCAAAGTTCCTAGCAGGGGAATACGACAGAGTAGGCAGTCAGTTCCCCCATTTATTCAGCTAACATTTATTCTATCATTATCATCAGGCATCATCCAAGTGCCAGGGATGCTGTTGAGGAAAAACAGAAGGGAGCTTACATTCTAGTGGAGGAGAGACTTTGGACAAATATATACATAAAGGAAAATTATTCAATAGATTCCTATCTTTGAACCACAGTGAACCAAAGAAATCGGAAGGAGGATCTTTTTTTGCCTTGACTTTGTGTATGTCAAATTGCTTTAAGACCTTCTGATGAGAATCAGTTTTTATATTACTGCATTTTTCAAGGGAGGGCTTCCTGGGTGGCTCAGTGGTAAAGAATCCGCCTGCCAAGCAGGAAATGCGGGTTCGACCCCTGCATCAGGAAGATCCCTTGGAGAAGGAAATGGCAACCCACTCCAGTATTCTTGCCTAGAAAATCCCATGGACAGAGAAACCTGGAGGGCTACAATCCATGGGCTTGCAAAGAGTTAGACATAACTTAGCAACTAAGCAACAACAATTTTTCAAGGGAATTGCATAATAATTGACCCAATTTTTCTGCTTTTTGGCAAAGTTGTTCTTAATATTCGTTTCTCTAATGTAGAAAAATAGTTATTAAAATTATCTTGAAATCTCAACTAGATGTATAGCTTTATAAGTTATTCTTTCAAATGATAAAAATATTACTAGAAAAAAATCTGTCACTCAATATAGCTTCCTTAGAATGTCATCTGTGTGAGGGCATCATAGTTCAGCGTGTGGAAAGTATTTACATGGATTGGAACATATTTGTGTGTGATGGGTGTCATTGCAGGATTCACAGATGGTCGTAGAAGCTTATAAGTCTGGGTTCGAGCCTCCAGGAGACATTGAATTTGAGGATTACACTCAGCCTATGAAACGCACTGTGTCAGATAACAGCCTTTCAAATTCCAGAGGAGAAGGCAAATCAGAGCTCAAATTTGGTGGCAAATCCAAAGGAAAGTTATGGCCATTCATCAAAAAAAATAAGGTACTGGTGACAGGGCCCAGTGTGATGTGAGTGTTACGAGGTGTGGAGATGTTCACTCTCTTTTAGTCTTTAAAGGAACGAAGATTTTTAAGCTTGTAGTTTCAGAATGCAAACAGAAGGCTAGTGTGCTGCTCTATTTTAAGGCAATATCTCTCTTTGGTGGTGGTACCTTGGCCATGGCCATTCGTCTTATTTCAGACGCATTTATCACCTGCACCGTGTCACCCACACTAACAGACTACTGATCTCTGGCCGCTCCGCATCGCGCCTTTCACTCCTGTCTCCTAGATTGCTGGCTCCCTGGGCTGAGAGAAGGGATTTGTGCCACATTTCTATAACCATGTATCAGCATCTCTAATTGAAATGGTTTCCATGGATTAATAACCTGGTTTTGAGCTCATGTTAACATATGAACCCACGAACATGTTTTATTTTCTTTCCAGAGTGTGATACGTAGGTGCATGACAGCATTAACCTGGGCATAAAGGGTGTGATCGAGGCGACACGAACCGCTTTAACCTTAGAATAAATTTAATATTTCATTTTGAGACTGTTTTGCTGTTTTCACAACCTTAGCATTGAAGGACTTTCATTTTCTCCCATCCAGCTGTGTTAGTCTAGGTGGCTTAGAAGGATTTACCCTTCTGGCTTAGACTGGTTTAGGGTAACTAGTTAGAACGGTAGTTTGCATGTGAAAGTCTGCATGAGCTTCTGGTCAGGTATTTCTTGCTTTTCTTCTGTTGCTTTACTTACTAAAACTCCCACTTTCACCATATTCTCCATTTAACGTGTCCTTCCATGTTTTCTTTTGGACCATGGCCTAAATTTTGAATTGTTTGTGTGACTTGCTTTGGATTTCAAATATTATTTGATGCTTATTTTTGTTTTGTGTCTTATCTTCTCGTTTCTGATTTTTTACTCTGCCACCGCTACATCTCTCACACGTAGCTTATGTCCCTTTTAACATCCCCCCATCAGCCTCCCCCACCTCCCCCTGCCTCTGCCTCACCCTCTGCTGTTCCCAACGGCCCCCAGTCTCCCAAGCAGCAAAAGGAACCCCTCTCCCATCGCTTCAACGAGTTCATGACCTCCAAACCCAAAATCCACTGCTTCAGGAGTCTAAAGCGTGGGGTAAGTCCTCCTCTCAAGTCCTGTCTCTCTGGTGCGCTTTGGTTGCATGTTTTGTTCCGCATAACTTAATTTTGTTTGTGAATGACTCCATTGTGTTTCCCCATAACATAAAACAATAAGAACCTATGATTCATTGTAGCCGGAAAGAAGAGCCACAGAGAGAGCAAAAAAAAGAAAAAAAAGAAAGGAAGGAAGCAGGATGGATGGAAGAGAGAGAGGGGAAGCCAGCCAGCCAGAGTTCTTTTTTGTCTGTAATCCATTTTGGTGGGACCTCGCTTCATTTCCTTTCTGAAATATCTAAATCATTAATATTTTACCTCGATCTTACTAAAAAAAGGAAACTTAAATTCGGTTTCTAAAGCTAGCAACATTTGAAGAGGTGGAAATCACTGCATAGTCAGAAAATATTTGCTTCATAATTACTGAAACAGTGTATAAAGCGGGTACTTCTCTCTGAGCTATGCCTCCAGGTCTGCGGGGAAATGGGATGGGTTACAGGGGTTTCTTTAGCTGTTTCGGTGAATTTACAAGATGTTGATCAAATATCTGGTAACAGATCTGACTGCGTAAGAGCTAGTGCAGCATGTAGCTTAAAAGGGTGAAATAATAGCAGCTGACGTTTATCATATGCTTGTCATTTGCCAGACTCTGTTCTATGTGCTTGTTTAATTCTGTCAACCACCCTATGAACCTAGGTACTAAGATTTCTTTATCTTACTGATAAGCAAACTGGTACCTACAAAGATGAAGCTAGGAAGATATATAGCCAGGATTTAAAGCCAAGAACCTGTTTATGATCTGAGTCTATGTGTTCACACTCAAGAAGAACCTGTTTTATTCTGATTGACTCAGTCTTGCCATCCTAATTAAGATCGCATGTGCTTAAGTCACAGGGTTTTATGGAATTGATCAGCAGTCCAAAGCAGATACCAGTTTGGTTTTTTAGAAAAAAACTGGAACAAGGTCATTCATTTGTAGCCTTCTGAATAAACCTAAATGGTCAGTCTAAGCCATCCCCAAATACTCTTTATAATGAATAATAGGTAAACAAACATTAAAGGCATATGTGGTAAGGTTTTCTTTTATCCTGTTCTGTGAGAGTTACAATATGGTTGTAGTGGAGATATGTTCCTTGTAACAAATTTCTACTTTTCCTTTCCTTTGTGTATAAAAGATGTTAAAAAAAAAAATAGCTACCTTGTTACCTTTTAAAATAAGGGGCAAAACCCTCATTTTTTATATGCTGATTCCTTTGGTAATGAAATCTGAGTTTTCTGCGAAGAGTATAGTTGGTGGAATTATCCTGTTTTAAGGTTACTCAGCATATCAGGGTAAGAATTTGAGTTTAATTTCCTAAAGATTTCAAGAGCACCTTTGTTAGAAGGCTATAGCTTCAGTAGCGGATGATGGCTCATGTTGAACTCTATAATTAGATCTCCATTATGCTGGCTTTTAGAATTAATTCTCCATCCATCTCTGCTCCTTGTTCATGGAAGAATCTCCAACAGATGACTATAGGTCGCTATACTAGACTATCAACTAGGAAGTTTTACATTAACTGTAAAACAGTTACCCCACCTCTGCTGTTTCTAAAACCTTTACAGAGCACTCATTTATTATATTTATAAAAATATGTCTGCATTGTCTTTTGTAATGTCATAACGAAAAATGTCGAATATTCATGGTTTTTCAATGTTTGTACATGTATCTATTCCATTCTTCTGTCAACATCACGATCCTGGTGGCAAATGGTTTCTGAAGCATGTTTCATGGTATTCTCTAAATGTTTAGGAAGAGACCAGGAATGTCAGTAATCAATAAGCATAAAAAATCATGGCTAGGAAAAAAACAGTGAAATGAGAAATGGGTTCTTTTGATTAATTAAAGGAATGCCCTTCTCTTTAAAAAAAAAAACATAATTAGCAAAATAAATTTTATTTTTTACACCTCAAATCTGTGCTCAGCAAACCTCTATCTTTAAAAGAAATTTCCTAAATGGTGAGTGTGTTTTTGAGAATAAACACACACAGACATGAAGCATCAGTAAATAAATATAAACATATTTTTACTTCTCTCATTTTTAGTTGACCTGTTTTTAGGGTCAGATTTGATGTGCTTTTCTTCAGGAAATAGCGGTGCGAAAAAAGAAAAGGAAATGCATCATAGAAGTAAGATAAGGAAGTTTAAAAAAAATCTGAAGTGTGGGGAAACAAATTTGATTTTAAAGCAATTTCAAAACAGAAGGTACATGGTTATAGGATCCCTAACTAAAATGATACAGTCCTCACTAGAATCTCATTTATTCCACTTTTTAAGATTATTGTGCCAAAGACGGGAAAATGTTTCTAGGAGAATAACAAATCTGTGATTTTAATGTGTCTTTTATCATGCTGTGCAGCTTTCTGATCTAGATTTTAATCGTTTGTTTCTGATTATCAGAATGTGTAAAGGCAATGCAAATATTTTGTCACATAACTGATTTGGTTTCTGAATGAGTAGGATGAAATATTTTTTGTTGTAAATCATCCACATTTGTAAGAAAATGTCTCACTGAACATCTTTAAAGATTGGCATGCCACCATTATTAACCACTATTTCATCTTTATGTAAGTCAAAGGAAAATGAAGCGAGATTGTGTGTTCTCAATTTGCAGTCTACAGGGCGTGACTTTACTGTCTTAAGATTGCCTGATCTGAGTAAGGGCCTTCCAAATCTAAACTATGGACCTATCTCCCTGCTCCCCGCACTTCAGAGTTCATTGTATGGAAAAATACCATCAACATTGATCAAAATATTTTGAAAATCCCTACCAATTGTTTGTCAGATGTTACAATCTTCTGGTTGATTTCATTTGATTTACTTTGTTCTCTTGCTGATTATTGGCAGACTCAGGCTCTCTGTTTTCACAAAGAACTCATGAAGAGGACGATAGGGAAACCCACGTATGCTTTTGAAGCTAGGGACTATGTTGTAAGTTCACCCGTGACGGCCAGGTCACACGCTCACGGCACAGGCACTAACCCTGTGACAGCACCAAGACTGGGGACCCAGGTGCTCTCTGACCCAGACAGCGGGAGAAGCCTCCTTGTACCCACCCAACCACAGGCTTCTTCACCCCGGAAAGTTGCATGGAAAAGGGGGCCAAACTTTCCAATAACAAGCTTCCTAAAAACGTCAGGGAGCCGAGCTTGTGGTTCTCCCCTTGGCATGGATTGGGACTACTGTCTGAGCTGGTGTCACTGAGTTATGATTTTACGGCAGAATCTCACCCCTAAACGCCGCTGGTCACGGGAGAATGGCACTCTCGTTACTGCCGCGTGTGGCTCCCTCACCCACATGCACATCTGAAATAGATGGGTCCATAAAGGACAACCAAAAAAAAAAAAAAAATCAGCGAAGCCTGAGCAAGGGTCACTAGAGCAGTGAAATGACCTTCCGTGGACTTTAGACCACAGACACTTACATATTCTTGCCACCGTCCCCTTTCTCTGTACTGGCGGTTAGTACCTGTGACGGCTCAATAACACATGGACCTGCCAGCTCTCTGTGCCCTCATGTGTTATTGACACTCGTGGCTCCCCAGGCTCCATAATCGTTGCCTGAAACTGACAGCTTTCAGTCCTTCAGGTGTCACGCAGCGCACTCAATGCAGCCTTTCAAAGAATTCCCTTGGCAGGTGGTTCTGTTTCTAATTTAAAAAGATCTAACTGGCTGGCTTGCCACTTAAGATGAAAAACTAGTTTACAGTTGTTAAAAAGATGATACTGATGGCACTTCTTGTGGGTTATCCATCACCTGTCCACTTCAGAAAACTGGATTTGAGAATTCTGTATTGCCTATTTCTCTTGGGATCTGTTCTCAATCCTAATGACTTATTTTTATTATGAAGTGGTAATAGTCCTGTGCTATTAGTCTTGATGTTAGAATTCCGTTTTTGGAATGGCTAAGAAAAAAATATATTACTTTAAAAATAAATACATTTTTAAATAAATATATATATATATATTACCTTAAGCCATGGAAGTAGCCAAATAGACAGCAGGTAGAGTGCCGAGTTCAAAGTAGCAACATTTACAGGGTAATGTGTGAGGAAACGTTTGTGTAAGGTCGTCTGCTTTGCAAGAAAGATATTTGCGAAGTTTTCTGCTGTGCACCAAAAGCGTTGTCTGTAAAAAACTCAAATTGTGATAAACAGATCTGTGCTAAAATTTACAGGAGGGGCTCAAGGCGTTATGTAGGTTGCCTACCTGGACAGTGATCACAAATATGATGGTCTGCACCTTTTCTTCCCAAGATTTGTCTTGCTATGCTTTTTCGTAAAAGTATTTTTACCCTAGAGGGAAAATTTCTTTAAAAGCTTAATGTCTATTCACAATGAAGTATCAACTTTGAGTTAATCTGAATAATAAGGTTTTTAAAATCTAGTTAAGGAATTTTTAACACCCTGTTCCCTCCCAATTTAAAACCAAAGGGCCCTGGGATCTTCCTGGTGGTCCAGTGGCTAAGACTCTACATTCCCGATGCAGGGGGCCGAGGTCTGATCCCTGGTCTGGGAACTAGATCCCACATAGGGCAACTAATAGCTTGCTGAACCTGGAGATCCCATGTGCCCCAGCTAAGACTGGGTGCAGCCAAATAAATAAATAAATATATCTAAGTAAGTAAATAAATTCAAGGGGCACTTTCCTCCTACCAGTTGCCTGAACTTTTTAGGATTACAACAGCTGAGTAAATACGCACCAAACTCTCAAAATACTGCTTTATTGCCAAAAAGCGTGTCTCACCCATCACTGAAGAACCAGTGTTTCCTTTCCTAATTTTGAGATGCCTTTTAATCTGGTTTTGGATCCAGTAATCGGTATAGTTTTGCCAACCTCCAGGCCTAGCAGAATTGCAAACTGCTGTGTCTTGGCAATTAACAGGAAATCCACAGCGAGGAGTAAGTACCCCTCAGTAGTTAAGACAGTTGGCTGTTTGCTAAAGGTCACTTGCAAGAGCAGCAACTTCTGTTAACTCCCCAGGTGCTATGGAGCCTCTGTGGGTGGGGCCCCCAGTTTGATAGAAAGCCTCAGAAGACACCTTCTGTATAGCAGGAAGTGCCTGCAGCACACAGGTGGGAGAGAGCGTCCATCTCCAACCTGATGCTGAGAGGCTTCCTGGTTCCTGCAGGTCGGGTCTCAGAGCGTCTTCCAGTCCTTGGTTCCCATTTACCAATTTGAGACTTTGCCTTCGTACCTTTAGGAAATGCCAGTGTTCAGATGTATGAGAGCCCCTTAAGATAAAAATATTACTGATATGCTGTGGAATTCATTGCTTTCCCCCTCTTTTAGTCTGTGTGAAACTTTCCATGGGAAATTTGGTGAACAAAAGTTTCTGCGATCATTTCCATCTTTTATAATCATGATATGTCACTGACTGCAAACTTATTAATTTATTCTGGGGCTGACATGACCAATCCAGAACAGTAAGCAGAAGCTCTCCTTTCCTATCTTTATACTTTGCTCTGGCAATACGGCCGCTAAAGAAAGGTTTGGGTAGATTGGCCCCTCTTGGGAATTTCGGCACAGATCCGCTACAAGTCATGTTCACAAAGCGTCAGGTTGAATTTAGGTGCTATGTTAATTCAGTGGAACGGACCAAGTTCCTCTTCTTCTCATGTGTTGTTGTTTCTCTCTCTCTCTCTCTTTTTTTCCCTGTTACCCCTTCGATTTTTACACGAAGCTTTCTCTCAAGCTGGTAAGCACGATTACTCCATGCATGTCCTGAATCTAACGAGGGGTTTCGGTGTACGTTTTGTGGGTGCTGTGCCATCTGCAACCTATCTTAGGGTTAACTGTTGATGTGTGTTTCCCTTGTGTGTGCCTTTGTTGGTGCTTCCTCATTAGACCTCTGGAATGCCAAGGTCCAGAGTCTAACAGAGGTGATCGTAATCTTTCCCCATTAAGAAAATTAACGCTTAACTCCTGATTTGGTTTTCTTTACCACTGGAGTCTTAAGAGGATGACAGATGCTGATAAGCTTTATTTAAATATGAACATGAATGTAAATACAAAATATGAGGAAGTTTATGCATCGAATCATTCTAAATGAAAGCAAATTTAATAGTTGAAAGTAGCTCCTCTCCAGGAGCCACAGAAGCAGATGAAAATCACTGGGGACCTGAGGGAGGCATGCAGGAATGATGCTGGGCTCACACTCAGGTCTAAGGCACCTTCGAGAATTGAAGGTCATGAAACTTTTAAGTTGCTCCGTAAATACATTGGTGCCTTGGCGTAGCTGATTCAAGAAATCAAAGACAATTTTATGGACAGGGAAAAGAGCCTCCTAAGCCTTTCTAAAATGTTTCTTTAGTGTTCGGTGTTGTTACTACTTTTAATTTCATAGCCCTAGTCGATAGTCAAACTAATCATTAAATCTATTAAAAGAAACTCTTAACCACATAACCCAAACTGTTCTTCAGATGTGTGTAAGTTATATGGTAATCTCAAACACCACAGCTGAGAATACCCTGCAGTCACGGACAGTGATGAACTTGACAGTTCAACCAGGAGTGACATCAGCATTTATGCCCTGTTACTGAGAATGCAGGGCAGTGTTTTATGGTTGTCTTTGTATGTGTGTACTCTTACATGTGTTTGAGTATATATATATATATATAAAAGTATGTACATGATCTTTTCACCCTGACCTGGTATTTGACAACTGATCCAGCCCTAAAAGAGAAAGAATTTTTTATTCAATGAAGCATTTCTTAGAGGGTAAAATAAAATCCTGAGAAGAGTTCTCGATTAAGGTGTCTACAAGAAGGAAAGATCTAGATGTTTAAGTGAACATCAGTATGAATTTGGGAGAAAGTGGATCAATTAACTGGGAATCTGTCAGATGCCAGGGCTGCTTTTTTGCCCTTTATTTGCTCTTTTGCTGAGGTGCTGGCGGCAAAAGATAATATTATCAGACAGTCTTTCTGTTTGAGACATTGTTGCTTGCTGTCCTCACTTTGAAGCTAATAAAGAAGTTACACAAAGACAGGGTGGGTGTAAAAATTATAAATCTCAAGAAGCAGCTCCTGTCAAGCGAGCAAGTGTCTGATTCCGGTAGCAGGTAAAACAAGATCTCCTGAGAGTCACAGCCATTGAAAATACACTTACGTGCCTGCGGCCTCTCTTCCAAACCGCGGTAGGGCCAGTCTCTTTGAGACTCCTCCAAAGAGTTCAGAAAATCTACTCCAGCTCGAAGGCAGAAATAAAAATTGCTTCGTGGCAAAATAAATCATAGGTTAGAGTATTGTTTGAAAGAATTCAAGCTTCAAAAGGCGAATAGGACAAAATGAACTTTTGAAGGGACTGTCCAGAGACCTGAGTTTCTTTGGATCTAGAACTGTTGACCTGAATCTCCCATGTAACTAAAATTTTTTAAATTTAGTTCCACAATTGCACTGGGCCCATTTCAAGTGCTCAGCAGCCATGTGCGGCTACCAGGTCGGACAGTGCGGACGTGTGAAAACATTTCCATCATTGTAGAAAGGTCTTTGGGTCTCACAGCACATAGTGAGGCTCAGAGGATCTGAATGAATGAACATCGACTAGTTACTAGGTTTCCTGCCTTCTGAAGCAATGTGTCTTANAATCTCTTTTCAAATTCCCTGGCTTATCCCTGGCTGTTGAGCAAATTTCTCTTTCTTTATGAAAATAGCCTCATTTTAGGAAATGACGAGTAAGTGTGGGTAAAAGTCTGGCAACTCACGGTTGATATTTTCTAGTTATAACACATGCACAGAGAAAAGAGAGCAGTTGTTTTTGAAAGGGAATCAAGATATCAAAGTATACTTCTTCCAAGACTTCCCTGGCGGTCCGGTGGTTAAGACTCTGCTTCCAATGCAAGGCGCGTGGGTGCGATCCCCGGTCAGGGAACTAAGATCCCACATGCCATGTAGTGCAGCAGAAAAACAAAGTGTACTTCTGATGAGTTAGGAACAGCTGAGGTTGATTTCAGACATTATGGAAAAGTTGGTTTTGAAACTGGGGGAGTGGGGGTGGGGGTGATTCTCTGCGAATTCTCTGAGATGATCCTAAAGGTGACAAAAAAGAAGCGACGGGACTTTTAGAGGAAGCAGAGGCAAGGCGAGTGGATGCGAGCTGGGGGAGGGTTTTTTCCTTTAGTGTCCTTTTCACCCACATTCCTGGAGGAACTGGATGTCCCATCTGTCACTTCACAGGGATGGAAACTTTTGGCCTCGGGCTGTATGCAAGAAGGAATACTCAGACGAGGTGGGGGTGGGGTGGGGTGGGGAATAGT
>SJXQ01003828.1:49694-64918 GCA_006408695.1 Aepyceros melampus | reverse complement strand
CTGGCATCCGCCCTGGGAGGAACTAAGGCAGACGCACATAGAGGAGCGTCCAGCAGAAGAGCGGGACGGAGTGATGGGGGTCCACACGAGGATATGACCCCTTCCCCGAGGGGATTTACTCATTTTTATGTTTAGCTGTGCTGGGTCTTCACAGCTGCTCACAGGCTTTCTCTAGTTGTGGCGAGCAGGGGCTCCTCTCGTTTTGGTACAAGGGCTTCTCATTGCAGTGGCTTCTCTTGTGGGGCACTGGCTCTAGAGGGCAGGAGCTTCTGTAGTTGCAGCTCTTGGGCTCTAGAGCACAGGGTCAATAGTTGTGGCACACAAGCTTAGCCCCTCTGTGGCATGTGGGATCTTCCCGGACTAGGGATCGAACCTATGTCCCCTACATTGGCAGGTAGATTCTTATCCACTGAACTCACCATGCTGCAGGGTGTCAGAGGCAAGGGCACCGCCAAGCATGGAGCAGGAAAGGCATGGGGTTTGTGTGCCTGGAGCTCAGGTGTCTTAGGAATAATAGTGGGATATAAGACGAGGAGGGGGCTGGGGCCAGTGTTGGGGATGGGTAAGAGAAACCCTTGGCTCTTATCTGGCAAACATCAGGCCCTCCAGAAAGTATTTGAGCATGTTGTTGACACAAGCAGAGCTGTACCATAGACATTTATTCCCATACGTGTGCTCTCAGTTAGAAGACAGGGCGAATGCTTAGGAGGCCTAACCTCGAGGTTCCCAAACTGATGAGCCTTGAAACAGTGTCCTGCAGGATGCTGGTAAGGATGCTGTGAAAGGAGGAATTGGAGCTCAGATCATTTTCAGAAACCCTGGGATAAATGAACTTCTTTGCTGTAAGACTTTTTTTTTCATCCTTGCCTCTTTGATTTGCAGGATCTGAGTTCTCCGATCAGCACTCAAACCCATGCCCTCTGCAGTGGAAGGGCAGAGTCCCAACCACTGGACTGCCAGGAAATTCCCTTTACCGTAGGACTTTTAGAGCCTTTGATAAACTAAACGTTCATTGTGACAAAACAGAGAAGCCCGAGGTTCAGTGCTCCCAGTGTAACTTCCAGTCCACACCACCCCTCTGCCCCCGCGTCCACAGTTACCATTCTTAACAGCCCCCTAAGCAGTCTGCCTTTCAGGACACCGCTGGGCGGTGGTGACTAGTCTTTTGAAGTTATCTTAGTGAATGGTGTTGGGGGCCTTGATTAGGAGACAGATGGATGCAGAGATGCTGGAGCCAATGAAATGCTCAGATGCTCGGCTGATTGGAAGTTGGAAACGAAGCAGGGAGGAACCCACAGCTGATCCCTGAAGCTTTGTTCCTGGGACGATGCAGATGTCCGCTGAAATGGGAAAGTGGGAGGAGGATCTAGTTTGGGAGGCAAAACAGTGAGTCCAGGTTCACCCAAATTGTGTCCCAGGTGCCCAGGCACCATCAGGGTGGAAATGGGTTTCAGAGAGAAGGCACGGTGGCACCTAAGCCTCAGATAAGAGCCAGGACGGGAGAAAGAAAAGTGGGGGTGCTGTGTAAAGAGGCGTCATTGATGCCAAAGGAGCACCTTCAGGGGAGGGGAGAGAAGAGGACCTAAGACTTCCTCTGGGGGAGATGCCTCCTGTTCTGGGAGGCAGGAGGGAGAGGGCTCCCACGGGAATTAGAGAAGGGTTCTAGTGATGCAGGCTGAGGGCCTGGCAGCTTCTGGACGGGAGGAGCGCGTCCGTCTTTTCTCCAGTTGTACTGCAAGACTCGCCGTCTGCTCCAAACCTGGATTTGGCAAGAAACCTAAGCTACTCTGACTTTGCTTTTTCAGGTCAGAATGAAGGAACCATTTCAGTAGTTGAAGGAGAGACACTGTATGTCATAGAGGAAGACAAGGGTGACGGGTGGACCCGAATTCGGAGAAATGAAGATGAAGAGGGCTATGTTCCCACTTCCTACGTCGAAGTCTATTTGGACAAAAATGCCAAAGGTGCTAAGACTTATATTTAATACAACTTAAAAAAAACACACACACAAAACTTTAAAATTGGAGTTGTTTCTCCCCACAATCATGACTGTTACAGGCAGTTCTTCAAAAGACTGGATGGGGAGCATCACGGTTAGGCACAAGGTGAATGTTCAGGCATCTTAGACCTGAATTTCCTGGGCTGGTTTTGATGATGATTCGGTGTACTTGCTCATGACATTTTCCGTGGAAAGCTGCCAACTGCCAATTTACAACGGTGTCCTTTGAAATCTGATAAACATTTCTTCTTGGGGCAGCGACTGTAGATAACCAAAAAGTTGCCTTCTAGCTTCTGATTCGTATTTCTGAATCTGGAAGTCCATGCACATCCTAGGAGTGCGGAAGACTTCAGCTCTCATTAATAACTAGTGTCTGCCAGAAAGTGAACCACCTTAGAATGTTACATTGTGTAACTTCACTGAACTGCGCTAGTTTGTTAAGTTTTACAGTCATTCATTCTGGAGGAGGTCATCAATAAAGAATAGCGTAAGTAAAGAATGACATTGGTACCGAAAGTGTGTATATTTCCTTAAACATGTTTAAGATCATTGTTAGAGCACCGTGTTATCTGGTTATGTTGATATGATCCTAGACAACCAATTCAATCATGGAAAACTTTGGTCTTTCAACCAGCTGGTTTTCACATATGACTACTGATCTTTCTTTTGCCAGTTGACAGAGTTGATCCGATGTGCTAGAGCTGTTTAGATAAATTACGTAAAAACACCTCTCTTCATTCTGTTCTGTTGGAGGTTTTTTGTGCCCAGGTGATGCTGTGAGTAGCCCCTTGTAAGCAACACACAGACCCCAGCACATCACTTTTTAAGGTTCTTTTGGTTTGCATTTTAATCATTGCATTGTTAAGACCCAAAGTGTATATTTACTGAAAATCATTTTAGAACTTCTGGATCTTTTTATATAATAACCATAAAGTGGTTAATTATATAATAAAATGTTTCACCATCTTAAAGGAATCTGGGTCACATGGGGATTTGCATTTTTAAATTGGCAGGCTAGGTAGTAAAACTGGGGACATGCCCAATGGTTGTGCTTATGTCTAGAATCTTCCCTGAGATCACAGAGAACCAGCTAAAAATGAGTCAGAGTAAAGGTATAGGACTGAGAGTCTCTTTTTCTTTGGCTTTGAAAATTATTTATTCATGTCCTTCCTACTTTTAAATAGGAAATAGCTCCTTGCTTCTACACTATGGACTCCTTTTAGAAGGGAGGGTCAATTTAAAGCTGATTTTAAAACTGACAGCAATGCATTACAGGGTCTAGGACCTGGCAGGAGTTAGGGGTGCCTGTGGCAGACTCTAGCAGATTCTGCATTTCCCAAGGGCCTCTCCATCCTTCTTGCCTGGAGAGGAACCCGGTGACTACGGTCCATGGGGTCACAGAGTTGGACACGACTGGGCAGCTAACATTTTAAGGGCCACCAAAACAGAATGTAGTAACCTTTACTTAATGACTGCCTGATTTTTAAAACACTTTTAATTTTTAAATAATCACAGGTTGTCAGGAAGTTGCAAAGATAGTAGAGAGATCCCCTTTATCCAGCTTCCCCAAGTGGTTACATCTGACATAATTGTGATCCAGTATCAAAAACAGGAAACCGACACTGGCCAGCCCGATTTTTCTTTTTTTTAGTATAATTTTGTCATTTAAATTTCTTTTGCATTATTATACCTTTGCTGCCGTAGTATCGATAAAACCACCCATCCTGACCCCAGATCTCTCAGGAGAATCAGCACTTCCTTTTAACTACCACAGCAAGGAACATCAGTTGGCCCTTAACCCATGGGGATTTCATGAACAGTAGGTGGTCACAGCCTTGGGCATGTAACCAAGTGAATACCTAAGACATTAAAACCCAGGATGAACTCATTTCCAGACTGTGAAGTATTGGAGAAAACAAACTAGACACTGAAAAAAAAGTCTTAAAATGAGGCAAGGCAACATTAGGCTTTTTAAAGCTTGATTTGAAAAGTGTGGCATGCCATGAAGCCGGTTGATTTTTTATTTACTTGTTCGTTTTGCTTTTATTCCCCTCCTCTGTAGAGCTGTGCAAATCTAATTCAGGAAATAGCTCAACTGTCTTTTGGACATGGGTGGGGCGATTTGGGCACAGAAAGTATGATCATTATTTTAGCTTGTATGCCTCAGTACCTTCAACCAGACGAATCTGTGTCCTGGTGACTCAACAGCAGAGATATTTTTTAGTTTCAGTTCCACCTAAGTCGATGTGCAAAGGATTAGCAGAAGTCTTGAAACAATTCCCAAAGAGTCGAGAGCTTCCATTCCCACCCCCAAAGCACACTTTGTGTTCTTGTAACAGTTAATCTGTCAAAAGTAGCAAAGTCTCAGCTTGTGTATAGAGTTTTCCCCTTTTATGCAGAGATGCACTTAGAAGCTAATAATGGATGTAGACTCTTTCCTTTTCCTACCTTGTTCGTAAGTCTGTTCAGCCTGCCCCACAAACACTGCCCTCCCTCTAAGCCCAGCCCAGCCGGGTGGGGCTGCTGCTTTCCGATGCCTGCGGCTCCAGAGGAGTCGTCTTACTGTCAGTAATGCCGGTGCACTTTCGTGTGTGTGGCGTCTGCCAAGTGACTGTTTAATAGCTGCCACAATCGTTAGGCTAGAGGGAGTTCCATGGGCCAACTGAATTGTGACTGTCCTCTTTTACCATTTCGTTTCGTTTTGTTTTTTAATTGCGCTCTGTGAAATATGCCCATAACTGCCCCCTCCCCAATCTATTTGTATATACTGCAATAGAAAAACTAAAAGGATTACTTGAATTCGTTGTTTTCACGTTTTACTCTTTTATTTGTTTGTTTATATTATCGGTGATTCTGCTGCCTAATGCCCTTTTTGTTTCTGTAACCGCTGGGGGAGCCGGAAGGACGGTTACTCTGGTAGCTAGGTCCCCTGCCGGCTGATCCGCACTTGACTTTATTGTAGACACTTGGGTTCTGAGTAAGTTTTGTTTGAATACGGCCAACATGACTGTTTCCTCTCTCTTCTTATCCTCTGAGAAAAGAATCTGTGTGGCACCTTGTAGCTGTACCCTCGTATCTGCCTCTCTAATAAACGTTATATTTTTTCTCAGTGTTGTGTATTTTAAATGATTTTTCACCTCTCCAAGAAATTCTGTGTAATCCAAGCATTTAACCCTCTCATCTTCAATAATGGGGAGTTTTCTAGCCAAATGCTTTTTTTTAAAAGAAAACCTTGCCCTTTCCCCTTGTGAAATGATGGCACCTTCTCTGTTGCTCACCCTGTACGCCTGTGGGCTTCGGGAGTCTGTCTCTCGTTTCTCTTCTGTCCCCCAGATGAAGAACTTTCACTGTTTATTACCAAGTAATAGGTTTTCCTTTTCACCAAAGATGCTGCCTTTTACTGCCAAGGAACCTAGAGTGTCGGTCACAGAGAGAACCGGGTCCTTGGACTCCTGACATCTTTCTGGGAAGCTGGTTTCTTTCTTTGTCTCAGAGCTCGATTGATGGGAAAGATGAGTTGGGGGCGTGTGGAACTGCACCGCCTTCTGGGTGCTTTCTCTTACCCCTTAAGGAAAGACTAGCTGCCCTGACTGCAGATAAAACCGTGAAAGTTCCTTATCTCAGACGTGCCCTGTGGTAACCAAGTGCTCTAAAAATGCCCCCTCCCCTCGCCCTGTCCAGGGCGGTGCAGTCCGCCTGAGAAGCGGGTGCCGCCCCTGACCTGCCAGCCCTCCACTCTAACTGCCTTTTTCTTTCTGTCTTTTGTGTTGTAGATTGCTAAAGGTGGTTCCGGGAGCCAGAGCCTCGGGGAGCCTTCCCAGGAGAAACCCTTCGGTCTGCTTGTCTCCACAGGCCTGAGCGCCCACGAACGCCCTGGGCCTGGGCTGCTGTGTGGCCTGGGCCCCTCAGCCTGAAGTTGACATCCATCCCCACCTGCAGCTGCTTGCTTTCTTCTTTTCTTTCCTTTTTACAGCATGTTCCTCGGAGCCCGGCTCCGCCCCTGGCCCAGTCTGGCCGCCTCTTGGCAGGGGGCGGGCTGCCCCCGCCCCGCGACCTCGGTCCACCTGGCGCAGCCCGGCCCGTCCACGATTCACACTGTGCCTTTCCGTGAAAACTTTGCCACTGGTCTCCCGGCGAGACGAACCAAATCTGGGCGAGGAGGGTCAGGCCTGCGCCTGGTGGACAGGGTGCCCAAAAGCCACTGATGTATCCCTTACGTTAGAAAATACTCATCTTTTCCCAAGTCCATTGGGTATGGGTGGTCCTTTCCTGACTATGGGCCCTCACCAGGTACTAAACAGTCGGCCCTTGAAATGTTTCACGGCCTGAGTGTCCTTGACACACACACACACACACGTTTTTGTTTGCGGTCCTGTCTTCAGTGGCCTAGAAAAGTCCACACCGGAAGTCCAATTCCAGCTCTTGGGCCAGTCCCGCTGTCTTGCCTGTGTCCCCTCCCTTTTCATGGGGTCACGGAAGGTCGCAGCCCACCTTCTCCCGTTGGCCACCCATCAGTAAGGACCGCGGGTCGCGAATGAGCGTCTCGCCTCTGCGTTAGCTCACTGGCCAAAGGAGGACTCTCCCCTTTCTGTGCATTCAGGGCCGCACCTGAGACTCCAGTGCTGTCTTCACCAAAGCCCCGGTGCCGCTCGCGTCCGCCAGGTGGTCCTGTGGCTGCAGCTTGCGCATTTCAGCGAGTGCTCGCCAGGCCACGCCGAGCTAATTGAGTTTGTCTTTTGAGCTGAATCTCCTTCCTCTCATGGGTCTTTGAGGAAGACACGAGGTCCCGTACCCAGTGGGCCGCTCACGCCTTAGAACAGTGTAGCTTCTCTACGTACCTGGTGCAGAAACAGTCAAGGGAAATCTTGGACTGGGGGTTTCTGTGAACAAGGATCCCACCAGAAGCCCCGGGGTGCCATCAGCCATCTTCCCTGTTCGGCTTTTGGTGACTAGGCAGTCACCTCGAGCCTCCTCGCTGCTTTGCCACACTTGCGAATCTAAGACAAGGAAATCTGGCAGGAGCTGAAGGGACTGGTACAGAGAGGACAGGCCCCGAGGGCTGGGCCTTGGTTCAGGGGTAGGAAAATGGTCCCTCTCAGCAAACCAGGGCTGACCACACACCAGCCTCAAAGCTGCTCAGTCAACCTTTGGTGACAGGAAACCACGAGGGAACAAACGCCGAGCGTGAGCGGGGGAAGAGGAAGTGGCTTCAGGTTGGAGCAGGCGTTGGGCCCCTCTCACTCCTTCCACCCCAGAGTGAGCCTCTGCAGCTGTGGGGTCTGGGGGCCCCTCTGTTAACTCAGGGGGCGGCCCCATATCGCGAGAAGACTGTCTTGGCAGATGACGGCGAAGCCAGGATGCCAAAGGACAGGAAGAGTCTGGGCTTCACCCACGTCCCTGCAAACCAGCAGGCACGTGGTTCCTCCGTGCAGCCCCAGCGGCCCCAGAGAGGGTTGGTCCGTCAGGCGTCTCCAGGAACTAATGAATTTCACCAAGTCAAACTGCCCGCTCTCCACTCCACAAGGATGCTAATTTTTTTTTTTTTCCTAGAGCCTCGGGAATGCATGTGCATTGCATCTTTCGTATCAGGGGTCAGGGTAGATTAACTTCTTCCGATTTAGGGGGAAACGTATACGCTGCAGTACTTTGTTCTTTTAAATGTCTGTTTAACCTGATATGGACTATGCTGGTGTCCTCTTGTATCCCCTGTGCCTTTCTCTCTGTACCACCTGCGTCCAAAAAAGAATGGAGAAGAAGTGCTTTTCAATGTTCACCTCGGTGTTTGCTTTTCTGCCAGTCTGTGTGGCTACGGGGAAAGGGGAGCGCTATACCAGCTGGAGCTTAGTCAAGGAAATAAGTTATTATAGGCTAGTTGAGATTTATCATTTACTCTGGGAATCCTACTGTGAAATCGTCTATATATTATTATGAGCAGTTCACATAGAGTAGAAACGTGGGCTCTGCCATGTGCTTTCTCAGCTTTCCCTCATATCCACTGACCATCATTTCTCCACCGATGCTAGAATATTGTTATGCCGTAAGAATGACTCATTTTTAAAGAACGTACTCTGAAAATAACTTAAAAACAGAAAGTGAGGAACTTGTCGTTTACCCAGTTTTTCCTTTGCAGGATAGGAAAGAAAAAGGCATGGTAAGCTGGGATGGGATTTTCCTTTGGGCTTTTATCATGAACACCCTGAAGCTTTGGGGTGCGAGGAGTCTGTCTCTCCAGCGGTTAGTGCAGAGGCCTCAGTCCCTTTTGGTAACATCTGTAATTGCTGGGGAAAAGTTTACTGAACTGAAAAGGTTATGTGGATGCTAAGTATTTTTCCAGAAAAGTCAATTTCATACTTCCTAATGGCTCTGCCTCCTGTGCTTATATCATCAAAAGAAAAAAAAAAAAAACTTTAAAAAGTGATCCAGAATTCTATTTTAACCTGGTGTCCAGCACCTTTAAACTTCTTGGTTTATCAGTGTGTGTTGCACTAATTCTAAACTTTGGAGGCGTTTCAGTGTTGTAACGGCCCACTGCCACTGTAAAGGTTCTGGAATTGCCCATTTGTCTCTAGAGATGGAATTAAACCAAATAAAGTGCTTCCATTGGAAGGCTTATATTGACCTTGTAACTATATGTTAATCCTCTAAATGTTAAATAAAAGTGTAACTTCTGGCACGGTATCACGGGACTGCTTTGTTGCACAAAGAGGTGACCCCAGTCTTGGAAGCAATCAGAGTCCCCTGGGCTGGAGGCAGAGCTCCGATCAGGTCATTGATTTACGGTGTAAACTGGACATAAGTCCCGGCGCCATCTGCCTGGAGAGGGGCCTCAGACCCAGCCAGCTCGAAATTCCACCCTGGCCTACCAGGGAAAAGCTGTCAGAGACCTTGGTGATGCGGGATTCGGGCTGACTCAGTGCAGAGTTCTGGGGAAGCTCCTTCAGTCTGGGACATTTTTCATGTGCGCACATTTGGCTAGCAGCTACGCTGGGATTTCGAGGGCCCTACCTTCTGTGGGGGGATGGAGGGGGCCGCGAAATTGCAGCAGGTTTGCATTTCATTCGTGGTCTGGTGTCAAGTGCTGCTCAAGCCCACCCTCTTCTTGGCAGCTTGGCTGGAATAATCACTGGCTTGTGTGAAGCTGAGGACAGCCTGCCGAGTTTAAGGGCGAGGGCCTTGTGCCTGCGCCACCGGCCCTTTCCATATCCAGCGCTGACAGTCTCACCCCGGGTTTTGTGGAGGGGAGACTGGTTCACGCCCAGACCTCTTTGTTTCCTAAGGCTCTTTAGAGCCAAGGTAGGAAAGCAGTTGGTGAGGGAGTGAATATTCAGTGAGCAGGATGCCCTGGCTAATGCCAAGTGCCACTCACTTGCTGAGGGGGTGGGAGGGGAGGCCACCAATGAGACGCCCGGCCTCACTGTGGCCTCAGCTCCTCCTGCGGACATCGCCAACTTCTCAGCAAAGCCTGATGTCTTCTCTGCTGGAGAGGATGGTGTCAGAGAGCCAAGGCAGGGTTCTCGGGCAAGAGACCGGGTGGTCAAGGAACAAGGCGGCCTGTGACTGTCCTGCCGAGGCCCTCTGGTCCAGCTTGTCAGCAAAGGGCTAGTATGGGAAGAATGTTGCCAGCACGTTCTTTCTGAGCTTTTCTCATATTTGGGGAATAGTCTCTAACAGTCTGTAAAAGGCAGAATGTCTCCACCTGTCTCACTTAGAACCGCCCTCTCCCCACGCCCCGCCGGCTGGACCGAGGAGCCGGGAGCTGGGTCGGCCTGGGCCGCGTGTCGCCACCTCTCTGGCCTCCGGTTCCGGGGTCGTGGGGTGAGGACAGGAGGCCGGCAAGAAAGCACTCGGTCGACGCCACAGCTACAGCTTAGATGTCAGTTCTGAGGTTCTTAGATATCAGTTCTGACCGGGAGCTCACTCCCGTCTCCGTGATGGGGTTATTCTGATTCTTGGGCAGAATTCAGGGCTGGGAGCTCTGTGACCCCACTCTGCGCGCAGGTCTGAAACACTGAACCGCCCGCCGTCCAGCTCGGCCCATCTTTAGACAGCTGCTTGGTTCAAGCATTTGGGGAGGTGACACTTGAACCTTCTGCGACCCACCTCCCGCCCCTGCGGGGTCGGAAACCAGGGGCGGTGACGCAGCAGGAGCGGCGGACCACTGGGTTCCTGGTGCGCTCCGGGAGGCAGCCTCGGTAGCGCAGAAAGCCCTGACGCAGACTCGTCGGTCAGGCTCCTCCGGTGCGTCCGGGAATCGCAGCACCCGCCCCGGCCCGGCCCCGCCCCTCTCCGTCTGCGCCCGGCCCCGCCCCTCTCCGTCTGCGCCCGGCCCCGCCCTGGCCCGGCNTCCGGGAATCGCAGCACCCGCCCCGGCCCGGCCCCGCCCCTCTCCGTCTGCGCCCGGCCCCGCCCCCGCCCGCCGTTGCGCAGAGGCGCCCGCGCGACCCCTAGTGGCAGAGAAGCCTGCCTGCGAGGAGGGAAGGACGAGGGTCCCCAGGAGGGCGACCAGACCGGAAATGGAAGTGGGCAGATGCAGGGGGGGGTGGTTCCAGGATGCCCTCCCTTTTAAAATTAAAACGAAAGAGATCTCTGGACTGTGCGATCCACCGGACAGCAAAAAAATGGGTGTAGACGGTGCAGGTGTGAGGGAGGGAAGGAGCAGGAGGCCTGGAGGGTGACCAACAGCAGGCCCAGCCGCCACGGGGGGATTAACGTCTCCATGGGTCCTGGGCAGGAGGAAGTCCAGACCCTGGCACTGCTCACCTGGCCTACAGAAGGCCTCGCCTTCTCCTCCCTGGCTTCTGCTGTCCTTTTCTGAGAAGGGGAGGCATAAGCCTTGTTGCAGCACCCTTTGAGATCCAGGATTAAAGTGCAAAGGCTGCAGAATGGCACTCAGCAGCCTCTTTGTGTCACGAGTTATTTCTCCACAGCTGCACGTGTTCGGACCTAACACTGTCTCTGTCCAGATGGTAGAACGAGTGGTGCTTACTTAAATGATCTCCCATAAGCTGGAGATGGGAGCAGAAACAGAACCGCCCCCACGTGGCTTTGTCCTCAGAGCCTGGGGACCAAAAGCTGCAGGAAGACACGGGGATTCCCTCATTTTCCTGTTGGGCCCCGGAAGCAAAGGGGGTGGGGAGGATCCCCTGGGTGCTGCGGCATTCTGCCCCAGGAGCCTCATGACCCACACGTGTGTACATCCTCCCACCAAGCCAGGCCGAGCCCTGCCTGCGGTGCCGACTCTCCTGTCAGCCCTCATCTGGGCTGCATGCTGGTGCCTGGTCCAAAGATGCCCTGGAGGCTGCATCACAACACACACATCCTGGGGGCGGCCTTCCTGGACACGCTTTGTCTAAAATGGGGGTGGCTCTCTTTAAGAGCTTTTCCAAAGACATTAATTTCTTCTGCATCCTGTGCCTTTGCTATGACCAGCAAGCCTCTCAGCCGTGGGCAGAGAAAGGTGTCATAGGGAAGAGAGCCAGACTGAGGTATGGTTACGAAACACCACTTCCTTCTCCAAGGCTCTCAGGGACTCAAAATGTGGTTGGGCAAGACTCGCAGGATAATTTACTGTTCACACGGAATTCCGACTAGAATAAAGGTAAGGGATAAACTACATTTTGGGGATAGCTGCACCTTATCAATGGAGAAGGCAATGGCACCCCACTCCAGTACTCTTGCCTGGAAAATCCCATAGGTGGAGGAGCATGGTAGGCTGCAGTCCATGGGGTCGCTAAGAGCGACTTCACTGTCACTTACATTTTGGGGATAGCTGCACCTTATCAATGGAGAAGGCAATGGCACCCCACTCCAGTACTCTTGCCTGGAAAATCCCATAGGTGGAGGAGCATGGTAGGCTGCAGTCCATGGGGTCGCTAAGAGCGACTTCACTGTCACTTTTCACTTTCATGCATTGGAGAAGGAAATGGCAACCCACTTCATTGTTCTTGCCTGGAGAATCCCAGGGACGGGGGAGCCTGGTGGGCTGCTGTCTATGGGGTCGCACAGAGTTGGACACAACTGAAGTGACTTAGCAGCAGCACCTTACCAGTGTATTTTCTGATGAAGCTTTGTGAACAGCACAGACAGGTGGAAAGGCCTGCAGACACAGGCAGCAGTTGGTCTAGACTCCCCGGTCTGCCAGGTGGCTTTGACTCTAAAGGGTGCTGCTGGAGCAAGGCCTGGGCCAGCCTGGAGGGAGGAGCTGGACCACAGGATGCCATGTGGGAGACAGAAGATGGAGGTGACTTCCTCTGCCGCCCAGCGCTGCCCGTCTCCACTCGTCTGTGAACCAAGTTCACCAAGCACACACTCCTGGGCTGCCTTCACACTCTATCTCAGTGTGGCCCGGCCTGTTATTTCAAGGGAAAACACAGAGGAAACATCTGAAGGCCAACTGGTACCTATGTCCTCCTGTGTGTATGATAAGTCGCTTCAGTCATATCCAACTCTTGGTGACCCTTTAGACCATCGCTCACCAGGCTCCTCTGTCCATGGGATTCTCCAGGTAAGAATACTGCAGTGGGTTTCCGTGCCCTCCTCCAGGGGATCTTCTGGACCCAGGGATCGAACCCGCATCTCTAACATCTTCTGCACTGGCAGGCAGGTTCTTTACCTCTTGTGCCACCTGGGAAGCCCCACCCTCCTGTGGTACCTACAACAAATGAATGTCTCCAAGCCTCCAGATGACTCAACCCTCCAGACAAAACTTTCCCATTCCCATCTTCCATGTTAAACAGGAAAAGCCAGTCACCCTATCTGTACCATGAGATTCCCCCATTCAAAAGTGAGCAAAGCTAGAATGCGGCTCAGACACATACATGCAGACGCACACACACACACAGCATGTGTTGAAAGCATAAAGAAAAGTGAGGCCGACCATAGAGAAGGCTGAGCGCCGAAGAACTGATGCTTCTGCACTGTGGTGTTGGAGAAGACTCTTGAGAGTCCCTTGGACTGCAAGATCCAACCAGTCCATCCTAAAGGAGATCAGTCCTGAATATTCACTGAAGGACTGATGCTGAAGCTGAAGCTCCAATACTTTGACCACCTGATGCGAAGAATTGACTCATTGGAAAAGATCCTGATGCTGGGAAAGACTGAAGGCAGGAGGAGAAGGGGACAACAGAGAATGAGATGGCTGGATGGCATCACTGACTCAGTGGACATGAGTTGAGTAAACTCGGAGTTGGTGATGGACCAGGAGGCCTGGCGTGCTGCAGTTCATGGGGTCGAAAAGAGTCGGACATGACTGAGCAACTGAACTGAACTGGAGGCCAAAGGAAATGCAGGGAAAGAGCTTTGGCTGGGGCGGGCAGGGGTGATCCGGAGGCTCTAGAGGCACTTCAGTGGGGCTCTAAGAGCCTTTCCTGGGGGCAGGTGTCTGTTGCCTGTTTTATCTGTTTATCTGTGGAAGATGTTTCTGCAGATGTGCGTCTGATGGGATTTTCACAAGTAAATGTTTCAAGTCATACATAAAATCTCAAGCTCTTCTCTCCCCTCCAACCCCCCAAAGCATAAACAAAACCAACCCAAACCGCAGAGGCTTAAAACACTAGCGTCACTTAAATGTCAGGGAACCCTGGGTGCCAGACACGAGCAGCCACAAGGCCATGACAGAGGTGCCAAGGCCAGCCGCTGGGGAGCAGACGGCAGCCCTGCCCCAGGCTCTGCAGCCCTCGAAGGGTCCAGCAAGAACCCCTGCTTCTCAACTGCTCCGAGGAGTCCGTGGTGCAGAGAGGAGAGGTCTGTGGGCGGTGGGGGCCTCAAGCCCCGACCACAACCAGCCCTGCTTCTCTGGTGCTGGGGTGGGTCCCAGGAAAGGAAGGACAGAGGCCAACGTGGGCTGAAAGCAGTGTGGTCTTCTCTTCCGCTCTTGCAGCCTCTTGGGGAGCCGTGCAGAGCCCCCGCCACGTCTGGTCACTTATCACATTCATCACGGTGGCTCCACGGCCCTCCCCCACGGCAGCCAGGTTCCCTCACCTCCTCCCCGCCCAGAACAGAATTAAGTGCGGCGGATGCAGAGACGCGGGCATGGACTGTGGGGCACGGCACGTGTTTACTGGGACGCTCTGAGCTCACACTAGATGCAGACGTGGGGCGAGTACAACCTGCACAGTGGAGTCCATGTCACAAAATGGGGCAGCGGGCAGCCGCCAGGATCTGCAGGGCGGGGTGGCTGCGGCAAGTGTCCAGGACTCCAGCAGTGGCCTGTTCTTTGATCTCGGCTGCCTCAGTGGGGAAGGAACCAGATCTGGGTGCAACGAGATCACAGAAGTGAGCGACACGCTGTGAGAGCTTCGGGGGCTCTGCCAGGGCCGCCGGCCGCCAAGTTCCACAGGCATCTCTTCTACGGAGACTGAAGGCCACAGCAGTTGGGGGGCTTTGGTCCCAGGACCCCTTCCCCGCCCATCATTCACTCTGGCCCCGAGGAGGTGGCCTCTCCACCGGCTCTTTCGTCCAGGGGCTTCTGTGTCGCCTTGCTGTGCTCGGGGTCGCAGCACCCCAGCAGTGGCCTGGCTCAGCATCTACAGGACACCCTTCTGGGACCGCCCCGTGTGAGCTGGTCCAGGCACTCCCCTCCCCAGGCCAGGGGCTCTGCATGGCTCAGTGTTGGGGAGAACTGTCAGTGCCCCCCTGCAGAAGCTGCATTAACAGCAGACACAGGAACACGAGGGATTCCTGCTGCACCACCTGGGTCCCTGGCAGGGGCAAGTGACCAATGATGCCCGGCGCAGGGCAAGGCAGGGTGAGAGGGGACCAGCTGCCTCTGGAAACTGTCCCCCCGGACAGAACGCCAGGCCCGCCCTCGGGTCCCAACTGCCAATGCGTCCAGACTTAAGTCAAGTCTGCAGGAGAAACGCTGCGAGCAGGATTCTGGAGACTTCTGTGATGACTGACCAGGTGCGGGGTGAAGGGAGGGCCTCGGCAGGAACTGGCGCAGGGACCCGCAGAGGCAGCATCCTCAGGGCTGGCGCGCGGCACCCTGCTCGAGGCTCTGACCCGCGGCTGGATCAGGCACCGGTGGGCAACACCTGGGGAGCAGCAGCCCCCTCACGATCCCCCCGTCCCGAGGCCGCGGCCCCCGACTTGAGGGCTCCAGGGACCACGGCTGGGCCCGAGCCAGCGAGAGGGCAGGTTCGGTGACGACGACGACATGACGGCAGGGACCCGAGTTAACGTCGCAGAGCCATGGTCGTTTACACAAGCCTGAAGGGAATGTATTTCC
>SJXQ01003828.1:12991-29556 GCA_006408695.1 Aepyceros melampus | reverse complement strand
CTCGGCCTGAGAGCCTCCCCCGCTGCGCCCCTGCCCGTCGCCCTCACCACGGTCGCTGCTGGAGTCGCAGGACAGGAACTCGTCCTCTGAGGGGCTCCGGTCACCCTCTCGCTTCTCATCTGTGTCACTCGAGTCTGAATCCCGCGCCTCAGTCAGCGCTGCCGTTGTGGCCACCACGGGCTCCTTGAGTTCCTCATGCAGCTGGTCCATCAGACAGCGCAAGAATTCCTGGGTGTCCTGGAATTCCAGGGCGGCCTCAGCATGGGCACCCCTCCCCGGCAGGGCCCACCTGACCCCTTTCTACTGCCACTGCTGCTAAGTCACTTCAGTCATGTCTGACTCTGTGCAAGCCCATAGACAGCAGCCCACCAGGCTCCTCCATCCCTGGGATTCTCCAGGCAAGAATACCAGAGTGGGTTGCCATTTCCTTCTCCAATGCATGCATGCATGCTGGCTGAGTCACTCAGTCGTGTCCGACTCTGAGCGACCCTATGGACAGCAGCGCACCAGGCTCCTCTGTCCACGGGATCCTACAGGGCGGCCTCAGCATGGGCACCCCTCCCCGGCAGGGCCCACCTGACCCCTTTCTACTGCCACTGCTGCTAAGTCACTTCAGTCATGTCTGACTCTGTGCAAGCCCATAGACAGCAGCCCACCAGGCTCCTCCATCCCTGGGATTCTCCAGGCAAGAATACCGGAGTGGGTTGCCATTTCCTTCTCCAATGCATGCATGCATGCTGGCTGAGTCACTCAGTCGTGTCCGACTCTGAGCGACCCTATGGACAGCAGCGCACCAGGCTCCTCTGTCCACGGGATCCTCTAGGCAAGAACACTGGAGAGGGTTGCTATTGCCTTCTCCACCCCTTCTACCAAGGAGGACGCAAAGGCTGGGTGGCCAGCCGACCCCTCCCAGGTCTCGCGCTCTGAAGGGGTGGAGTGGACGCGGTGACCCAGGCTCCAGGCTCCTGCTTTCCAGCCCTGCTTCTGACTCAGCACAGGAGACAGCGGATGTAAGTGTTCAGCCTTGCTCCCGAAAGGAGGGGAAGTGAGTGTGAGCACGGAGCTGAGTGGGACACAGGTTACGCTGTGGGGCACTGTGCATGTGAGCACCGGCTGAGTTTTGTGGGTAGCAACGCCAGCCGGCAGGCCAGGCCACCAACAATCTTAGCCCATCTCTGGCGCTCTCTGCTCCTCTGGCCCCTCGCCAGCCCTGGTGCCCATGCCTTCCCGTGACTTGTGGCAGGAGGGACAGGCGTCCCACAGGCCTGGGCACAACTCAGTGGCCAGGATGGGAAGTGGGCAGAACAGAGCTGCCACTGCAGGCTGGCTGGGCCTCTGATCCCGGCAGTGCTACTGTGACCCTGCCCTCTCTGTGACGAGGTCGCAAGCCCAGGGGGAGCCAGGGCAGCGAGGCCTCTGGCACAGCCCTGCCCAGTGGCTCAGGCAGGCGCAGTGCACACAGGAGGTGCTTTAGAAGGTCAGAAGATGATGGTGCAGGCCGCAGGCAGCTGGGGGCCCCTGGTTCCTGTGTGGGGCCACTGGGTTCAAAGTCCAGTCCTGTCCCTCACAGTCCCTGACCTGAATGTCAGAAGCAGCCCCTGGGGCCCAACTCCCAACCCCACGAGGTGGCGACTATCGGAGGCCAGAGCCAGCTGCACACCCAAAGCCTCAGGTCGCCAACATGGAGACAGGGGCCTTGATTTCTCAGTTCTAGCTGAGGGAGGGGCTGGCTCTGGGTGGATTTCATCAGCAGAATGTCAAACAGGTTCAGTCCCGGCTGCAAGCCCAGCAGCGAAACCCCTATCTGGGGTAGGAGCTGAACGGTCAGCTGCGGGCAGCAGGTAGCATGTGGCTGCATTCTGCTTCACCGTGGGTCCATGATTTTATGCCGTAGAAAGATACCACTGATTCCAGAGGGGTTCTCTAGATTTACAAAAACTTGCCATCAAAATGTCTAGTTTACTAAGAGTGAAATTCTGCCTGTGGTTCGGGGAAGGAGAAAGCATAGGCCTATGTGAGTGGTCAGAGGTGCATGCGCCCAGAATCAAGGCTGCCTGAGGTCAACTCTCCCCTCTGCCTTGTACTAGCTGTGTAACTGATACGTGGTCACTGGGCAAGGACTTGCCCACTGAACCTGAGTCTCACAACCTATCAAGCAGGGAGAACACCAGCAGGTTCTGGGAGGCTCTGAGGTCCTTGCACCCATGAAGGGCTCAGGCAGCAAGTCTGGTCCAGGAGACCCGCCTGGCAAAGCAGATCTCTGGTCTTTTCCACACTGGTCTTGGTTTATAGTCCTGGGTGTCCCCCGGGGCAGCTCAGATGGCCTACCTGCTGGGCATAGCCTCGGAACATAGGGTTGACCAACTTGATCCCGTGGGACAGGCTGGTGGGAACCACGTAGCTGGGGCTGTAGGAAGACCAAATCCGTTAGTACAGGTGGCGGTCTGCTCTGAGCTACTCAAGCCTGCGAGGGCAGCTGGGCAACCATGATGGCCAGATCAGGCTCTGTGTGGTGTTTACTGCAATGTTGGGCGGTGCTGGCCCGGCCAGAGACCTTGGCAGGGTTGTACATCTCTGAGGTCAGGAAAGGAAAACATCAAGTCATGGCTCAGCCAGGCAGAGAGCTCTTGTACCTAGGGTGGCATCATGTCCTGCCAGCCATGACACGCCCCCTTTAAAATGGTTCTCATTCTGAAATATTACTGTTGTTTTCTAATTTCAAAAGTCATACATGTTCCTTATTTAACAATAACAAATTTAAAAAAAAAAAAAAGAAAATTTCAGAAAAGCACAGCAAAGAATCATCAACACTAACAGCATCCTGCAGAGATAACCACAATGAAGATTTCCAGACGTTTCTCTGACAATGCAGACACAAAATTACACTCAGGTAAACACTTGAACGTGGCTTAAAGTTGGAGCTGTATTGCATCATGCTGTTTAATAATCTGCTTTTATTTCGATGCACTCACTTTATTCCCAATTTTAACGTTTTCCTGGATCTACCCCAAGCATCTGGTCTTTAAATTCCCTTTACACTGAGCTAAATCCCCTGGTCAGTGTTAGCCACCACTTCTGAAACCCTGTTCGACATGCACAGATGAGGCTGAGACTAGGCATGGTCACCACGTGTCTCCAGACCTCAGCACACACGCTCTGAAGCGCTGCCAGCTGCAGCCAACGCCAGGTTCAAGTTCTAGCTGCGCCTTTCACAAGACGTGTTATCTTGGGCAAGACGCTTGAATCTCTCTGAACCTGTTTCCCCAGTTTGCGAGCCAGGGCTGGCTGTGACCTACACCTGGAAGGGCCCCCGTAAGCATGACACAGGGGGAAGCGAGGCCCATGATGGTGAGAGGTTGAGGGCACCGGAAGTGCTCCATCAAGGGGCCCAACAGAAAGCCTGTCCCCATGCCCCTGCCAGAGGTCGGGGACTCGGTCACTCACCGTTTCCTGTGCCAGACCTCAGAGACCAGCTTCTGATAACTTTTGCACAGGGCTGGCTTCTTGTCTGTGCGGACCAGGCCTCCACACTCCAAGAAGAACTGGGTGAGCGGAGGGCTGGGGGAGGGGGCAGGGAGCCAGGTCAGCAAAGAAGAGAAGGAGTACACGGCATCATTTACAAGAGCTGGCTGGAGAAGCAAAACTGTCCTGGGTGGGGATATACCAGGGCCCCCCAGAGCATAAATACCTATAGGTGACTTGACAGACCCCACCTGTTATGGAGCTGAATTGTATCTCCCCACCCAAATTCATACACTGAAGTCCTAACCCCCCCACCTTAGAATGTGAATGCGCTGGAGATAAGGTCTTTCTTTAAAGACTATTGTGTAAAAATTAGAGGAACCATCACCCCTCCTTTCATCAGCCCCTGCTTAGAAACCTTCCTGAGCCTGAAGGCCTCTCCCTCACTTCTTTTTTCTTTGTTTTTGTTACCTCATTACATAAACAATAGTCATTTATTTTAGAAAAATTAGGAAATACAGATAAGCAAACAATAGTAACTGACCTTAATCCTACCATGTGAGTGAGGATAGCTACTCTGAAGATTTGGGGGCATATCCTCCTAGAATTTTCTATGCATGCAGAGTCCCCATCCCTCCCCTCCTTTTCACACACACACACACACACACACACACACACACAGAACCCTTAGTAGGTGCGAGACCCTGAGCGCCAGGCAGAGGAGATGGCCCAGCCTCAGGGAGTAGAGGGTATCTTAGATGGAAGAAAATATTTTCACTCCCAAAATGGGACTGCACCATATAAAGGTTCACAACCTTTTTCTACTTATCATATTTCGAACTCCTCCCCATTTCAGTAAATACTGTCCTGAACCATTTTTTCCTGAACTCGCGGGCTGTACTAAATTTGTGATTTTGATGGGCCTTTAACATGTTTCCAGTAAACGGCAGGGTGAGGAACAGCATGGACAGCTTTTCCAACCCCTCTGGGTACTGGTACCTCCTTTAGGAGAAATTCCCATTGGAGGGATTGCTGGGTCAAAGGGCAGGTGTGGTTCTGGGCATTTTGATGTATACCCACATCCAGGCTTCTGTGAGCAACACACACGACCCCAGCTTGGGGGCGGCAGCCACTATTCCCAGGGACCCCCAACTCCCAGATGAGGCGAAACCTACCAGTTGGACAGGGCCTGCAGGGCCGCGTTCATGTAGCAGGAGTTGCCGAGGTTCTTCATGCCCGTAGGCCTGGGAAACCAGCACACACACAGAGGGAGGGGACAGTGAGCACTCGGAGAGGAACCGTGGCTCCCGAGCCCTCCCAGGACCTGCCTGGGAAACCTGCCAAGTCAGCCGATGGAGTCCTACTCCCTGCAGCTCCAGTTACCACGGTGGATGGAACCCATGGAGCCCTTCGCCCTCCGCCCCGTCCAGCCCACTGTCCCCGCTGAGCAAGGGCAGCAACCCGGGTTGAAAGAAGCCAGCCTGCCCCGGGGCACAGGGTTGAGGCGCGGCTGAGGGCTGCCAGGCCCCAGGGCCGCACTCCAGGGAAGTCCGTGTGTCACAGAGACCACCCTACACCGCCCCACCTGCCCAGGTGGCACAGCTCACGGGGCTGTTACCTCGTGGCTTCAGGTCATCGTCCTCCGACTCAGACTCTCCTTCGTCCGCCACAGCGATGGGGACAGCTTTCAGAGGGTGGGAGGGCGGCGGAGGGTCCTGTGTCCAAGAACCAAGGTGAGAAGTCAGGAAGACTGGTAGGTGAGGAGGGAGAGGGGCTGGGGACGGGCCCATGTGTCCATCCCTGCGCTGGGGTGTCGGGGAAGAAGCCTGGACCCCTAAGCACTCAGTTAGCCCACCTGAGCAGGGGACATGGTGGTTAAGAGAGGGCATGAGTTTGAGCAAACTCTGGGAGTTGGTGATGGACCGACCAGGAGGCCTGGCGTGCTGCAGTCCACGGCGTGCTGCCGTCGCCAAGAGTCAGACACGACTGAGCTACTGAACTGAACTGGTGGCCTTGCCCTGGGAACTCTCTGACTTGTACTTTACTCTCAGTAATGAGTAATAATATTTTATTTATAACAAATTTGAGAAAAAAATAGAAACAAAGAAAAAACAACAGGCAGCCCAACTTTTCTAAAATAGATTCTGCAAAAAGATGCAGAGGGAAATGAGTTAAGGGAAAGCTGACTTCGAGTCTATGACTGTGGACAACAAATAATAATTCCTATACCTATTCACTGGTTTTCTGACTTAAGGATGTGAATTGTAGTTGTTGAAAGCCCATTTACCTTAAGTTAGGGAATCCTTCATCCTGTTCTATGGAGCCATCTCTAAATGGTGAGAGGAAATTGAATAGAATAGGCAGGAAAATGATACATCCTTATTACAAATGAGTTTGGAGTTTGAATACCATATAAATGTGTAAAGGAAGCTGAAAAGTCATCAGTGTATAGATCTTGGAAGATAAATAATAAACCTGTCTCTTATACACATCTTATATTGTATTTAAACATCTGTTCTGATTGAGTAATGGCAGTGCTTTCAAAACTGAGTACACAAGCCATCCTGTGCAGTAGTCACTTTGGTAATCATCCCTACTGACAGACGTAGGGTGGTTTCTCAGTTTTATAATGTCCAAATTCTTGTGCCATTCATGTCACTTTGTACACTTTTCTAGTTATTTCCTCGCCATAAATTGCTGGAGGTAGAATTGCTGAGTCAAAAGGTAGGCATATTTTACATTCTCATACATTCTGCCAGACTGCTTTCCAGAAAAGTGCCTATTTACAGAACTCCCATTTCCTCACAATATGAATATTTAAATAAATAAAAGTAGTTCACAGAATATAATTAGAATTTATAAAAAAGAAATTCAACAGTGTATAGATGACAGTAACAATATAGTACATTAAAGGGAAAAAATAGACTACCTACTAAATTAGAGATACTAGTCTGTGTAAAATGTCTCAAAGTCCTATCCCATAATATAATAATCATTTATTTTAACAGTTAATCAGAACTGCATTTTAAGTAAAATATATTAATGGCATTCTGCCTCATCACCAGCTGTTATTCATTAAATTCTGATGCAATATTAACATGTAGTTCTATCTTATGTGAGTAAATTTTCAGACAAAATAATTTATTCAAGGCAGCATGACTAGAGCTAAGTGAAATAATCACTTCATTAAAAAATGAAATTTATAAGTTAAAGCAATTTCAAACTTATATGTCCCCTAATAATTGAGCTTTATTATATAAATATGAAAATGAAAAATAGGTAAATCCATAATTCANTCAGCCGAGGGACAGAGTGCCACTAGCAAGTGCCAGGGTTCACAGCCAAGACGCTACATGGTCTCATATGCATGTGCTGAACAGAAACTTCCCCTTCACACCGACGGGCTCATTCAGTCCAGAGTCTTCCCTACCCTGCTTTTCCCTCTTCATCTTTAATGGCTGCAAGAGCAGGCAGCCCAGGGGCTCGCACACTCTGGGGCCCTCTTGGCTTGGGCACCACACCCGAGACATCCATAAGCTATGTCCCTGCCCAAGGTTTCAGGCCATGCCCAGGAGGACAGGTATTCCCAGCCCAGAGTCTGGACCTAGCTCCAGGCCCCCAATAGCTGCAGGAAACTTACCTGGAGACAGGCCCACAGGTTGGGTCCAGAAACCCCGCATGATTGACAGGTGCTCTGTGTGAGGTGGGGAAAGAGACGAAGAGGAGGGTGTGAGTGGCCGCAGGATGTGTGCCATCAGACTCAGCTCAGAGGCTTTGCCTCACAGAGATTCAGCTTTACTATTTGAATTTTGTTTTTTCACGTGCCTGAAAAAACATCTTCAATACAATCACTTAAAGCTTATCAGGGAATGTTTAACAGGCGGATTCCTACGTGCTGTTTCTCATAAATCCTCGGTTGCTTATCAGCTTCTGCCAGAAGCGAGTAGAACTGCAAGCAGCTCTCAGGACTGAGGTCATAAGATGAGACAGGCTTGAATCTCCTTCAGTAAACATTCTCCTTATGACCAAACTGCCCAGTCTCCATCCTCTTTCTTGAGATATGGATTGCTCCTGACCTTGTGACCATTATTATTGCTTGTTCCCTTGGTAACGGGTGCTGCATGTTTGGTTTTCTGATCTTTATCATTGTCGAAAGAAATTTCTTGTACCATAGCCTATATATACTCAAAGAAAGACCATTAAAGCACCTTTGCTCCATCAGAGCTTGGGTCCCTGTGTCTTTCTTTTTCTCTCTCTCTCTGGCTAATTCTCTGGAGCAGAGAAACCCGTCGTGCTCACTCTCTTGCCTGGGCTTCCAAGACCCCCTCAAGAAGGCACCCTGTTCAGCCCCTCGAGAGGGTGCCCTGTGCCTTCGTGAGTGATGGAAGCCCCGTGTTAAGACCTTTATCGGTTCTCTGTGTAAACCAGGGAATATCAGCCTCTTTCTCTCTTTCACTTTCTTATCGTCAACTCCGGACTACCAGGTCCCAGTCCATTAAAGGATCTCAACAAAAGCTTAAGCAAACAGACCCCTTAATATGCTCTCATCACACCTTCTATTCTTTCATGACACTCATTTATTTAAGCCTTTCTGCCCAGCTAGACTATGGGCTCCATGAAGGAGTGATGGTCTGTTTTCCCTATCCCTGCGACTTCACAGAGTCTGGTACAAATCAGATCAGTATATTTGTTGACCACAGAAACACCCATGTATATGTTGATCAGGATGACAGAGCCTGCTTCTGGTCCACTGATATCTCTCTTCCCTGCTTTACTAAAAGAATATATGTATTTTGGCTGAGCACATGTTTCAGTGAGCTACAGACTATGTGTCCTAGCCTCCACTGTGATCACGGGGCTCAGTTCTAGTCGACAGCATAAAAGTAAAAAGTGACAAGTGCCACTTCTGAGTTTTGCACAACCCTTGGTCTCTCTCCTGTTTCCACTGGCTGGAATGCAGATGTGATGGCAGGAACTCAAGCAACCACTGTGGACCTGGAGGTGAATGCCAGGTGTTGAGAATGACAGATCCATTCCATCAGAGCTGTCTGCATCTGGACTGCTCAATGAGAAAAGTAAACCCCTATCTCATTAACTCACTATATTTCAAGGTCTTCTCACTATAATTTAAACTGACCTAAGTAATTTTGTCTGTGTCTATCTAGAACAGCAGTTTCCAGCTGAGCTTCCACAATACCCAGTGTGTCTCTGGCAGTTGTGAGATGAATTCTAAGCACTGGTCTCTGTAGCGGTTACAGGGCTGATCCCTGGTGAGGGATCACAATGAGGTATCCAGCTAAGTTCTTTGGACCTTGCTCATGTAATCCTTATCACAGTCTCTGCAACAGGTGCCAAGACCTCCTTCTTACAGATGAGAAATGGAGGTTTGGAGAGGTCATGACCCTACTGTCAGAAGCACTGTCAGCTGAGGAGTCAGGGTCATCAAACTTACGGGAAAGGTCTAGTTTCCTCCCAAGGGTGGCCACATCGACCCTTAAGCCTCCATGGGAACTTCTTTTCACTAAGCCCAGATCCTGGCTGTGTCTGTAAAAATTCTGAACATGGCTCTCTCAGTAAGGTTGAGAAGGTGCAGCGCATCCCATCCGTGGGGCTGAGGTTTGCAGTCTGTGTCTTAGGGTCTCTTGCCAAGGATGCTAAGAGGGCAGGAGACCAGTCTACTTGGTAGACTCAAAGTTGCTACTCCTGACCTTTCCAAATTTGTCATCTCTTGTGTGACTTTCTGATTTCACAGTTCACTCCCATCTTACCAAGTTTTCTTTTTCATTTCAGTCATATGAATGATAAAAGTATTGCGTGCTTATTTCAATAATTTAAATGACACATACACTGTATATAACATGTAGCATATTATATATAACACATATATGCTGTATATAATGTGTAGTGTATTACATATAATACATGCTATATATGTGTGCTGCTGCTGCTGCTGCTGCTGCTGAGTCGCTTCAGTCGTGTCCGACTCTGTGCGACCCCATAGATGGCAGCCCACCAGGCTCCCCCGTCCCTGGGATTCTCCAGGCAAGAACACTGGAGTGGGTTGCCATTTCCTTCTCCAATGCATGAGAGTGAAAAGTGAAAGTGAAGTCGCTCAGTCGTGTCCGACTCTTCGCGACCCCATGGACTGCAGCCCACCAGGCTCCTCACTGCTGCTGCTGCTGCTGAGTCGCTTCAGTCGTGTCCGACTCTGTGCGACCCCATAGATGGCAGCCCACCAGGCTCCCCCGTCCCTGGGATTCTCCAGGCAAGAACACTGGAGTGGGTTGCCATTTCCTTCTCCAATGCATGAGAGTGAAAAGTGAAAGTGAAGTCGCTCAGTCGTGTCCGACTCTTCGCGACCCCATGGACTGCAGCCCACCAGGCTCCTCCGCCCATGGGATTTTCCAGGCAAGAGTACTGGAGTGGGGTGCCACTGCCTTCTCCATATATGGGTAATATATATATATATAATACATATATGCTGCATATATTGTGTTCTATATTACATATAATACATATATGTTGTATATAAAGTGTAGTATATTATACAGAAAACATGTATGCTGTATATGTGTCATATATTATGCATATGTATGCCGTACATAATGTATCATATATTATATATACAATACACATAATATGTAGTGTATTATATAATATAGATATATGGTGTAATAACTTGAAGTATTTCTCTCCATACCTTTGGCTAGTCAAAATGAGATCACACTATACAAACTTCTCAGTAACAGGCTTCTGTCACCTATTTAGGGCCATCCTTCTATGTCTGTACACGAGACCCCATATCATTTTTTGTAATAAGTACACGGGGGCCCACACTACGGGTATGGACACCACCACTGTTTCACTCATTCCCTTCCCGGTAAATATGCATTTGACCACCAGTGTTTTCCTTTTTCAAATGATGCTCAGCAAACACTGCTGTATTTGTATCTTGTAACTGGACACTCATCGCTACTAGATACATTCCGAGTGCGGGAATTGAACCCCTGCAGTCATGGTAACTTGACTACAAACGTCGGGTCCGCTTCCCTCCCTCAGTCGGCTCTGAGTAACAGCAGTTTGTGCCGTGCGCATCGGAAACAGTGCCATGTTGGTTTCCTGGCAAAATCCTTGACCACCAGTGAAGTCAAGCACCTTTTTCCAAGAGTTTCTCAGCCATTTACATTGCCTCCATTGTGAGCTACCTGGTTCAATCCTTGGGCCTTCTGGGTATTTTAAAACCATGTTGGTTTCACTTTGTAGATTTCCAAAAGGCTGCCATGTCCCAGCCCGATCTCAAGTTCTGCCTCCCTCTTCCCACCTTGTTTGTCTCCTCCCTGCTCTCAGATTTCCCAAGAAACTCTCAGTTTGTTTCACTTATTCCTTTATGCAGACACAGGAAGAGACCCGGTGTTAGACGGTGCAAATGCACCACAGCCTTGCTCTGCTCTTCCTCCTGACCACACTGAAACCGTGCTCTACAGGGTTAGCAGAAATTGGTGATGAACAGAAATGGAACTTGTCTCACACAACAGCAACTAAGGGAACAGCTGAGTAAAAAACCCTCTGCTTAAACCTGCCTTCACTGAGCAAGCTTGCCTTATTATTTTTTTTAAACTGTATACCCCCTATGCTCAATATAGCCCATACATCACAAGACTCCTTAATCACCCCTTCAGATAACAGCTCTGATGTATGCGTTGCTATAGTAATAGCGGTTTAAGCTGTTTTTTCAGAAACTTGGAGTCTTGTCCAGTTCGAGCCAGCTAAGACTGTTTGGGACCACTAACCCTAAAATTAGGTATGTGTAAGTGTCTGATAAATGACCTTTTGATGTCAAAGGGCCCAAAACTCCAGCCTCAGATCATGCTAAGCACCTCCATTTTTGAACACACATCCTAGGAAGAAGCACGTAACTCAGACACACTTGTGCAGAACACTGATGACCACATCTCTCCCCGTGCCTAAGACCACCCTGCTTCTTATCCCATAAATATCCCAAGACCCTCGCCTTCTAGGAGGCTGATCTGAGGCTTGTTCTCCTGTCTCCTCACTTGGCTGCCTTGTGAATCAACCCTTTCTTTGCTGCAAACCTCGGTGTCTCAGCGTTTGGCTTGCTATGAATCAGTAGACGAACCTGGTTCAGTAACAGCAAGCAAACTGACTTCAAAAGAAGCCACAGGAACTTTGAAGAATCACCCCTGAGACTAAACCAGCTCAGGCCAAAGGCCACCCAGCACCTGCTGGTGCAGGGAGGCTGAATGACCAGCATTAGGTGCCTGGAAAGAAGACACAGAAATCTGTCTAGGAGTCTGACCCAACCCCCACCCCTGGGAATGGCCCCTACATACGGCCCTGCCCCTGAATACAATGACACGATACAGACAGAACGCCGCAAAGGGCCCGGATGTCCACCCACAGAGGATCAGCTGTGGAGGCCACACAATGAACTATTATGCGACTTTAAGACAAACCATGAGATCCATGTGCTGAGGCCAAAGAGCTCCAAAACACACTGCCAGGTGAATAGAGCACGTTACCAAAACAGCTACAGTATGCTACTTTTTATGTAATCGAGGGGAAAATGAAAAATAAGCATTCCCATAAGCAAACTCTGAAAAGATACAAAAGAAATCGATGTTCATGGGATGGAGAGGGTGGGCACGGGACGGGTGGGAGGGGGACTCCTTGACATTTTTGCTCTTACATCATTTCATTTTCGAACCATGTGAAAGTGTTACCTACTTAAAAAAATTTTTAATCTAACAGACAAACTACATATCCTCCCTATTCAGTGTGGCCCACCTTTGGGAATCCCCTGGGGGTCCCACGGTTAGGACTCCAACCTTCCACTGCAGCGGGCATGGGTTTGATCTCTGGTTAGGGAACTAAGACCCTGCAAGCCACAATATAGACAAAACACACACACACACACAGTGGCCCACCTCTTCTCTTTGAACCTCCCTGAGCCCTTCTCAGGTCAAGTGTGCAAAAATGCCCGTGGACCTCAGAGCCCGACTCTCCGCCTTGCACCTGCTCCAGCCACTAATGGGCGTCAGTGCTCCCAAATGGATGGTCTACGTGGCAATTAATGGCTGTTAGGGTGCAGCCCCGGAAGGCCTCCTGAACAGACGCCAGCTTTTCCATTTACATAAAAGGCCAAGCAGAGACTGCTGGGAGCCAGTGCTTCTGCGGCTTCAGAAATGTCTGTGTCCCAGGAGTATGGCGGGGCGGGGGGCGCCCTGGGTATGGGCCTCAGCCCCGGAAGGTCTGACCCTTTACCTTGGATTTGAGCAGCAAGTCCTCTTTGGTCACCTCCCCTATCGAGTCAAGATGAGGACAAAGGTCCCTGGAGTCCCCCATGCTGGCCCGGGCTCACCTACAAGGAAACACAAGGGGTCCTGGGTTAATGGCAGCCCCTGCCGGCTGGAGGCAGGAGAGGCTGGGGGGTTAAGTGCAGACTTGGGGCTCAAGCCCCAGATGTGTCACATACTGGCTGATGACCCGGAGAAGCTACTTAACTGCTCTGAGCCTCACCCTCTTCGCCTGACGATTGGGGAGGGAGATAACACCTTCCGGAAGGGTTGCTCAAAGGATTCACGGAGGAAATATCAGTGAAATGCCTGGCCCAGGGACAGCAAGTGCAGGGAGATGATTAGAATTCAAGCGCTGGGTGTGATGATGAGAACTGCTGACAGGGAAGATGCAAGGGTGCTTCCTGCATTTGGGGAGCTGCCTGTTAGGGAATCTAAAACCGCAGTCCTTCTGTTGAAAGACCAGCTCTCCGACCTGGAGACCAGTCTACACCAGGGGGCAGCAGCGGGCAGGGTGGAGAGGCTAGGTCTGAAAACCAAGTAGAAAGGCAAAAACAGAAGGGGACGGCGCTCTTCTCTGAGCAAGCAAGCTCCCTCTTCTCAAGAGCTTCAGAGAAGCCAGGTGACCCAAAGGCCACTTATCTCACTTCCTGTGAGAAATTCCACTTAGAGAAGAATCTTGAAACTCCAAGATACTAGAAGAGGAAGTCAGAGAGCAGCTCCTCTAGAAAATGTTATTTGAGAATGAGAAAGTCGCAGAGAAGGGCAGGCAAACCAAGCTAGGAAGGGATCTGAAAGATGTTCGCTGAAGTGCCAACGGTGGTGTAACTGGGTGATAGATTTCATAAGAGGCGCGTGGTTGTGGCTTCTTTTTTTTTCCTTACAAGTATAAAAACAAAACTCAGATGATATACTTTTTAAAGTACAAGGTATAGGAGCAAAATAGAAGGCTTCCCTGGAGGCTCAGACAGTAAAGCGTCCGCCCGCAATGCAGCAGACCTGAGTTTGATGCCTGGGTAGGGAAGATCCCCTGGAGAAGGAAATGGCAACCCACGCCAGCATTCTTGCCTGGGAAATCCCCTGAACAGAGGAGCCTGGGAGGCTACAGTCCATTGGGTCACAAAGAGTTGGACACAACCGGGCAACTTCACTTCACTTTCTGGTGACTCAGTGGTAAAGAATCTGTCTGCCAATGCAGGAGACAAGCGTTTCATCCCTGGGTCGGGAAGATCCCCTGGAGGAAGAAATGGCAACCCACTCCAGTATTCTTGCTTGGGAAATCCCATGGACAGAGGAGCCTGGGAGGGTTAGAGTCCATGGGGTCACAAAGAGTCGGACACAACTTAGCAACTAAACAACAATAGCAATAAAGTAAAATACACTGCTGAGGATACTGTGGCAAACTTCCATCCTGACGCTCTTCTGTGTATAATTCTTCTCTTTTTTCTTCTGACCAAAACATTTAATTAACAAAAAAAATTACAATAGCAGAGAAAATAATAATAACAATAAAGAGAAATTAGAAGTGGGAATTAGGGTAGAAAGCAATGCGAAGGCTTTGGTTTCTAGAAGGCCAACAGGTCAGCTGAGCGGGCCTTAGCCCCAGCGCCTTCCGAGTTTTCCTTGGCTGCTGGTTTCCTGTCTTCCCCCATGAGACGGAGGTTGTGCTTTTCCCAGAATTCATTTAGCTCTTTTCCCTTTGCCTGAAGCTGTTGTGCCAGTGTCTCAGTGGTCTTTGTATCAATCACTAGGCTGTGCTCATCCAACTCCATCTCCAGCTCAGCTGCTTTGGAGGCCAGGCCCCGCTGTTCCTGCCTAAGACGTCTGAGGCCAGCAGTCACCTGCTCTGCGGACACCGCCCCCTTCCCCCTGCCGCTCCGGCTGCTCTTGCCGGCGCGACCACCATCCTCCACCACCTTCACCACCTGCTAGCTAATTCTTCTCTTTTTTAAATCAGAAGGGAAAAAAGCGATTTCAGTTTGAAAAGCAAACGCTTCCTTCGAGGGAACTCCTTGGTGTGCTGGGCAGCTCTGTATTTTGACTGCGGTGGTGGTGACATGGATCTGTATGCATGTGTATGTATTAGTTGCTCAGTTGTGTCCGACTTTTTGCAACCCTACGGAATACAGCCCCCCAGGCTCCTCCGTCTGTGGGATTCTCCAGGCAAGAATACTGGAGTGGGTTGCCATTCCCCACTCCAGGGGATCTTTCTGACCTACGGATCAAACCCAAGTCTCCTGCATTGCAGGCAGATTCTTTGCCGTCTGATCCACTAGGGAAAATGGCCTGGAACTGAACACACACGCGCGCGCACACACACACACACGAGTGCAGGTAAAACTGGTGAAATCTGAATGAGTTCCCTGGGTGTACCGGTCTCTCTGCTGGTCATGCTGCTGTACTACGGATACACCAGAGATCCCCCCCATGGGGGACCATGGGGGAAGGGAACATGGGACTTCCTGGCACATTTTTTGGCAACTTACTCTGAATCTGTAATTGTCTCGAAAGAAAATGTTTAAAAATAAATAAGTAAATGCTGCTGCCACCCAATATTTTAGCAGAAATTGTACCTAGGAACCTGGCTTTTGACTCTAGCTCCAAACTATTACTGAGAAAAAGGGCCCAATCAATCAAAGATGCAGGAGAAGCCAATGGTGCTTTAATCAAAGGCAGAGGTTGTGCAACCACCAGAGGGAGGTGGATCCCCGCCGAGGGCCCTCCTGCAAGCCCTTCCCACCCCAAAAGATCTGCCAGCGTGAACTGGCCCAGACTCCATGCCAGACAGGAGTGACTGGTGCTGATGAGGGGCCAGACTTAGTGTTTTCCATGCATTCTTCCCTTGAAAGCTTCCCCGGCCATCTCAGAGGCTGGGCTTTGCCCCATTTTATAGATGACTAAACAGGACACCTTCTGGTCCCAGGTGTTGCGGACAGGAGCTCCAGGACTGAGGCCAAAACCCAAGCAGGTCAGACTCTTGACCCGCTCTTTGGAACTTACAGAAAATGCAAACATGGGCGGAGGAGACAGAAGTGTGTGACCCAACCCCAAGCACTCATCACCTGGCTTCACAGTTAATCCACGGCCAACCTTGCTTCTTCTCAACCTGCCATTTCCTCCTTTGTGCCGCAAATCCCAGATATCACATCATCTCATCCGCATACGTTTTTCTATGAGACTTGAAAAAGGAAAAAAAAAAACCCCCACATAACCAAGATTCTATCATTTCACCTAAAAAGAAAAATCTATACTTCCTTCTTGGTCCATGTGTAAGGGTGACACCTGAGTGGGAGAGGCTGAGGGCCTACCTCTGTGCAAAGCGACAGCCCCAGGAAGCAGTCACCCTCTGCATTCTTCGGTTCCGGCCAACAGTGGTGAGTTGCTGCGCTGGGCTGGGGTGAGCACAGGCTTCTGCTGGGGAACCTGGGAAGACAAACCAGCACACTTCATGTAGTTCTGTTAACCTTAAAAATCACTCTCGAGGCTTCCCTGGGGGTCCAGTAGTTATGAGTCAGCCTTGTGATGCAAGGGACACCAGTTTGATCTCTGGTCTGGGAAGATCCCCACATGCCTTGGAACAACTAAGTCCTTGAGCCACAACTGCTGAGCCTGCGCTGAAGGGCCCAGGAGCGGCACCTACTGAAGCCCGCGCACCCAGAGCCTGTGCTCTGCAACAGGGAGCCCACACACTGCAACAGAGGGTAGCCCCTGCCGGCTGCAACTGGAGAAAGCATGCTCGCGGCAACGAAGACCCAGCACAGCCATCAAAATAAAACACATAAATCAATC
>SJXQ01003828.1:0-12661 GCA_006408695.1 Aepyceros melampus | reverse complement strand
ATAAAAATATACCACTGCTGGGACGGCTGAAGAAGGCTTGGGTGGAGCTGGCAAACAGGGTCAGCCCTCTCCCTGAGGGGGTGTCAGACCCCTCACTAGTCACTGCTGGGCATTACCTTTGTGATCCCTGAGAGACAGTTCGGCAGCGGAGGGCCACGGGAGGCCACTCCGACAACTGCTCCCCGCTGGACTGGAGGATCCACCCTTTCCAAGAGCGCCACTGAGACCCTCAGATCATCCTTCCAGCCTGCCAAGAACTTTCCACTGCTCAAACCCCTGACCTCCAGGTCGTGAGCAAGCCTAGGCTACTGACACAACAGGATGCGTCTGCTCGTCAACACTGCCCCCTGCCTTGGTGGGCCACGTCTTCCAGGTGCGGGCAGTTCAAAGAGGGAGAGACGGTTAGAAGCTACCATTTAAAACAGTCACGTGACAATGACGGGGCTCAGGGTTCTGAATTCCAAGCCTTCTCACTTGAAGTCAGACTTCTAGTTTTTTCGTTTCCACTGAGGTCAAGTGTGCTGGGTGGCTGCCAGCTTCACACTATTTTAAGCTGCAGTATGTGGCTTTTTCAGTGTCTTTGGTATGCGCTCCATCTCTTGGGCTAGATGGTGAAGCCATCTATGGAGTGGGAGACTCCATACCAGGAACACTGCCCCAAACAAGGACGACAGTTGACTCACAGGTGCTATCAGACGACTCAGGTTCTTGCAACTTCAGTTAGAAGAAGAAAAAAAAAAAGCCCTGTGGCAAACAAACCTGTGTACTGTCTCCTGCCCCTGCTTTACAGATGAAGAAACAGAACCTGAGTTTAAGGAGCCAGGAACCTGGCCAAGATCAATCCTGGGCTAGTAAGCAGTGGGCGGGGACCTGACCAGTCTGTCCAGCGCACAGCCTTGCTCTAAGTCAGGGGTCAGCAAACTTTTTCTATAAAGGCCCAGGTAGAAAATATTTTAGGCTTTGCGGGCCATGCTGATCTTTATCACATACATTAATTTTATTAAAACCAAACCAAACGGCCTTTTTCTATTTACAGGAAAGGCAGAAGATGAAACGTTTTAATCCAGCACAGAAATTAACAAGGCAGAAACAAAGGAGTGAAGAGGAGACCCTTTTCTGGATGAGTTATGGGGTGAAGAGCTGCACTCTCAAGCCAGTCAGGTAGCAGCCTGGGGCGCTTCCTGGGTTGGGGCTTCTGGGACCTCTCAGGGGCTGATGCCCTTCTCTGAAATGGCCCCTAAGTGTCTTGTTCACACTCTGTGGGCCTGGAGATCTCCAGGGAAGGAGGTTCTGTCCCCAAGGTGCTCTCAGGGGTCTGGGGAGAAAGAAGCACAGACTCAAGAGGGGAACCTCATGTACCGAGGATGCCAGACATAGGTTCCTCTTATTTTCGAAACTTTAAAAATGATATTTAGGAGTAACCTATTAGAGTCTGTATTACAAAAGCAACACAAATTCATCATAGAGTTTATAGAAGGGACTCTCCTGATGGTCCAGTGGTTAAGAATATAACAGATTTAATTTGTATACAGCTTTTGGAGGTTTATATTCTGTTTCCCATGTCACTAAATTTCTTTTCAACTTCATTGCTGGGCTTCCCTTGTGGCTCAGCTGGTAAAGAATCTGCCTGCAATGCGGGAGACCTGAGTTGGGAAGATCCCCTGGAGAAGGGAATGGCTACTGACTCCGGTATTCTGGCCTGGAGAATTCCATGGACTGTATGGTCCACGGCGTTGCAAAGAGCCGGACACGACTGAGTGCTTATATGTTTCCCACACCACTTAATTTTTTTTCAACAACTTCATTTCTAGTGGCTGGATAATATTACACCACATATAATCCAAGCTCTACAATACCTTACTCAATCATTCTCCTACTGGTAGACACAGGATATTTGTGTGAGTGTGTGTGTGTATGGCAGCGAGGATTATTTTAGAATATGTCTTTGACTACATCTTTGATCAAAAGAAAAATTACTGGGTCAAAATATTTGTTTTGAAATTTCTAGATATATACCGACAGATTTTCCTCCAGAAACGTCATATAAATTTATTGGCCTCTCAACAGTGTCTGAGCAACATAGAAAGTTTAAGGCTTACTAATATTTTTTTAAAAGTTGATGTTTAAAAATCAGTTTATAGAAACAGACTCACAGATATAGAAAACAAACTATGGTTACCAAAGGGGAAGGCGGGGAGGAATAAATTAGGAGGTTTGGATAAGTATATACACACACTACTATATATAAAGAGATAACCAACAAGGACCGACTCTATAACACAAGGAATTATACTCAATAGTTTGTGAAAATCTATGGGGAAAAGAATCTGAATAAAACAGAAGTTCACGTGTATATGTAACTGAAGCACTGTGCTGTACACCTGAGACTAACGTGATACTGTAAATCAACTAGACTCCAATCTAAGAAACCAGTTTATCTGCGGGGAGATGTGGAGCGGCAGTGCCAAACGCTAGATGCTTAGTATTCCACGCAGGACCTGGAACACCTGAAGTGCACAAGTCTGCGAGGATCACACTTTGATGACCCCAGCCGTCTAAAAGCTGACATTTTGCTTTATCTTGGTCCCCAGTCAATGCTGACCAGGCACCTTCCTGGGTGACGGGGAACAAGCCAGGCACGGGTGCTGCCCTCATGGGACACAGGGTTCCCTGTTTCAACACCAGGGTGCCTGTGCGCAGCCACAAAGGATGTTATAATCGCTAATGGGAGCCACTTTCCGTTCTTACCGCAGTCAGCGGCTCCGCAGGCGTCACCCCTGGAGTTGACTACAATCACGGAGGGCAATGATGGGGACAGCTGGCCCTGCGTTCAGCTCCTCAATCCTGTCGCTCACAAGCTGTGTGTCTTTAGCGAAAATCACCAATCCTCAGTTTCCTCATCCAGGAAAATGGGGAAAAGACAGCAGGTAGCTGGTAGGGTGACTGAGAGGATGAGGTGGGACAACACATAGCAAGGATTTAGCGTAGTGACTTCTGATCATAGGGATTTGCTCAGAGTTTGTATTTATCTGCACAGCAAGCACCTCTCTACTAGTCCAGTGGCTAAGACTCCGAGCTTCCAACGCAGGGCCCCAGGTTCATCCCTGGTCAGGGAACTAGATCCCCCATGCTACAGTAAAGATCTTGTGTGTGGCAACTAAGACCCAGGACAGCCAAATAAACAAATTTTTTTTAATAAATTTTTTTAAAAAGAGGAAGAAAGTTCAAAAAATGCTTGGTACTATAAAGTTTGTTGTGGCGCTCAGTCACTCAGTTGTGTCCAACCCTTTGCGACCCCATGGACTGTAGCCTGCCAGGCTCCTCTGTCCATGGAATTTCCAGGCAAGAATACTGGAGTGGGTTGCCATTTCCTCCTCCAGGGGATCTTCCCAATCCAGGGATCAAACCCAGGTCTCCTGCAATGGCAGGTAAATTCTTTACTGCTGTGCTGCCTGGGAAGCCTGTAAAGTATGTTACTGGCTGTGTTTTTGTGTTTGTTTTAAATTATGTATTTATTTATTTTAAATAAAAGATAATTAAGCCATATTAATGTAGGCAGAAACCAACACAACATTGTAAAGCAATTATCCTCCAATTAAAAATAAGTAAACTATTCCCCCAAAAGTAGTTAAGTCCAGTGAGGTCTTTAGGGTGGACCTTAATCCAATGTGACTGGTGTCCTTATAAGAGGAGGGGATTTGGATACACCAAGAGGCTCCAAGAGAAAGGACCATGCGAGGACATAGCAAGAAAGTCGCCATCTGTATGTCAAGGGGAAGCCTTAGAAGAAATCAAACCTGCTGACCTCCTTCTCGGACCCCCAGCCTACAGAACTGTGAGAAAATAAAGTTCTGTTGTGTAAGTCATCCAGCCTGTGGTGCTTTGTTATGGCAGCCCTGGGAAACTGATACAGTGTTAGACCAACATTAAAGTTTCTGAAGATGGGGACTTCCCTGGCCGTCCAGTGGTTGAGAGTCCGCCTTCCAATGCAGGGGATGCGGGTTTGATCCCTGGTCAGGGAACTTGGATCCCACATGCCTCTGGGTAACTAACCCAAGCTCTGCAACTATCTGATGTAGTAAAAAAAAAAAAAGTTTCTCAAGATGGAAACCATTTTCTAGTTACATATCCTTGTTCTTAGATAGTTCCTCCTAAATATTGAAGGGCAAAGGGTCATGATATCTGCAACTTACTCTTAAATGGATCGGCAAGAATGATTCTGATGATGATGAGTATATAAATACATAGAGAGTAAATGGGGCAAAAATGTTAACAGTTGGTGGATATAGGTGAAGGGTAAATGTCATTTCATTTTATGACTCTTTTTACTTGTCTGGGTTTTTTTCAAAATAGAAACTTTTTTTTTTTTCTGTTTCAAATTCTTTACTACACATCATGGTTGCACAATTTGAGGCTGGTTAAATACCACTGCATTTCAATTTTTCTTTGAAGATTTTCCAGATCACTACATCCAAGTAGTGAAGAAGAGAACTGAAAAGCCAAGGAGAAAAGGAAAGATACAAGCATCTGAATGCAGAGTTCCAAACAATAGCAAGAAGAGATAAGAAAGCCTTCTTCAACCATCAATGCAAAGAAATAGAGGAAAACAACAGAATGGGAAAGACTAGAGATCTCTTCAAGAAAATTAGAGATACCAAGGGAACATTTCATGCAAAGATGGGTTCGATAAAGGACAGAAATGGTCTGGATCTAACAGAAGCAGAAGATATTAAGAAGAGGTGGAAAGAATACACAGAAGAACTGTACAAAAAAGATCTTCATGACCTGGATAATCATGATGGTGTGATCACTCACCTAGAGCCAGACATCCTGGAATGTGAAGTCAAGTGGACCTTAGAAAGCATCACTATGAACAAAGCCAGTGGAGGTGATGGAATTCCAGTTGAGCTATTTCAAATCCTGAAAGATGATGCTGTAAAAGTGCTGCACTCAATATGCCAGCAAATTCAGAAAACTCAGCAGTGGCCACAGGACTGAAAAAGGTCAGTTTTCATTCCAATCCCAAAGAAAGGCAATGCCAAAGAATGCTCAAACTACCGCACAATTGCACTCATCTCACATGCTAGTAAAGTAATGCTCAAAATTCTCCAAGCCAGGCTTCAGCAATACGTGAACCATCAACTCCCTGATGTTCAAGTTGGTTTTAGAAAAGGCAGAGGAACCACAGGTCAAATTGCGAACATCTGTTGGATCATGGAAAAAGCAAGAGAGTTTCAGAAAAACATCTATTTCTGCTTTATTGACTATGCCAAAGCCTTTGACTGTGTGGATCACAGTAAACTGTGGAAAATTCTGAAAGAGATGGGAATACGAGACCACCTGACCTGCCTCTTGAGAAATCTATATGCAGGTCAGGAAGCAAAAAAAGTTTAATGCATTATATTTCACAATATACATTTTTAATAACTTTGACTATCAAATAATATTATTCTATTTCATATATAAAAGAAAGTCCTTAAAACTACACAATGGCATTTTTCTTTGATGTAATTTCTGCTACATTTGTCATATATATTTACTTTTACATGTGCTATAAAGAAAACACATTGCTACTAACTTTGCTTTAAAAAGTCAATTAGTTAGAGCAATTAAGGTAAGTAAAGATAATTCATTTTATTGTATATTAATTTATGTTTTCAAAACTCATTTCTCTCTTGGAACCTTGTTTAAAGTTTTAAACTTATATGCAACTGTTTCCTGAAGAATTTCTTTTAACATTTCTTATAGGGTATGGAAAATTCTGAAAGAGATGGGAATACGAGACCACCTGACCTGCCTCTTGAGAAACCTATATGCAGGTCAGGAAGCAACAGTTAGAACTGGACATGGAACAACAGACTGGTTCCAAATAGGAAAAGGAGTACGTCAAGGCTGTATATTGTCACCCTGCTTATTTAACTTCTATGCAGAGTACATCATGAGAACGCTGGGCTGGAAGATGCACAAGCTGGAATAAAGCAACAGTTAGAACTGGACATGGAACAACAGACTGGTTCCAAATAGGAAAAGGAGTACGTCAAGGCTGTATATTGTCACCCTGCTTATTTAACTTCTATGCAGAGTACATCATGAGAACGCTGGGCTGGAAGATGCACAAGCTGGAATTAAGATTGCTGGGAGAAATATTAATAACCTCAGATATGCAGATGACACCACCCTTATGGCAGAAAGTGAAGAGGAACTAAAAAGACCCTTGATAAAAGTGAAAGAGGAGAGAAAAAATTGACTTAAAAATCAACATTCAGAAAACTTAAGACCATGGCATCTGGTCCCATCATTTCATGGGAAATAGATAAGGAAATAGTGGAAACAGTATCAGACTTCATTTTTCTGGGCTCCAAAATCACTGCAGATGGTGATTGCAGCCTTGAAATTAAAAGACGCTTACTCCCTGGAAGGAAAGTTATGACCAACATAGATAGCATATTAAAAAGCAAGTTGGTGTATGACAAAACCAATACAATACTGTAAAGTAATTAACCTTCATTAAAAAAAAAAAAAAGCAGAAACATTACTTTGCCAACAAAGGTCCATCTAGTTAAGGCTATGGTTTTTCCAGTGGTCACATATGGATGTGAGAGTTGGACTGTGAAGAAATCTGAGCACTGAAGAATCGATGCTTTTGAGCTGTGGTGTTGGAGAAGATTCTTGAGAGTCCCTTGGACTGTAAGGAAATCCAACCAATCCATCCTAAAGGAGACCAGTCCTGAGTGTTCATTGGAAGGACTGATGCTCAGGCTAAAACTCCAATACTTTGGCTACCTCATGCGAAGAATTGACTCATTGGAAAAGACCCTGATGCTGGAAGTGATTGGGGGCAGGAGGAAAAGGGGATGACAGAGGATGAGATAGCTGGATGGCATCACCAACTTGATGCACATGAGTTTGAGTGAACTCGTGGAGTTGGTGATAGATAGAGAAGCCTGGCGTGTGGCGATCCATGGGGTCGCAAAGAGTCAGACACGACTGAGCGACTGACTGAATTGAACTTATAAGGTGGTCTATTGGTAATATTTTCTCCCAATCCTTGTTTGCCTGAAAATTTCCTTGGAAAATATTTTCTGGGTATAAATTTCTGACTGAAAGTTATATTTACATATATATGCAAAATCCAGAACACTGACAAAATCAAATCTGGTGTGGATGTGGCATAACAGGAACTCTTATTCATTCTTGATGCAAATTCAAAATGATATGGTCACTCTGGAAGACAATTTGACATGTGTGTGTGTGTGTGTGTGTGTGTGTGTGTGTGAGAGTGTGAAATCACTTTGCTGTAAACCTAAAACTGATACAACATTGTAAATTCACTATTCTTCAATTTAAAAAAATGATATAAAACAGTCCCATATATACTTCTTTTAAAATGGAATTCTTAATTTATTTTTGGTATGGATTTCTCCCTAATAGCAACAACATTTCAGGACATATATAATCTCAAATGTCAAAATGAAGAATGTGTGTGTGTGTGTGTGTGTGTGTGTGTGTGTGAGAGTGTGAAATCACTTTGCTGTAAACCTAAAACTGATACAACATTGTAAATTCACTATTCTTCAATTTAAAAAAATGATATAAAACAGTCCCATATATACTTCTTTTAAAATGGAATTCTTAATTTATTTTTGGTATGGATTTCTCCCTAATAGCAACAACATTTCAGGACATATATAATCTCAAATGTCAAAATGAAGTGAATGAAGTATACCATAAAGAGAAGAGAGTTTTCAGATACCAGGGCAGAAAGTACTGGTCATTTTAAGCAGTTACAGAGTAGTTTTTTATATTTCTATAAATAAGAAAAAAATGGTGAAATAGTTGATGTTTCCATGGTGCTTTGTTAATAAGCACTGATAAAGAGAATTTATCAGACCTTCTATCATAAATCTGTACTGATGCTTATCAATTTGGAAAGAAAACCAAATTAGCAACTTGGCAAAACTTATTTAAATAACTGTTGTTATCTAACTATAATTAAAAACAACTAGGTCTTGACAAAACATTTTCATCGTGATTAATTTCAGGGATACTAATTTGGAGAACTCACTTTAAGAACACAATTTCTTCCTTCTAAGGCCTTTCAAAATCATTCTTGTAAGTTCATAATGAAATGAAAAAAAGGGTATAGGCTTATAATAAAATGTCACTAACAATTTTGCTTCTCTGACAATGTTCCAGTGTTATGTATGAAATAAAGGATTATATGTGTGGTCCCATCATTGTGAGTCTCAAATTGACCCAAATTTCAATACAATTTAGCTTTATTTTATGCATATTCCCTTTCTATTACTGCATTTTGTATAATCTACCTAGAGTAAGTTTTACTTAAATTTTCTTCATTGATTGTCCCGTGCTTAGTTGCTCAGTCATGTCCGACTCTTTGCAACCCAGTGGACTGTAGCACGCGAGGCTCCTCTGTCCACAGGGGTTTTCCAGGCAAGCAGACTAGAGTGGGTTGCCATGCCCTCACCCAGGGGATCTTCCCAACCCAGGGATCAAACCCAGGTCTCCTGCATTGCAGGTGGATTCTTTATTATCTGAGCCACCAGGGAAGCCAAGAATATTGGAGTGGGTAGCCTATCCATATTGATTAAATATACACAATTGCTTATTTTGGAAACAGTGTCAATAAAAAGAATATAAGGTTACTGATATATAGTTACACATTTAAAAATTTACTATGATTAAAGCCAAATATCTAGTAATTTAAGTGAAATGGATATTATAGCATGTTTTTAAATATTTAGATATATTAACTATATTATTATAATTATATATAATATAAATATTCTGAAAATTACCAAAATATCAAATGATTGATACTGAATCTTTTTACATTTTTGTGCCAAATGTTAAAAATGGCTTTATTCATAATTAGGAAAATATAGAGACAATACAAATACCCATCAACTGGTAAGTACATAAATATGCTTTATACATACAACTGACAACTACTCAGCAATAAAAATGCACAAAGCACAAACTACTGATAAGTGCAATAGCGTGGAGGAATCCCAAATACACTAAGCCAAGAATAGAGTCTAGACTGAAAAGGCAATGTGATGTGTAATTGGATTTACATAGCATTCTGAGAAAGACAAATTATAGGTGCATGAAATATGTCAGGAAAGGGTTTGAGAGAAGGAAATTGACTAGAAAAATAAGAAATTCTGAAGAAACTTTGTGCTTCCTAGATATACATCCAGAAGTGGGGATGCTCTTGAAAGAATTCTTGCACCCTAGTGTTTAGAGCAGCACTATTTATATTGCATGGATATATGTCAATCCATTGTAAACAGTGTTGCTCTAAACATTATGTGTATATATATATATTATATAACATAACATAAATCAGAATATTTATGTTATATATAATTATCTTATTATATAGAAGCTGGATGAAGCACAAATTGGAACCAGGACTGCCAGGAGAAATATCAACAACCGCAGATATGCAGATGACACCACCCTTATGGCAGGAGGTGAAGAGGAACTGAAGAGCCTCTTGATGAAAGTGAAAGAGGAGAGTGAAAACGTTGGCTTAAAACTCAACATTCAGAAAATGAAGGCCATGGCACTGGTCCCATCACTTCATGGCAAATAGATGGGGAAACAATGGAAACAGTGACAGACTTTATTTTCTTTGACTCCAAAATCACTGCAGATGGTGACTTCAGCCATGAAACCCAGAGGGATGGTACAGGGAGGGACAAGGAAGGGGGGTTCAGGATGGGGAACACGTGTATATCTGTGGCAAATTCATGTTGATATATGGCAAAACCAATACAATATTGTAATTAATCTCCAATTAAAATAAATAAATTTATATATTTTTTAAAAAGATGCTTGCTGTTTGGAAGAAAAGCTATGAACAACCTAGACAACATATTAAAAAGCAGAAACATTACTTTGCCAATAAAGTTCTGTCTAGTCAAAACTATGGTTTTCTAGTAGTCATGTAAGAATGTGTGAGTTGGACCATAAAGAAGGCGGAATGCCCAAGAATTGATGCTTTTGAGCTGTGGTGTTGGAGAAGATTCTTGAGAGTCCCATGGACTGCAAGGATATCAAACCAGTTAATGATAAAGGAAATCAATCCTGAATATTCATTAGAAGGACTGATGCTGAAGCTCCAATACTTTGGCCACCTGAGGTGAAGAACTGACTCATAAGAAAAGACCTTGATGCTGAGAAACATCAAAGGCAGGAGGAGAAGGAGACAATAGAAGATGAAATGGTTGGATGGCATCATTGACTCAATGGACATGAGTTTGAGCAAACTGTGAGATGGTGATGGACAGGGAAGCCTGGTGTGCTGCAGTCCATGGGGTTGTATAGAGTTGGACACAACTGAGTGAGTGAATAACAACAATTTATAATAGCCAAGACATGGAGACAACTCTAATGCTCATGAACAGAGATTGGCTTAAAAAGATGTGGTGTATACATATATATGTGTGTATATATATATATATATTTAAAACAATGTGATATTATATACATATATATATATGGAATTTTACTCAGTCTTTAAAAAAGAAAAAATATTTCCATTTCAAGCAAAATTGATGTACATAGAAATATTACACTAAATGAAGTAGTCAAGCAAAAGAAATAAACACTATGTGATGTCATCTACATGTGGAGACTAAGAAATAATATGAATGATTCTATATACAAAACAGAAAGTGAATCACAGACATAGAAAACAAACCTTAGGGTTACCAAAGGGGAGAGGTAGGGAGAGGTAATTAAAAGTCTGGGATTAGTAGATGCGAGTCACTATGCTTAAAATAGATAAGAAATAAGGACTTAGTTTTTAGCTAGGGAATCATATTCAATATCTTACAGTAACCTAAAATATAGTGCAATCTGAAACAGATAGCTAAATGTATAAATATATATGTAGCTGAAACACTATGCTGTGCCATTGAAACTAACACAGTATAATACATCAACTATATTTCATTTAAGAAAGAAATAAAAAATGCTTAGGGAGAATGCAATAAAACTAATGTAAATCTTGATTTTGGTGTTATTTATAGCTCATAGAGTTTGTACAAAAGTATATGAATTTTACTGTATTAAATTAGAGTTTGAAATGTAAAAATTTATGATGTGAACTAACAACAACAAAAAACAATGAATTATAAATAGGATGGCTACATAAAAGTAAAAATTCACCAAGAAGTTAAAATGATAAATTAGCTATTATCTCATTAGTATGTTTACCACTTAAGACCTTGCTGTTAATAATTGGCCTGCCAACAAAAAAGCTATGGTATATAAAAGGTACCAATATAATTAACAATTTTAGTCAAACAAAAGTATAAAACTATACCCTAGCAGGGCTTTCCAGGTGGCGCTAATGGTAAAGAACCTACCTGCCAATGCAGGTAGAGACACAAGTTCCACCCCTGGGTTGGGAAGTTCCCCTGGAGAAGGGCACAGCAAGCCACTCCAGTATTCTTGTCTGAATACATGGACAGAGGAAGCTGGTGGGCTACTGTCTATAGGATCACAAAGAGTGGAACATGACTGAAGCAACTTAGCATGCACACATACCTTAGCAAGAAAAAGATGGCACATTCAAATATATTCACTGAGTAGTGTTGACTAAAGAACTATTTATGAAGATGTTGGCAGTTAGGAGAAATAAACAAGGGAAGACGGGGTTTTCCAGGAGGGAGCTACAGTATGAAATTGTCATCCCAAAGTAGAAACGAACAAGAGGAAAGAGTATCTTTGAACCCAGCAGTAGCTATAGCGGCATCAGTTATAGTGACTGAGGTGCACACCCATCTGAGAGCAGCTGTGGCCTTCAAGGGAGAAACAGAGCCACGGCCTCATGCTGGGGGAAGACCAGGATGAAACACCTTACCCTTACTCTTCTCTTTTTCTTAAGATTTAGGTATAATGGACACAAACAATTGCACATATACAATAGATACATTTTGATGAGTTTGGACCTAAGTACACACTCATGATACCATCACCATAATCAAGGCACTAAACACATCTATCACTTCCAAAAATGTCCGTGTGCTTGTGTTTGTGGGTGTATTTTGTGGCCAGAATATTTAACATGATGTCTACCCTCTCAATACGTTTTGAGGTACACAATATCATACTGTTAACTATAGGCACTGTGTTTTGCAGTGTTCCTCTAGAACTTACTCATCTTCCATAATTGAAACTTTATACCCACTAAGCAAAAACTCCTATTTCCCATTCTGCTCCTCCTTGGAAATCACCATTCTATTCTCTGCCTCTAAGACTCTGTTTTAGATCCTATATAAGTGGACACAGGCAGTATTTTTCTGTGACTGGCTCATCTGACATAGCATAAAATTGTCTGGAGCCACCCATGTTGATATAAATAGTAACATCTTTTTTTCTTTTAACACTGAATAACACCCCTGTGCTCATGTAACATATGGCACATTTTCTTGATTCGTCTCTTGATAGACACTCTGACTGCTTCTGTATCTTAGCCATTGTGACTACTGCTACTATGAACATCAATTCAGTTGAGTTCAGTTGCTCAGCCATGTCTGACTCTTTGTGACCCCATGAATTGCAGCACGCCACGCCTCCCTGTCCATCACCAACTCCTGGAGTTCACTCAGACTCATGTCCATCG